>CM062292.1:111374656-111432802 GCA_031216915.1 Pictodentalium vernedei | reverse complement strand
TTCAAATTTGGGCTCCTATACTGAGCCCAAATATAAACCCAGGGGGCCGATTTGAACAAACTTGAATCAGATCCACCCCGCAATGTTGCTTACCAAATATGAAAAGATTCTGCCTGCTGGATCTGGAGAAGAAGATTTTTTAAGAAATTTGCATGAAATGCACTAAGTTCAAATTCGAGCTTCTATAGTGAGGCCAAATATGAATCTAGAAAGCCGATTTGAACAAACTTGAATCAGATCCACCCCACAATGTTGCAAACCAAATATCAAAAGATTCTGCCTGCTGGATCTGGAGAAGAAGATTTTTTAAGAAATTTGCCTGAAATGCACTAAGTTCGAAATCGGGCTCCTATACTGAGCCCAAATATGAACCCAGGGGGCCGATTTGAACAAACTTGAATCAGATCCACCCTACAATGTTGCATACCAAATATCAAAAGATTCTGCCTGCTGGATCTGGAGAAGAAGATTTTTTAAGAAATTTGCCTGAAATGCACTAAGTTCGAAATCGGGCTCCTATACTGAGCCCAAATATTAACCCAGGGGGCCGATTTGAACAATCTTGAATCAGATCCACCCCACAATGTTGCTTACCAAATATCAAAAGATTCTGCCTGCTGGATCTGGAGAAGATTTTTTAAGAAATTTGCCTGAAATGCACTAAGTTCGAATTCGGGCTTCTATAGTAAGCCCAAATAGGTATCCAGGGGGCCGATTTGAACAAACTTGAATCAGATCTACCCCGCAACATTGCATACCAAATATCAAAAGATTCTGCCTGCTGGATCTGGAGAAGAAGATTTTTGAAGAAATTTGCCTGAAATGCACTAAATTCGAATTCGAGCTCCTATAGTGAGCCCAAATATGAATCTAGGGAGCCGATTTGAACAAACTTGAATCAGATCCACCCTACAATGTTGCATACCAAATATCAAAAGATTCTGCCTGCTGGATCTGGAGAAGAAGATTTTCAAAGAAATTTGCCTGAAATGCAGTAAGTTCAAATTTGGGCTCCTATACTGAGCCCAAATATAAACCCAGGGGGCCGATTTGAACAAACTTGAATCAGATCCACCCCACAATGTTGCATACCAAATATCAAAAGATTCTGCCTGCTGGATCTGGAGAAGAAGATTTTTTAAGAAATGTGCCTGAAATGCACTAAGTTCGAAATCGGGCTCCTATACTGAGCCCAAATATGAACCCAGGGGGCCGATTTGAACAAACTTGAATAAGATCCACCCTACAATGTTGCATACCAAATATCAAAAGATTCTGCCTGCTGGATCTGGAGAAGAAGATTTTTTAATGTTTTTCCCATTGCCTACAGTGTTAAAAAGTGCTGACTCAGCACTTTTTCAAAGTCCCGAAACTGTACCCTATGATAAAACCGATGGCAATTTTTTTTTACCAATCCTTTCTGTTGGTCCTAAGGAAGCTGCACACCATATAAAAATTCTCAGTGCCGTGCAGTTTTGGAGATATGGGCGTTTTAAATTTTTTCTATTTTTAGCTCCTGCGGTTCCCACGGGGCTGCGGGAAAATTTTTTTTTGCATAAATCAAGTACTCATGACCCAATAAGCCCTCACATAAAATTTGGTTCAAATCAGCCTCTCGGTTTGGAAAATAGAAATTTTGGGCGGGGCAAAAAATTTTGCCCCTCTCATAACAACGCCAAGTATAGCCCCACAAACTTCTCTTGAACAAATCTGAGTCTACACCTCAAAAGGAAGCTGCACACCAAATATCAAGTCTCTGCTACTGCTGGTTCATGAGAAGAAGATTTACAAAGATTTTGGTGCCCCTTGGGGGCGTGGCACCACCCAGGAGGAGGGGCAACTTCATTTGAACAAATCTGAATTGGCATTAGGTAATAAACATTTAGCCAACATTTGAATAAAATTGGGCTAGTGGTTTAGGAGGAGAAGTCGATAATGTAAAGTTAACGCCGGACGGACGACGACGGACGACGGACGACGGACGATGGACGACGGACGACGGACGACGGACAGAAAGTGATTAGTAAAGCTCCCCTTGAGCTTCGCTCAGGTGAGCTAAAAAGCACGGATATGTCCTATTTCGCGTCATCGGGTCGTGAACATGCATATCAAGTCACATACCAAATATTATAAAAATCTGTCTAGAAACAACTTAGTTATAAGCAAAAAGGGTCAGTGCCCAGCCGGCGATCGATCCTCGCCACGCCAAAGTCAAGTTTTTTTTTTAAACTTGACTACTAAGTCAGCCAAATAATTCTGCTGCCGTATATCCGACTGAGCTCATTTTTTAATTCGAGACAATTTGCCTGGAAATCCATATAATAAAAAAAGAATCCAATCGGTTAACATTTGTTCAAGTCATGGTGCTATCAAGCACAAAATTTGCAAATGAAAGCTCAACTTGTCAAGACATGTACATGTATAGTATGTGAAACAGCAATGACAAACATCTTGGTAACGACCTGATAACAAAGATACATATAAAGTATTGTAACGGTCTGTACATAAATACTGACCGTAGCCTGTAACAAATGTATAGGTAAAGTATTGTAAAGGTGGGTGACAGTCAGATGCTAAACTAGAAAAGAAATCTTTGAGTCCCATAGTGGGTCTGACTGAACCCCAAAATATTTGTTCTCATAGCACAGTGATAACAAAGGAACCCCAAAACACACTCATTCCTGTCCCAAGGTGAAAACAAAGGTACCCATGAATTTTCGTGAAGATCAGTTCATAAATACGAGCTGTATAGAAGTTGTGACAAAAAACTGATTGGACCTAATTTCGGTACAAAATGGCCACTGGCAGCCATCTTGAATTTTGGACCGCACTCAGAAACACTCGTTCTCGTCCCAAGGTGATAACAAAGGTACCCAAGAAGTTTCGTGAAGATCGGTTGATAAATACAGCCTCTAGCCCGAGTCGTATTGACATGTGCACTTACAGTGTAAAAGTTGCACTAAATAAATCAAAATTCATCTAATTTGCATAATTTCTGCACGAGAAAAAAACCCGTACTGTATGTACATGGTACTAAACATTCATCCAAAAATTTATTCAAATCAGCACTTTCATATGGAAGTTCTGCGCAAAAATCTGATTTCACCTAAGTCTGTACAAAATGGCCGCCAGCGGCCAACTTGAATTTCAGATCGGACCCAAAACACTCGTTCTCGTCCCAAGGTGATAACAAAGGTACCCAAGAAGTTTCGTGAAGATCGGTTGATAAATACAGCCTCTAGCCTGAGTCGTATTGACATGTGCACTTACAGTGTAAAAGTTGCACTAAATAAATCAAAATTCATCTAATTTGCATAATTACTGCACGAGAAAAAAACCCGTACTGTATGTGATGTATTCCATTTTACTAAGCATTCATACAAAAATTTATTCAAATCAGAACTTTCATACAGAAGTTCTGTTCAAAAGACTGATTGCACTAATTTTGGTACAAAATGGCTGCTGGTGGTCATCTTGAATTTCGGACCACACCCAAAAACACTCATTCTCATCCCACAGTGATAACAAAGGTACCCAAGAAGTTTCGTAAAGATCGGTTCATAAATACGGCCTCTAGCCTGAGCCGTATAGAAGTTGTGTACAAAAAACTGATTAGACCTAATTTCGGTACAAAATGGCCACTGGCCACTGGCAGCCATCTTGAATTTTGGACCGCACTCCGAAACACTTGTTCTCATCCCAAGGTGATAACAGAGGTACCCAAGAAGTTTCGTGAAGATCGGTTGATAAATACAGCCTCTAGCCCGAGCCGTATTGACATGTGCACTTACTGTGTGTAAGTAGCACTGAAAAAATCAAAGTTCATCTAATTTGCATAATTTCTGCACGAGAAAAAAACCCATATTATATGTGATGTATCCCATGGTACTAAACATTCATACAAACAATGTTTCAAATCAGCACTTTCATATGGAAGTTCTGTGCAAAAATCTGATTGCATCTAATTTTGTACAAAATGGCTGCCATTGGCCATCTTGAATTTCAGACCGCACCCAAAAACACTCGTTCTCGTCCCATGGTGATACCAAAGGTACCCAAGAAGTTTCATAAAGATCGGTTTATAAATACGGCCTCTAGCCCGAGCTGTATTGGCATTTGCACTTGCAGTGCTGAAAGTAACACTAAATACATCAAAGTTAGTCTAATTGGCATAATTTACGTACGAGAAAAAAACCTGTATTATAGGTGATGTATCCCATGGTACTAAACATTCATCCAAAAAATTATTCAAATCAGCACTTTCATATGGAAGTTCTGCGCAAAAATCTGATTTCACCTAAGTCTGTACAAAATGGCCGCCAGCGGCCAACTTGAATTTCGGATCGAACCCAAAACACTCGTTCTCGTCCCACGGTCATAACAAAGGTATCCAAGAAGTTTCGTAAAGATCGGTTCATAAATACGGCCTCTAGCCCGAGCCGTATTGAATAGTTGACGGACAGACGGACCATGGCATAAGCTCAAATTTGGCTTCGCCAAAGTTGAGCTAAAAATGACAAAGTCAGATCAATAATTCTGCTGCTGTATACATCACACCGAGCCCATTTTCAAACTCAAGAAAATGGTCCTGGTAACCCACATAACGAAACTGAATTGGATTGGTTGATGTTTGACCAGTCTGCCCAATAATTTTGCTGTCGTATATTGGACCGAGTCCGTTTTCGAACTCAATCAAGACATTGTTTCTTAAAACCCATGTGCCAAATAATCATCAAATAGGTTGATGTTTGTTGAAGTTATCACGCTATCAAGCCCAAAATTAGTCAATTTTAACAAGGTGCCATAAATCTTGTGAAAAAGGATGGACACACCCAATTCCCGTCATTGGGTGTTGAACATGCATATCAAGTCACATACCAAAATATTGTCAAAATTCGTCCAGAAACAACTAAGTTATAAGCAAAAAGGGCTGCCCACCTGCTTAGCAAATAACCCTCACCTTACCAATAGTAGAGGCTTTATTTGAAAACCTGACTAAAAATAACCTACTTGACATGAGGGTGGGCATGGAGGGATGGGGGGAGGGGAGCTGGTCATAGGAGTCAAGTTTATTTCTGCAAGTAATCACTCTAAATCCTTCAAAATGCATTTTGGGGCAAAAAAAAAAAATTGCCTAAATAACAAGGGGTGGGGTGGGGTGGGGGGGGGGGGGGCAGAGCAAGAATACTGCCAATTTTCATTGGATAACGGTGAGGTAGACTTTTTTTCGAAGGAGATATATACAAAAACAAATTGATATTTTGTTACTAATGTCCAAGTTATTCCAAAATCAAGCATTACACAATAATTTTTAACAAAGGGCAATAACTTCCATAATTTTCATCGGATATACCGCTGGTCATAGAACCTGACGTAGACATCGTTGCTATAGAGGCACATACTGAAAAGAATTGAAATTTGTTAACTATTGTTCAAGTTATGTCATAAGCAAGCATTACACAATATTTTTTATTAAATAAAATGCATTAACTCCCATAATTTTCAGCGGATATCGCTGGTCATCGTACTTGATGTGGACATTCTTACTATAGAGACATATACTAAAAAAAAATTGAAATATGTTAACTATTGTTCAAGTTATACCATAAACAAGATTTAGAGGATATTTTATAACAAAGGGCCATAACTCCCATAAGTTTCAAGAGATATCTGTGGTCATCAAACTTGACATAGACATTGTTGCTATAGAGACATATACCAAAAAGAATTGAAATCCGCTTGGATGGATGGAGATCTTCTTCACTATATCCCTCCGTTATTTATTTATTTATTGGTGTTTAAGGTCACATATTTCTGCACTATGACTAATCATAACCACGCCAGTGTTATGGGTGTAGGAAACCAGAGTACCTGGAGTGAACTACCGATCAACAGTGAGTAACTGTCAGCTCCCTAAGATACTAATCCCACACAAGCAGAGTTAGCATTGGTTGAAGACAAGTACACAATGTCACTGTGCCCTCACATGGGCAATAGGGGAAAGTGTCTTGCCAAGGACGCAACGTGGTTGCCACAGGAGGGATTCAAACCGAGGATCTCTCGGCTTGCACCTCTACCTACTGAGCCACTGCGCCCACTATCCCTCCCTTGCAGTGGGAAAATAAACGAGAGGCTCAAGTGACTATAAAACACTCATATGAATCAAGTTATCTACAAGGAATGATGGTATTTGTATGGAGGGATCAAAAAGAGAGAGGCAGAAAGGAAGTGTCACCTTGTACAAATGTGCATTCTGCAATGACTGTAACCAAAAAAGCTCTGAAAAAAGTCTGTTTTTCAACTCCCACTCCCAGCCCCAAAACACACCCTACATTAGGATTGGGATTATGTTGAAAAATGATGAAAAGGCCACCTTGGTTGGTTAAAATTTTGGGTTGGAATCTGTTGGAATTGGGTGAAATATTCCTGGAAGCCATCAGTTGTGTTGAGAAATGGAGTGAAATGACCGTCAACAAGAACATCACTGAGATAGGGATTTTTTGACAAATTTGGGCTTTCTGGTTGTCTGTGCACTCTTACAAACAGACGCAATCATTAACAGGTAGAGTGCTAGAAGCCACTATCACAGCTTTAAGATGAAGAGCAGGTACTCCGACCTCTGTGCTTCATATTATCTTAGAAGTGAAATTACTTAGTCTATATGGATTTGCCTTGTTACAATTTATGGGAGAGTGCCTATTGGCACTCTCCCATAAATTGTAACAAGGCAAAGATGCATGAACTAATTTTGATGGCCAAAAATAACTTGGCACTCCAACAGTAAATGAAAACAAATCATTCGACTGAATCAAAATTTGTTTTCTTACCAAATATCAAAAAATTCTGTCCTGTGGATCTGAAGATCTTTGAGGAATATTGCTCATATTGCAGTAAGATAAAATTTGGGCTTCATGGGGTGCCAAAATATGAATCCATGGACTTGATTTGAACATACTTGAATCTACCGAACCCAAAATATGGTGTATACCAAATATGAAAAGTTTCTGCCAGGTTGATCTGAAGAAGATTTTTAATGATTTACCTAAAAGAACAGCATCACTTTTGTTATACAGTGTAAACACACCCATCAGCAATTTAAAGACGTCAGTCAATGCAACATAAAATCAGTCTCTCTCTTTTAAAACATTTTGAATATTCATCCCTATATTTTTCTCCAGTTCCAGGTTTCCATGATGCAGGATATTGATTAAATAAATTGATTATATATATGTGTTCATGAGTTGTTTTTCTTCTCTACCCCCCCCCCCCCCCCCTCCCACCTTTCCTAAAAATGTTGTCTGCAAGACAGTCTGTTACACAGAGAATAGAAAATTTGTGAAAGGACATCAGGGACATCAATGCTGCCAACAAATGATCAGGGATTCAAAATGCAGTTAGCCAGTGTGTGAAAAATTATAAATATGAAAATTTATAATTTCTTTCGATTTATTTATTTATTTATTGGTGTTTAAGGTCATATACTTAGGCACAATGGCTAATCATGACCATGACAGTTTTACGGGTGGAGGAAGCCAGAGTACCCGGAGAGAACCACCGAGCAACGACGAGCAACTGCCAGCTCCCAAACATCATAACTCCGCACTGCAGCACAGGCAGGGTTAGGTTGGTTGAAGACATGCGTACCATCGACGTGCAGTACGCCTTAGTACACGGCGTCATCGTGCCCCCATGTGGATAATCGGGGTTAAGTGCTTTGCCCAAGGACACAATGCGGGAGTCCGAATTGATCGCTCAGACGGTCTCCAATGATTAACCGAGCTCGACGTTGCTTAACTTCGGTGATCGAACGAGAACCGGTAACCGCAATGCCACTGCGCCCCCTATTTCTTTCGATAACAATCTTTGAAACTATATTGATGGGAAAATTTCTAGTGTTTTAATCAACCTCTACCAATTTATAAAGTCACAATCCAAGGATACTGATTTCTAAAAAAAAGTGCGGTCGGTTCAATATTTTAGGAAGTTCAAGATGGCCATAAACTGCTGTTGACTGTTCATAAAACCATATGAACAGTTAAGAAACAGCAGCCCTAAACCCAAGTGTATGTTTTTTCTCTTCTCTTTCTTTGAAATTTGACTTAAAAATCACCAATGATGCTGAATGAAAACCAAGTAAAAATTTTTAAGTTATCCCCGTAAGTTCAATCATGGTGAGCAAAGATTACACTTCATAGGTGTGAAATGTTACAATTGTACAATATATCATTACCTGGGACCAATACTATAAAACCCTTTACAATTGTATTTTCCAGATTTGTATTTTCTACATGTGATTGTAAATGACAGAAATGAATCATTAGCATTTCAAAAGAAATGGCAATTTGCCAACATTGCCACAATACAATTCTGAAAAATACAACTGCAAATTTTATAGCATTGACCCCAGTCCTTCATTTTTCTGTCTCAAGTAAGTTTAATTTTACCCATGTACTATTTAAAATATTCAGCCGAAATTTCTCAGAAAGAAGACTTGCTGAATGTTGAAAAAAAAGATTTGCTAACATTATAAATAATTGTAATGAATTGTCGGTAACATGGTCTGAGGATTGCGGCTCGGAGCTTATGTTCAACAGAGACGGGAAGCATCGAGGTTGAACATATGCTCCGAGCCACAAACTCGGACCTTGTTACCGTTAACTCATCACAATAACGTATATATGTTCCAATAAGACACTACCCATCACCCAAAACCACACTATAAAACACGTGAAGCTTATTTACTAAACTTGTGATCGGTAAAAGTTGCCTTCTGCAAGGCAACTTTTAACGATCACAGGTTTAGTAAATAAACCTCTCATGTAACCACGACAGCACTGGATAAATAAACCAGATAAACTCATTCCATCTTAGTTCAAATCTCGTAAATCGGTTTGTAATTTAAACAACACTTTATCAGAAACACCGTCTGCTGCACCTGTGAAAAATCCAGAAAAATGAAGTGGCTTGCTAGTCACTCCGTTGATGAAGAAATTACAAAACGGTGACGTCATTTCAAGTATTTTGCATGGTGATGTCAGACGGCAACATTTGCTACTGGAGCCTTAAACATAAAAGAAACTACGCCAGCTCTCATTCAATCAGAGGGCAAGGTTTTTCACTCTTATTGGAACATAACATGAAACACAGTTCAACTTCAACTTCAAGCTTGCTACCATTGTGGAGAATGTCAATCATCAAGAATCTGGGTCTCAAGTCTTCGATGCTGGTGATCTATGGAACTAAGGAAGCCTGCATCACTGACCTACTCTCAATAATGTCGTTCCCAAACTGCAGCTCTGAATTGTAACGTATTGCTAATTGCTGTTTGAGATCTGTTAAGTCTCAAACGGCCGATGGACAGAGCAAACCAAAGAAATGGTTTTATTGAAAATTATTTATTGAAACTCAATATTTAGTTTCGTTAACCATTTATTTTTTCTCAAAGATTGTCAGTTTTCTAAACCAATTGTCCTTTCCATGGACTTTGGAGTGGATGTGTTCTGTCATATTGGTAATCATTTTTAATAATTTTTATGCAATGAGGGAATAATTAAAACCCAGTTGATTGGAATGCCATTATGGGTAATCCTCGACTGGTGTGTCAATACGAATACGGGACGATCAATCTTTGGACAAAAGCGACCTCAGACCGTGTGGCCCTGGGTGATTTAGACCTTGGATGGCCAGAATCGCAAGATTAGACGAATCTGGCCTCAAGTCTTGGATGGTTTGAACTTCGAATCTTGGACTTTTAGGATCCAGTCATTGACGATTCAGACCTGTTGATGTACGGATATCTTTCTCTCTACTGCAGAGTGTATATCACCTAAATCAACCCAGGCCTGAACCATCCCTAAAATATTTTTCCAAATTGTCCCAAAGTTGTTTTTTTTTTTTTGCCTAAGCCGTTCACAGTGCTCAAATAGGCATGCCAACTGAAATGGTAACTGACACCCCAAACCCTAGGCAGTTATTTATCTTTTGGTTAGATTCATCAAAACTTTGTATGACATCACTATTAAGTCAAAATCCTTTGGATTGAAATTGTTAATCACCAAAACCAACCACGAAGTATCGAGAACAAAAGTGTTTACTGGTAACTGTCAAATATATTCTGGGTCAGGCTACATCTAGTTTTTAAGATTTCTTACTGATGAGAGTATGAAATGATTGGCTTTATTTTGCAAATTCCCTTCATGGAAATTCTGGACATTCGTATTTTATTATAATTTCTTGATGGATATAATTTTATTGTGTATTTTTTCACCCATTTTTTTCTTTGCCATTGAGGGTTGTTTCTCCATACACAGGTATTGTAAAATCAACTAGAGATGTGACTGTCCCAGATGGGCCTGTCCATACCCCCTGCCACCATGATTATTCTAAGACGAAAAGTGGCACAACTCTGGTAAAAAAAAATTCTGATCGAAACTATAATCACAGGTGAACAGGTTCCCATGGTAGTTAACGTCCTTACCATGTTTCAAAGGAATTGACCCATAAACATCTGAGAAAATCACAGAACAAAATTCAGGTATTCTAAGAAGAAAAGGGGCATAACTCTGTCCAGAAAAGTCCGATCAAAAATATAATTGCAGGTGCACAGGTTCCCATGGTAGTGAACATCCTTACCAGGTTTCAAAGGACTCGACCCATAAACATCTGAGAAAATATCTGGACAAAATTCAGGCATTCTAAGAAGAAAAGTACACAATGTCACTGTGCCCTCACATGGGCAATAGGGGAAAGTGTCTTGCCAAGGACGCAACGTGGTTGCCACAGGAGGCAAAAATAATTCAACCAGAGCTTTTATCACAGGTGCACAGGTTCCCATGGGGATGAACGTTCATAGCAGGTTTTGAGCAGGTTGGTCCATAAATGTTTGAGAAAATCTCTGGTGCACAGGTTCCCATGGGGATGAACGTTCATAGCAGGTTTTGAGCAGATTGGTCCATAAATGTCTGAGAAAATCTCTGGACAAAATTATGTCTACGGACGGACGGATGGACGTTCTGACGGACGGACAGACAGACAGCTAGACAGACGAGGTGATTCCAGTATACCCCCCACAATGAGTTGTAGGGAGGTATAATAAAGTTGTTCAACAAAAAATTAAGAAAGGTAGGGATGGTTTAGGTTATTGGTCTTGTGGATGTTTCAGGCAAAATATTTGAGAACATGTTTGACAGCCAAGTTTGGACAGTTGGGCCATGTAACAGTTTCGTTTGGCTTCTGGGTATTCTATACCTGTGTTAAGTCTATGAAAATATGATTTTTTCAAGTTTACTTTTTTATTTACTGAGTGTTAAGGTTTTTTTTTTTTCGTTGAGTTTTTGGAATGTTTGTTTTATGCCATTAGCTTAAATGAACTCATGGTATAAAGATTACTTGAGAGATACTTTCAGCTTCTCACCAATTATTTAGTACGTAATCTTAGCAACTACCAAAGATGAAAATTCACATCTTCAATGATTTCCTGTCGACCACTGTTAGATTAACTGAGTGATAACATCCTGCACTTGAAAGCAAATTACCTTTACAAAATGATATGACAGAGAGCGTTTGGTCAGAAACCCGATATTCAAGAGATTAGCTGAGGACAAAGATTTCAAAGAGAACTACATAAACAGGTATTATTTTTTTTTAAATCACCCATAACTAGTATTACATCGAGTTCCAATAGGGCAAACATGTCCAGGCCTGGCATTCTTTAGGAGTACAGGAGTGCTGCACACCTACTGCACGCCTAGAAAAAATTGAGGCGGGCAATTTTTTTGCACCCCTTGATTTTCTGGACCTGTTTGGGACTGCCTTTAAAATCTATTAACATTTTGTCTGCTGAGTTCCAATGTGTTCTCTGTACCCACTGGCACAGAGAACACACTGGAACTCAGAGAAGGATTTGTCAATGTTGCATTGATTCGCAGTAATTCATAACACATTTTGTGTCGCATTTCGATACATTTTGAGTGTAGAAGACAGTCACATGAAAATTGAATGCAATATTTTGAATAATGAGAAGATGTGTGTGCCAATTTTTCCACTATGTAGCTGAATGTAGTACAATTTTTCAGTCACAATATTAATACCTTGAAGTGAATATAACCAAAATATCAAACAAGTTTTTGCTCTGAAAATTTCAGGTGCAATTGCACTCCTAAGCAATCTAAGGAGGGCAACTATTTTGCACTCCTTGATTTTCTAGATTGCCAGGCCTGCATGCCTTTTGGTTATTAAAACTGAATTGAACAAAACTATCCTGGCCAGCCACCTAACACAATTTGTCATAATAAAGATTAAAAAAAATCAACAGCGTTCAGCTGATGAAATTGTTCTTCGTCTCGGCAGCAACAAACCCATGTCATCCGTATCCTACGTTCATATGTGTATTCGTAGATCTTCCAGTATCTCTAAATTACAGGAAATTGATTTATTTATTTATTTGTGGTTAAGGTCACATATTTATGCACAATGGCTAATCATGACCGTGACAGTTTTACGGGTAGAGGAAGCCGGAGTACCTGGAGAGAACCACCGAGCAACTGTCAGCTCCCCAACATACTAACTCCACACAAGCAGGGTTAGCATTGGTTGAAGACACGTGCACCATCAACGTGCAGTACGTCTTAGTACACAACGCCACCGTGCCCCCATGCGGGCAATGGAGATGAAGTGTCTTGCCCAAGGACACAACGTGGTTGCCGCAGGTGGGATTCAAACCGAGGACCTCTCGGCATGCAGCCTGCACCTCTACCTACTGAGCCACCACGCTCCCAATTACAGGAAAAGACAACACAGTGTGTGAGAACATTGTCAAAACAGCAATAGATCTGGGTGGTGATATGTTGTAGAGCACTGGGATCGAGCGATGACATGGTTTCATGCACTACATGTAACACAAATGGCACGTGAATCAATGTACTTGCAAAATGGTACGGGAATGCAACATTTGTAGTTATTTATTTACTTATTGGTGTTTAACCCTTTACCCAATGAATCGCCCGCATCTGCCCGCGTAATATGCAAATTCAGCATTTGAAAAAATATTATTTTTCAAAAAATTTCAACAAAACCATATCATGTGACCCCTCGTTGGAACGAGCTCATCGAGCATCGAGCTCGTTCCAACGAGGGGTCACATGATATGGTTTTGTTGAAATTTTTTGAAAAATTAAAAAAAATGATATTTAAAATAATAAATTTTGATATCGTCTGCGTTGGGTAAAGGGTTAAGGTCACATACTTTTGCACAATGGCTAATCATGACAACAACATGGAGATAAAGTCATGGTCAGTCAATTGTTTATACCCCATGTTGCCTATTTTAGAGGACTCGCACCCCAAGCATTAGTGACTGGGTCCTATTTTACCAGTGAAAAAGAGCTTGTTTACCACAGTAAACAAGCACTGCTTCACTTCCCGGGGTTCCCATGGGGGAACATTTGTAGTATCATTATTTGAAAATAAAGAATGTCATGAGTAGACACATTCCTACAGATCACTGGGGTGGATGGGTGGGTGTGTGTGTTCTGGCATTTGCTCTGGAGTTTGCGGCTCCAGTGTTTAATCACACCCTCTTCCAAAAAATTAATTCTGCTTTTGTCCACGTGCTTGTCCATGATGCAAAAAGGCCTTTCACATTTTTGTAGGTCCATTGCAGACAGACACATAACTATTCATTTCTTTATATTTCAGGGAGTGTGGCCACCAGTGGCGATTGCATGGATTCCTTGTTCCCTGGTTACCAAAATAATTAGAATCAGCACACACAATTGATAAAGAGAGAGAGAAACTTTACTGAAAGTGGTGTTCGGTTATGGTCTTGGTGGTAATGGAGAAAAGGCACAACATTCGTTCAAGAATGAATAACCTAAGAAATAAAAAGCACCTACGAAAGCAGAAAAAGTTTAGGTGATACATGTTTTCCAAAAAGAGTTTATTTACTTTTTTGACTTTGCTGCTTTTTAATGGAGAAATATATAGTCAGCTAATAGGGTGGACAAGCCAGAAAATAAGCAGACTGTCATCTGCAAAATGAGGTCCCCAGAGGGTGAATTTAGTGATGCTACCCTGCACAGCAGGGTAGCATCACTAAATTTACCCTCTGTGAACCTCAATCTGAATCAGGGTCTAAAAACTGAACAGAAAGTGGTACCCAGAGGATAAATTGGCCCACTGTATGGGATAGCATAATCAAATCCACACTCTGGGGACCTCACCCTGCAAATGTCAGGCTGCTTATTTTCAGGCCTGAGGGTGGAATATGTCAAAACTGAGTCTTGTGACAAAAGGGAACAGAATAACATTTTACTTTTCCACTGAGCGAACATGTATTTTTAATACTGAAGTGGTGTATTTTAATAAATTCAGTTAGTTAAATATTCCAAAACATTAATATTTTGCATTATTTGCTGCAGATTTAATTCTTTCCAATTATATATTTTCAAAATAGCTTTAAGATGGAGTATGGATTTCAGTACCTTTTACAATAGGATCGACTCCATTCGGCATTGAATTATCGTTATCTTTTATAATAGGATCGACTCCATTCGGCATTGAATTATCGTTATCTTTTATAATAGGATCGACTCCATTCGGCATTGAATTATCGTTATCTTTTATAATAGGATCGACTCCATTCGGCATTGAATTATCGTTATCTTTTATAATAGGATCGACTCCATTCGGCATTGAATTATCGTTATCTTTTATAATAGGATCGACTCCATTCGGCAATGAATTATCGTTATCTTTTATAATAGGATCGACTCCATTCGGCATTGAATTATCGTTATCTTTTATAATAGGATCGACTCCATTCGGCATTGAATTATCGTTATCTTTTATAATAGGATCGACTCCATTCGGCATTGAATTATCGTTATCTTTTATAATAGGATCGACTCCATTCGGCATTGAATTATCGTTATCTTTTATAATAGGATCGACTCCATTCGGCATTGAATTATCGTTATCTTTTATAATAGGATCGACTCCATTCGGCATTGAATTATCGTTATCTTTTATAATAGGATCGACTCCATTCGGCAATGAATTATCGTTATCTTTTATAATAGGATCGACTCCATTCGGCATTGAATTATCGTTATCTTTTATAATAGGATCGACTCCATTCGGCATTGAATTATCGTTATCTTTTATAATAGGATCGACTCCATTCGGCATTGAATTATCGTTATCTTTTATAATAGGATCGACTCCATTCGGCATTGAATTATCGTTATCTTTTATAATAGGATCGACTCCATTCGGCATTGAATTATCGTTATCTTTTATAATAGGATCGACTCCATTCGGCATTGAATTATCGTTATCTTTTATAATAGGATCGACTCCATTCGGCATTGAATTATCGTTATCTTTTATAATAGGATCGACTCCATTCGGCATTGAATTATCGTTATCTTTTATAATAGGATCGACTCCATTCGGCATTGAATTATCGTTATCTTTTATAATAGGATCGACTCCATTCGGCATTGAATTATCGTTATCTTTTATAATAGGATCGACTCCATTCGGCATTGAATTATCGTTATCTTTTATAATAGGATCGACTCCATTCGGCATTGAATTATCGTTATCTTTTATAATAGGATCGACTCCATTCGACATTGAATTATCGTTATCTTTTATAATAGGATCGACTCCATTCGGCATTGAATTATCGTTTCGTTTGAGTCATTCCGCATTTTTATTTTGAACAAATGGATAGATCCGATTTGAAACAAAGTTTTTTTCCAAGAAAACATGAGATAAAAGTCCTCTATCAGCACTATCAGCCAGGTTCGTTTAACCCTTTACCTAAAGAATCGCCCACATCTGCCCGCGTAATATGCAAATTGAGCAGTTGAAAAAATTAAATTTTTCAAAATATTTCAACAAAACCATATCATGTGACCCCTCATTGGAACGAGCTCATTGAGCTCGTTCCAATGAGGGGTCACATGGTATGATTTTGTTGAAATTTTTTGAAAAATTTAAAAAAATCATATTTAAAATAATAAATTTTGATATCGTCTGTGTTGGGTAAAGGGTTAATCGAATTGTTGACTTTGTAGCTTTGAAATTTCAGCAATAAGCATTATTAGTTTCAATCAATAGCTAGTATATTGTTTTTTATCTCAGTTTATAGCATGGGAAGTGGTGAGGTGAAAAAGGCACTCTACATATCTGTGTGTCCTT
Source organism: Pictodentalium vernedei (assembly GCA_031216915.1). Taxonomy (NCBI): domain Eukaryota; kingdom Metazoa; phylum Mollusca; class Scaphopoda; order Dentaliida; family Dentaliidae; genus Pictodentalium; species Pictodentalium vernedei. Next base: position 111,416,596 of record CM062292.1, on the reverse strand, counting down.
TAATAATTCAGGGTATTGTTTTAGAAAAAAAAATTTTTTTTGAAGCCGTATCCATGAATGATTCATTTTCTCCAAATCAATTTGATATTCGATTCGATCAATATTGTCAATTTGCAGATCCCTATATTAATGATTGGCTAAGCTAAACTTTATATTTTGGTTACGATCAAGTCAACTGGTTAGTAGCCCCTGAATCGGTTTCAATATTATTCCCCTTCAGACTTCGTTTGTGTGGGTTATAGCATATAGTAAAATGAGAAATCGATAAAAGATGGTATTGGAGTTGAAATAGCAACCATCACCAGTATTTGCCACACCTATCCTGGCCCACTGAAGTTCTGCTCTGTTATATGCCTGGTAAATGTTAAGCTGCTCTATTCCTTCCCAGGGATAACGAATCATTCCACATTCCAAATATGTAAAAATTCTTGGCCACTTGAGGTTTTCAAAAATTCTTGGTCACTTGATGTTTTCAAGAGTACAAATTTTATTCAAGCCTCCTGTATAAACATGTGACATAGCTTTTGTGCAGAGGACAACGGTGAAATCTAAGTGATTGGTTGAAATGAGGTAAATGAATGCTCAAACCTAGAGAAGTCATTAGGCTAGTGTGTTTCTGGGTTTGATGTAAATGAAACGTCACAGGGAATCAATCTCTTCTCAAGTATTCCGACAGAGTTACAATTTATTTCTGAAGAAATTGAAGATGATGCAAGAGTTGTATATTGTAATTGAAATCTGACTCCGCCAAGGCTGCAGTCTGTTGTGTGTTGTGACACAATATATGGTGTAAGTGACACATGATATGGATGTTTATTTATCTGTAGACATAGCAAAATGAGCATACATATGAATTTTCCTTCTTGGCAACACTAGCTGCAGAAACAGTCGAGATTTGACAGAAATATTAGTAAACTTCCAAGTCTTTTTAATAATACAGTGGAATGCTGTTAATTGAATAACCACTTTGCCAATGAAAATTATTCAATTAACAGGAGTATTCAATTAACAGGGATTGTGTCACTTTCCTATATTCTAGAGATAAATTTAGCATGTTTTCTATTATATCTTGTTTGACAGAGCTCCATATAATAGATTGAATGGCTGTTCTGGATGTACTGAGGCCAAATTAGTCTATAAACAAAGGAAAACTGGGGAGATTTAAGGCAATTTCTTGACAGGTTACAAGATTCTTTATTCAATTAAAAGGAGTTTACACAATAACCTATATTTAATTAATTAACAGGTCAAATTTATACTGGAGGTATGATAAATGGTTTTGTGTGGGGAAATTTTATTCAATTAACATGGTTATTCAGTTAACCCTTTACCTAACATGAAAAGCAGACGACACTTGAAAAAAATATTCTTGAATAACTAATTTTTTTTCATTTTTTTGTCTCAAAAACATAGGATATAACCCCAGATTGATGAGCTCATTCCAACGAGGGGTCATCACCTATGTTTTTGAGACAAAAAATGAAAAAATAATGAAAATTAATTGTTGATTTTTTAGATTAGCGCTGGCCGGTTTTGGCCGTTATGTTGGATAAAGGATAAAGGGTTAAGACATATCCAATTAAGTGGGATCCACTGTAATAAAGCACTAACTATGCGGTGGCTCAGTAGGTAGAGGTGCAGCAAGCCGAGAGGTCCTCGGTTCGAATCCCACCTGCGGCAACCGCGTTGTGTCCTTGGGCAAGACACTTCACCCCTATTGCTCATCTGGGGGCATGGTGACGTCGTGTACTAAGGTGTACTGCACGTCGATGGTGCACTTGTCTTCAACCAATGCTAACCCTGCTTGTGTGGAGTTAGTAAGTTGGGGAGCTGACAGTTGCTCGCCGTTGCTCGGTGGTTCTCTCCGGGTACTCCGGCTTCCTCCACCCGCAAAACTGTCATGGTCATGATTAGCCATTGTGCAGAAATGTGACCTTAAACCCCAATAAATAAATAAATAACTCAACTAAAACACGTGACAAGAGGCCTCGGAAGCACTTGAGGGCAGGTGGCTGGACTCATCAAGCCTAACAAATGTGAAAAAGGTTGCCAGTCGAGTAGCAACCAATCTTAACTTAACCCACCACACAAGTATTTGCCCAGTATTTTTTACACTTCTAATCTAACTGGTTGAGTATGATGCTATTTTTGAATGTCAGAATTTGTTGATAAATGAAAGTGTCAATGACACTGTAGCTAACTTGTCAAGACATGTACATGTATAGTATGTGACACAGCAGTGACAAACATCTAGGTAATGACCTGATAACAAAGGTACATATAAAGTATTGTAACGGCATGTACATAAATACTGACTGTAGCCTGTAACAAATGTATAGGTAAAGTATTGTAAAGGTGGGTGACAGTCAGATGCTAAACTAGAAAGAAATCTTAGTCCCAGAGTGGGTCTGACTGAACCCCAAAATATTTGTTCTCATAGCACAGTGATAACAAAGGCACCCCAAAACACACTCATTCCTATCCCAAGGTGAAAACAAAGGTACCCAAGAAGTTTCGTGAAGATCAGTTCATAAATACGAGCTGTATAGAAGTTGTGACAAAAAACTGATTGGACCTAATTTCGGTACAAAATGGTCACTGGCAGCCATCTTGAATTTTGGACCACACCCAAAAACACTTGATCTCGTCCCAAGGTGATAACAAAGGTACCCAAGAAGTTTCATGAAGATCGGATCATAAATACAGCCTCTAGCCCGAGCCGTTTTGACATGTGCACTTACAGTGTATAAGTAGCACTGAATAAATCAAAGTTCATCTAATTTGCATAATTTCTGCACAAGAAAAAAAACCCGTACTGTATGTGATGTATTCCATTTTACTAAACATTCATACAAAAATTTATTCAAATCAGAACTTTCATACAGAAGTTCTGTACAAAAGACTGATTGCACTAATTTTGGTACAAAATGGCTGCTGGTGGCCATCTTGAATTTTGGACCACACCCAAAAACACCCGTTCTCATTCCATTGTGATAACAAAGGTATCCAAGAAGTTTCGTAAAGTTCGGTTCATAAATACGGCCTCTAGCCACTAAACATTCATACAAAAAATTATTCAAATAGGCACTTTCATATGGAAGTTCTGTTCAAACAACAGATTTCTGCATCCTCGGTACAAAATGGTGGCTGGCAGCCATCTTAAATTTCAGACCGGACCCACAAACACTCATTCTCGTCCCACGGTCATAACAAAGGTACCCAAGAAGCTTCGTAAAGATCGGTTCATAAATACAGCCTCAAGCCCGAGCCGTATCCAATTGTTGACGGACGGACAGACGGACCATGACAAAAGCTCAAATTTGGCTTCACCAAAGTTGAGCTAAAAATACTTTCTATACAACTTGTTGAAGAGTTATTTAAAACACTCTTATATAATATGTAATAGGACAATTACCTTTAAACAATATATTGTTTCTTTCTAGCAGGATATAATATAATGAATACAAAATCGAGTTTCTTTTACCCTTTATATTCCACTAGATTTATCTGATGTCAGAAAGAGAATATGATGTACATCTATTTCACTTGGTGAAAATATTCTGCTTCTCACATGCATGAACGTAGCTAGAGGTCTTTAATGGGGAAGGGGGTGATCAGTTTGATTTCTGACTGGTGTCAGTGGGGTCCCAAAAGGATCCGGATGTGGCATAGCATGTTCCGAGAGCGTGCAGGCCGGTGTAGGTGGAGGGTGGGGGGCAAGGGTGGGGCAGGACAGAGGGGATCTGCCTCTCAATTGTTAAATTTTTAAATTTTGAACCCCTGAGATGGATTCTGGGGTCTCCCTCTGTCTTGAAAAAAATGGATTTTTCCAGGTAGGTCCATAAATTTTCCCTAACAATGACCAGGCTACACAAGGACTATAGACTGACAGCTATTTAGCCAAAACCTACTTCCAACTGAATAGCTGTCAGTCTATATGTAGTCCTTATGTAACCTGCTTATTGTAAGGGAAACGGAATGATGAATTCGAAAAACTGGACCGGTCACAGTCTAATTTCTGAAAATTATCTCAGCTGATTGGAAAAGTCGGGAGAATTTGATTGAAAATTGGAAAATCGCTTTGGCTCTGCCAGTAACCACAACCGATTGCCAATTGCAGTTGGAAAAGACTGAAAACATGAAGTTAATGTGATATATTTTCCCACAAGGAGCCCAAATATGAACCCATGGACTTGGTTTTAATCAACTTGAATCTGGCCACCACCAGGAAGCTGTATACCAGCTATCAGAAGATTCTGACTGGTGGATTTGAAGAAGATTATAAAGGATATTCCTAATATAGTCCTACATGTAGGTTACAATTCGTGCTAACATAGGGAGCCCAAATATACTACAGGCTTGCACTACAGTGGAAATCCCTAACTCGGATAATATACTCTCTATTTTTGTCTTTCCCAAGCAATTTGGGAAAGAAAAGTGGTGCAAAAGCACCAAGAAAAAATAAGCCAAAACTGGGTCGAGTGCAACTGGCACAGACCCAGTACGGGATGATCTCTTCCAAGTACAACTCCACGACTTCCGTTAACAGTGCGCATATGCATCGCTAATGACACATTCTTTTGAATCCGCCAACGTGAGAGTTATGTGATCAGGGGGGAGGAAGGATTCTTACCTGCATAAGAAGATGGGAGGGCCTCCATGTAAACAATTGTGGTAGGTATAATAAGAAAGGAAATTTACTATAAAATTTAAATTTCTTATCAACCTACCCACAATTGTTTACTAAAGGCTGAATAGACAATAGGCTGGAGGGAATCGCATAACCAACCCTACACATAACCCAAGTGCACTGGAACCGTGATCAGATGGAAGAGGTCCCGAGGCTTATCAACTATAGCATCACAAACATTAGTAAAAGACAATTAAAGATGAGGCGTATGGTTCTGTGCGATGCACAGACAGAAAGGGCAGGAACAGCATGGAGCGGGAACTGACCCTGTAAAAAGCTGAATGGCTGGAATAGACAACAGCCTGAGCCGAAGAAAGAGGGCCCCTAGGACAAAGGTCCTCTGTCGGCTCTTGCAACTGTCGCAGATAAATGGAGAAGATAGCATTTCTCCAGTAGGCTGCCAGTATAACATCCGACAACATGACAGAGTTAGTAAAAGCAATTGGTAATACAATCACCAGTAGCTAGATGAGTGGAAGCTGCACAAATAGCAAGACAAATCCATCGAGAAATGGATGCAGGAGAGATCTGGCATGTGAGAAAACGCATATCCATCCAGGATAAAGGCGCGAACGCCCCCCCCCCCCCCCCCCCCCCCACCTCCAAGAAGAGCAGTGCCCAAGAAAGTGTCCATCTTGGAGTAAACTGCAAAGTCCAAGACCTTTTCAAGGAAAAGAGCTGAACAAGCTTGGAGAGGTAAGGATGAGTGTCAAAACAATGCGGTACCACATATGAAAAAGGTCTCCGAAGCATGGACTTGGACCCATTGCTGGAGACCCCCAGAAACAAACATATACCAGAAACTCCGCAAGTGGTGTGATCGAAGGAGTGACAGAAGCAACAGAGTGATCGCACACCATCGACAGAAGAACCTTCCACTTAGCCACAGAGGCTAAACCAGTGGAATGAGTGCCTCCTTGAAGAAGAAAAGCAACTCCACTGCTTGTCTCGAAAAACCACTACGGAGGAGACAGGACCCAATAAAAGACATGTGCAAAGGCACAATGAAGTCGGGTCAACTTGAAACCTCCTCGGGCGACTTTGGCAAAGAAAGTCGTGACGTAGAGGGAGACATGCGGGAACCGCCGCTAACAGAGAGCGGGAGCAGATTGATCAACACCCACCTGGGGGGACAGGGGTGTGATCGAAAGGATTCGACGACTGCAGGTTCATATCTGGGCGAGAACCTAAGGCGGAATCGGAACTGGCAGGAAGGCGTAGCCGACAAGACCATCCCAAAGGAGGGCCAGAGCGTCCATGGCGAAAGCCCCAGAAAAGCGAACCTGAGATACTTCCGTGACGCCTGATGAATCGGAACGTGAAAGTAAGCAGGTCTCGCAGGCGATGCTGGAAGCGAAATCTCCCTGGTGAATTGAACCGTGGACCGACCTGAAAGTCTCCATGCTGAACTTGGGAGCAATGATAGACTGGTTCAGGATACTCAGATCAATAACCGATCGGAGTCAGCAGTCCTTCTTCGACACCAAGAACAGGCGGGAATAGAACCCCACTGACTGAATGTTCTTGACGACCTCGATCGCCCCCTTTGCCAGGAAATTGTCAATCTCTGTGGACAAAAGTTCCCGATTTAAAATGTCTGAAGAAACTGTGGTTGGAAGAGGCACCCTGGACAGAGTGGGGTGCCTTCGGAAGGATATTCGCAGCCTGGACCGAACAACATCTAACACCCAAGGATCGGATGTGATGGTGGCCCAACGGTCTGCGAACTCTGCTATCCTTCCTCAATCTTGGACGAGTCAAGGTGAGGACCTTCATTTCGAGCCCCGATGAGGCCCGCAAGAGGAGAAACCACCTCCTCTACTGAATGAAGAATCCTGAGACTTCCCTCTAGTCTGCCGACACTTACCCTTGCCCCTTGAGTAAGAAGTAGAAGCGGTGGCAGAAGGATCAGCCTTTTGCGTCGCAGAGGAAGCAGAAGGGTACTTGTTAGGCTTGGAACAGCCTCTGCCTCCCTTAGAAGGCAGATCAAGTTGACGAAACAGCAGCTGATCTTTGGAATGACATAGGATGTCATCCCGGACCGTCGAAACGGAACCATGGAAAAGTTGCAGACCTGCCAAAGAAGCAGATCGAAGAGCAGTGCGCTGCTCCTCAGGAAGGGATCGGCCTGTGTCCAGCACAGAGTCCCTTCGAACTAATTCCAGATTAGCCATGTTACAAGCAGGCGTGTGAGTAAGATGCATGAGTGCCTTGGTCAGCACATGCAAAGGAGCCTGTACCTCGTCAAAACTTATCTGGAGGCAGATAAGCAGCTAAAGCTGAGACGACGTGATCTGAGAAAGCATACCAAGCATCTCTCTCAATAAGCCCAACGAGGACTCCAGAGTCATCATCGGAATTACGGCAGACTTGGGCTTGGAAAGCCCGAGGGAATTGGAGTCCTGATTCAAAACCGGCAAAGTCTGGCAGACTGACGGAATCGTAGGAATGACAATGCACCGGAGGCAACAAGAGCTGGACTTTCGTCCGGTGCATACCCCCACGTGGTGTACCGCCTAGTGTGGGCATACCTATGACTAACAAATATCATTTATGAATATTCTCATATGGACTGATGGACGGATGCACAGATGGATGGACGCAATCCAGTATACCCCCCCTCCCATTTTCTTCTAAAGTTTTCAACAATTTCTAAGTCAAAGGGTATGGTAAATTGTTCGGTGTTTGGAAGTTTTATGCAATGAGGCAGAAGCCTTTGTCATAGGCAAACTGCATGCCATATTTCACCAAAATCCGATAACCCATACCTGAGATACAGGCTGAACAGACAAATAATGTCTATTTCCTACAATTTCTAAGTCAAAAAGGAGGATAACTCTAAAAAGGAGAATGTGAGAAATATCATTGAATCTTTTTTTTAAAGGCTATACCATAAGCAGTGTTCATGGCAAAATTCATTGCAATAGAACATTCGATACCCGAGATACAGGCTGAACAGACAAAATTTGGCTCGGACGGACACAATTTCTAAGTGAACAAGTAATAAAAAAAAATAATAACTAGTGTGGGCATACCTCTGACCAACAAATATTATAAACAAGAGGCCCCACGTGGCCTTAATCGCTCACCTGACAAAGTGACTCTAAGAAGTATTTTAGGTCACCTTCACCATGTCATGCCTCATCAACATTAACTGGTTGAGTGATAGATTTTGTTTGATGTTCAACATTTGTTACCTAAAATTAGTTTTATTTAAAATCATTGGTGTGTGGTCAATCTCCAATGATTTTTAATAAAGCAAATTTATCTCTGCAGACAAACTGGTTTAGCATGAAGCACAAACAAGGAATGTGAAGAGATAGCCTTGGACATCTCTCCCCAACTGTGGATATCTTCCATGTGCTACATGTATATATTTGCATGCAAGAAAACAAAAATTTTCACAAATTTTATTTTTTTTTATCATCATTGGAACAAGCTCAAACAGCTTATTCCAATAGGGGTATGGGAAGATCAGGTATATTTTTGAGACAGAAATGTGAATATATAAATAATGGTGTTTTTTTGTGAATGATGCTGGAGAATTTTGCGTAAAGATATGGTAAATGGTTTGTTCTAGATACAGAATGATGCAAAAGTATTTAAATTTGATTAGGCAAGTTGTTCCTATAATGCATTTAAAAATTGAAGTAACTGTTTTTTTGCTGACGAACTTTTAGATGTGTGTGTCTGTGTTTGTGTGTGTGTGTGTGTGTGTGTTTGTGTGTGTGTGTTTGTGGGGGGGGGGGGGGTAAGAGTGTTCTTGCAAACAAAATTCCTGAATAAATGGAAAATTTTATTTTTTGAGTGAAAGACATAGTGCGTGAATGTTGATTGGAACAAGCTTAGAGAGCTCATTTTAATGTGAAGTCATAAAGCTGTGTTTTACGTACGAAATTCTGGAATAACTAAAAAAATTGCTTTTTTGACTCAAAAAGCATGGTGTGCGACCTCTCATTGGAATGAGCTCAAAAAGCTCATTCCAATGGGGTATTTACAAGCGATAAGTACATGTATGTTTAAGAGACAAAAATTAAAATTTGAATAGCGATTTTTGCGAAGAATGCTGACAAGTTTTGGCAGTTATGCTGGTAAACAGGTAAGATATGCAAAGTGGTTGTTTTTTAGAGGCGACATTTAATTAAGGGGAATTAACCCTTGATTACTGAGGTAACTTCTAAAAGTACTGAAATTTCATGAAGCAATGTGAATAACAGACAACAGTTGCCTAAAAATTTCATGAATAACTAAAATTTTTATTCCTTTGTCTCGAAAACATGGCATATGACCTTTGTTGGAATGAGCTGAATGCGTGTGTTCCAATGAGGGGTCATAAAATTTGAACGAAGATTTGTGTGAATAATGCATTAGTACTGCTAGATTTGGGTAAACGGTTCACCCTGGATACCACCCCTTCTATAGTAGATCTTTTCTGCAAATTTTGTCTAAGATTCTATCAACTTTACAAATAAATACGTTCATGAATCACAATCAGATCCACCCTACAATGTTGCATACCAAATATCAAAAGATTCTGCCTGCTGGATCTGGAGAAGAAGATTTTTTAAGAAATATGCCTGAAACGCACTAAGTTAAAATTTGGGCTCCTATACGGAGCCCAAATATAAACCCAGGGGGCCGATTTGAACAAACTTGAATCAGATCCACCCCACAATGTTGCTTACCAAATATGAAAAGATTCTGAAGCTGGATCTGGAGAAGAAGATTTTTTAAGAAATTTGCCTGAAATGCACTAAGTTCGAATTCGAGCTTCTATAGTGAGCCCAAATATGAAACTAGGAAGCCGATTTGAACAAACTTGAATCAGATCCACCCCACAATGTTGCATACCAAATATCAAAAGATTCTGCCTGCTGGATCTGGAGAAGAAGATTTTTTAATAAATTTGCCCGAAATGCACTAAGTGCGAATTCGGGCTTCTATATTAAGCCCAAATATGAATCCAGGGGGCCGATTTGAACAAACTTGAATCAGATCCACCCCGCAATGTTGCATACCAAATATCAAAAGATTCTGCCTGCTGGATCTGGAGAAGAAGATTTTTGAAGAAATTTGCCTGAAATGCACTAAGTGCGAATTCGGGCTTCTATATTAAGCCCAAATATGAATCCAGGGGGCCGATTTGAACAAACTTGAATCAGATCCACCCCGCAATGTTGCATACCAAATATCAAAAGATTCTGCCTGCTGGATCTGGAGAAGAAGATTTTTGAAGAAATTTGCCCGAAATGCACTAAGTTTGAATTCGAGCTTCTATAGTGAGCCCAAATATGAATCCAGGGGGCTGATTTGAACAAACTTGAATCAGATCCACCCCGCAATGTTGCATACCAAATATCAAAAGATTCTGCTTGCTGGATCTGGAGAAGATGATTTTTTTAAGAAATTTGCCTGAAATGCACTAAGTACGAATTCGAGCTTCTATAGTGAGCCCAAATATGAATCTAGGAAGCCGATTTGAACAAACTTGAATCAGATCCACCCCACAATGTTGCATACCAAATATCAAAAGATTCTGCCTGCTGGATCTGGAGAAGAAGATTTTTTAATAAATTTGCTTGAAATGCACTAAGTTCAAATTTGGGCTCCTATACTGAGCCCAAATATAAACCCAGGGGGCCGATTTGAACAAACTTGAATCAGATCCACCCCACAATGTTGCTTACCAAATATGAAAAGATTCTGCCTGCTGGATCTGGAGAAGAAGATTTTTTAAGAAATTTGCATGAAATGCACTAAGTTCAAATTCGAGCTTCTATAGTGAGCCCAAATATGAATCTAGGAAGCCGATTTGAACAAACTTGAATCAGATCCACCCCACAATGTTGCATACCAAATATCAAAAGATTCTGCCTTCTGGATCTGGAGAAGAAGATTTTTTAAGAAATTTGCCTAAATGCACTAAGTTCGAAATCGGGCTCCTATACTGAGCCCAAATATGAACCCAGGGGGCCGATTTGAACAAACTTGAATCAGATCCACCCTACAATGTTGCATACCAAATATCAAAAGATTCTGCCTGCTGGATCTGGAGAAGAAGATTTTTTAAGAAATTTGCCTGAAATGCACTAAGTTCGAAATCGGGCTCCTATACTGAGCCCAAATATTAACCCAGGGGACGATTTGAACAATCTTGAATCAGATCCACCCCACAATGTTGCTTACCAAATATGAAAAGATTCTGCCTGCTGGATCTGGAGAAGAAGATTTTTTAAGAAATTTGCCTGAAATGCACTAAGTTCGAATTCGGGCTTCTATAGTAAGCCCAAATATGTATCCAGGGGGCCGATTTGAACAAACTTGAATCAGATCTACCCCGCAACATTGCATACCAAATATCAAAAGATTCTGCCTGCTGGATCTGGAGAAGAAGATTTTTGAAGAAATTTGCCTGAAATGCACTAAATTCGAATTCGAACTCCTATAGTGAGCCCAAATATGAATCTAGGGAGCCGATTTGAACAAACTTGAATCAGATCTACCCTACAATGTTGCATACCAAATATCAAAAGATTCTGCCTGCTGGATCTGGAGAAGAAGATTTTCAAAGAAATTTGCCTGAAATGCAGTAAGTTCAAATTTGGGCTCCTATACTGAACCCAAATATAAACCCAGGGGGCCGATTTGAACAAACTTGAATCAGATCCACCCCACAATGTTGCATACCAAATATCAAAAGATTCTGCCTGCTGGATCTGGAGAAGAAGATTTTTTAAGAAATTTGCCTGAAATGCACTAAGTTCGAAATCGGGCTCCTATACTGAGCCCAAATATGAACCCAGGGGGCCGATTTGAACAAACTTGAATCAGATCCACCCTACAATGTTGCATACCAAATATCAAAAGATTCTGAATGCTGGATCTGGAGAAGAAGATTTTTTAATGTTTTTCCAATTGCCTACAGTGTTAAAAAGTGCTGACTCAGCACTTTTTCAAAGTCCCGAAACTGTACCCTATGATAAAACCGATGGCAATTTTTTTTTACCAATCCTTTCTGTTGGTCCTAAGGAAGCTGCACACCAAATAAAAATTCTCAGTGCCGTGCAGTTTTGGAGATATGGGCGTTTTAAATTTTTTCTATTTTTAGCTCCTGCGGTTCCCACGGGGCTGCGGGAAAATTTTTTTTTGCATAAATCAAGTACTCATGACCCAATAAGCCCTCACATAAAATTTGGTTCAAATCAGCCTCTCGGTTTGGAAAATAGAAATTTTGGGCGGGGCAAAAAATTTTGCCCCTCTCATAACAACGTCAAGTATAGCCCCACAAACTTCTCTTGAACAAATCTGAGTCTACACCTCAAAAGGAAGCTGCACACCAAATATCAAGTCTCTGCTACTGCTGGTTCATGAGAAGAAGATTTACAAAGATTTTGGTGCCCCTTGGGGGTGTGGCACCACCCAGGAGGAGGGGCAACTTCATTTGAACAAATCTGAATTGGCATTAGGTAATAAACATTTAGCCAACATTTGAATAAAATTGGGCTAGTGGTTTAGGAGGAGAAGTCGATAATGTAAAGTTAACGCCGGACGGACGACGACGGACGACGGACGACGGACAGAAAGTGATTAGTTAAGCTCCCCTTGAGCTTCGCTCAGGTGAGCTAAAAATAATAATTTACTTAAGTTATGAATACTTTCGGACGGACTCACACACAGACATTCTTACACGTTCTTACTTGTGGGGTTTTTCCCATGTTAAACCCTAACCCCACAAGGTCAAAAAATTAACCCCACAGTGCAAAAAATAACCCCACAAGTGGCCACTGTACTAACCCAACCCCACAACTACCACTGACCCTAAATTTTAAACCCCACAATGTACCTCTGCTAAGCCCGGACGCACAGACGGACAGATCAGCGACTATATGCTCCTCCAGATTTTTTCGGGGAGCATAAAAATATATTGTAAGTACTCAGCGGGAAAAGAGTTAGCCATCTCATCAATCATGCATCTTATCAGAGGAGGAAGTATTAGGTATTACTACTTTCCAAAGTGTGATTTACTGGGATTTCTGGGTTTGATTATAAACGATAACTTCACATGTGAATGATGCAATCAACAATTGGGTCATGTATCCGTGTGCGCAAACGAAGATGCTTAGCCATGGGTGTAATGGGGACTTCATTGTTTTTTTTGTTTTTTTAACCCTTTACCTAACATGAAAAGCAGATGACACTTGCAAAAAAAAATTCTTGAATAACTATTATTTTCATTTTTCGTGTCAAAAACATAGGTTATGACCCCTCATTGGAACAAGCTTGACGAGCTCGTTCCAATGAGGGGTCATAACCTATGTTTTAGAGACAAAAAATGAAAAAATAATGAAAATTAATTAGCGATTTTTGAGAATAGCGCTGGCTGGTTTTGGCCGTTACAATAGGTAAAGGGTTAATCAATATAATTATTGTTAATAATGAAAAATAATAAACAGAGTATTCGCTTGACGGGACTGGTTACGTGAAATAATTCATTTGAGGCGAGGGACTATAGTGTAAAACACTTGTGCGCATTCACGCACTTGTGTTTGTACAATGTCCCTCACCTCTCATGAATTATTTCACGGTACCAGTCCAGTCCAGCGATTACTCTCTATATATTCATATAGTTTCAAAAACATTCAATTTATAATTTGAAGATGTTGGAAGCATGTTATCCCTCTTGTCACACATTTAGTCTTCAACGAACTGTGAACTATAAATCCTCGTATCATGCAATCAAAATTAAATATTGTTACTCATGATATACTGGTGTGCTATGATATCTTCCCCTCCCGGGCTGAAGATAACCTAGTTTAATTCCCCCCCCCCCCCCCCGGGAAGATAATCTAGTTTATCCCCCCCACCCCACCCCCACCCCCCACTGATTATCTTCCCCCCACCTGAAATTTTTTTTCCTTTGAATTTGAGATACCATAAATGGTTCGTACCAGTTCGAAAACTTTTTAGGTACTACGTTTTCAATAAATTATTAAAAAAGGTCAGGTTTAGGGGGTTTGGGGAGAAGATATCGTGACCATCAAAAGTAAAAAAAAAAATTCTTGTGTGAAAACATTTTTTTATTTTTATCCATTATATAAAACTGTTTTACACAAAAACTGACAAACATATAGAAACATGATGCAATATAAAAGTATTTCAGGACTTGATAAGGTATTTTGTCTTCAAGAAAAAAAAATTTGGGTGGTGGGGGAAGATATCGTGACCATGTTATCTTACCCCCCACCTGGGACTTCAAAAGTCAATGAAAAATTTTCTCGTTTGAAATTATCATTTATGATTAGTATCCATGATATAAAAGTGTTTTAGGGCTCGACAAGGTATTAGTCTTCAATAAATAAACAAATTCAGGTGCAGGTGGGAGATATCGTGACCACAATATCTCCCCCCCCCCCCCACCACCTGGGACTTCAAATTTATATTTATAAATTGTTTCCCTGATATAAAGCTGTTCACACAAACTGTAGGAAACAACCTGATATTACATCAGACAGGATAAGAGCTATCCAGGGAAATGGTTGGTTGCAGAATAGTATGGTCTGCTTCATAGCCACTATTTCAGTTGGTATACTTTCAAGTGTTTATTCAAGATTTAACAAGTGAATATGCCAACAATATAAAATAATGTGAACACAAAAATTGACAAACATATAGAAACATGATGCGATTTAAAAGTGCTTCAGGACTTTATAAGGTTTATGTCTTCAAGAAGAAAAAATTTGGGTGGTGGGGGAAGATACCATGACCACGATATCTTGCCCCCGCCTGGGACTTCAAATGTCAATAAAAAATGTTCTTGTTTGAAGTCAAAGTTTATGAATAGTTTCCATGATATAAAAGTGTTTTAGGACTCGACCAGGTCTTAGTCTTCAATAAAAAAAATTTTCAGGTGTGGGGGAAGATAACATGACCATGATAACTAACAGTCATTAACCCTTTACCTAACGAATTGCCCGCGTAATATGCAAATTGAACAGTTGAAAAAATTTAATTTTTCAAAATATTTCAACAAAACCATATCATGTGACCCCTCATTGGAACGAGCTCATTGAGCTCGTTCCAATGAGGGGTCACATGATACGGTTTTGTTGAAATGTTTTGAAAAATTTAAAAAAATTATGTTTAAAATAATAAATTTTTATATCGTCTGCGTTGGGTAAAGAGTTAAGCTTCAAGTATTTATTTCATGAAAAAAATACTCATAATACAAATCACCTTTGAAAAATAATTTAGCACACTACCAGTTAAACTCTTTTGTCCCATTCTTAATGTCCATTGTATATTTCTAGTTTTTTGACTGTGAAAGAGCAATAATTTATTTATTTATTTATTGATGTTTAAGGTCACATATTTATGCACAATGGCTAATCATGACCGTGACAGTTTTACGGGTGGAGGAAGCCGGAGTACCCAGAGAGAACCACTGAGCAACGACGAGCAGCTGCCAGCTCCCCAACATCGTAACTCCGCACTGCAGCACAATTAGATTGGTTGAAGACATGTGTACCATCGACGTGCAGTACGCCTTAGTACATGGCATCATCGTGCCCCCACGCGGGCAATGGAGATGAAGTGTCTTGCCCAAGGACACAACCCGGTTGCCGCAGGTGGGATTCGAACCGAGGACCTCTCGAAAGAGCAATAAGCACGAACACTTCATAAATAGAAGTGTGTTTTTGGAAGGCATGGTGTCTTTGAAGTTGATGGAAAGGATGTTATATAACCCTTCTGATAGCTTGATGATAGATCAAGGAGAATCGGTCCTTCATCATCATTGAGAATATGGAAACAGTTTGCGATAGCATATACACCACAGTCACTAGTATTGCACTGCCTGGTGGTTTCAGGAAATATCATCTTAATGTGGGGAATATGTCTTGGTCACGATATCTTTCATTTCACACTGGAAATTTATTTTTTAACATATAATACCTGGTCGAGTACTAAAACAGTTTTATATCATGGAAATTATTCATAAATGATGATTTTGCACACAAGAAAAATTTTTGACTCTTCAAGTCCCAAGTGGGGGGAAGATGTAGTCACAATATCTCCCCCCCCCCCCCCCCCCCCCCACCTGAAATTTTTTTTGTTGAAGACTAATACTTGGGCAAGTCTTAAAACAGTTTTATATCATGAAAACTATTCATAAATAGTGATTTCACACAAGAAATTTTTTTTTAATTTTGAAGTTCCAGGTGAGGGGAAGATGTCGTGGTCACGGTATCTTCCCCTCCAGCTGAATTTTTTTTTTTGAGGATGTATCTGGTTGTGTCATACAACAGATTCAATTGTCAATTTTTGTTGGTAGGCTCAACTGTTACAGCAACAAATTAAGACTTTTGGACTGAAATATAAAATTCTGTCTCATGCATCCAGATAGTTTAAATATCCTCTATAACCACGATTAGCAAGTTTTCCCACTAGTACCAACTGTTTATGGTATCTTAAATGGGTTTCAGATTGAATACAAGAGAAAATGAAAGTGTCAATGACACTGTAGCTCAACTTATTAAGACATGTATATGTATAGTATGTGACACAGCAATGACAAACATCTGGGTAATGACCTGATAACAAAGGTACATATAAAGTATTGTAACAGTCTGTACATAAATACTGACCGTAGCCTGTAACAAATGTATAGGTAAAGTATTGTAAAAGTGGGTGACAGTCAGATGCTAAACTAGAAAAGAAATCTTTGAGTCCCAGAGTGGGTCTGACTGAACCCCAAAATATTTGTTCTCATAGCACAGTGATAACAAAGACACCACAAAACAGACTCGTTCATGTCCCAAGGTGAAAACAAAGGTACCCAAGAAGTTTCGTGAAGATCAGTTCATAAATACGAGCTGTATAGAAGTTGTGACAAAAAACTGATTGGACCTAATTTCGGTACAAAATGGCCACTGGCAGCCATCTTGAATTTTGCACTGCACCCAGAAACACTCGTTTTGTCCCAATGTGATAACAAAGGTACCCAAGAAGTTTTGTGAAGATCGGTTCATAAATACAGCCTCTAGCCCGAGCCGTATTGACATGTGCACTTACAGTGTATAAGTAGCACTGAATAAATCAAAGTTCATCTAATTTGCATAATTTCTGCACGAGAAAAAAACCTGTACTATATGTGATGTATTCCATATTACTAAACATTCATTCAAAAATTTATTCAAATCAGAACTTTCATACAGAAGTTCTGTACAAAAGACTGATTGCACTAATTTTGGTACAAAATGACAGCTGGTGGCCATCTTGAATTTTGGACCACACCCAAAAACACTTGTTCTCATCTCACAGTGTTAACAAAGGTACACAAGAAGTTTTGTAAAGATCGGTTCATAAATACGGCCTCTAGCCTGAGCCATATAGAAGTTGTGTACAAAAAAATGATTAGACCTAATTTTGGTACAAAATTGCCACTGGCAACCATCTTGAATTTTAGACCGCACCCAGAAACACTCGTTCTCATCCCAAGGTGATAACAAAGGTACCCAAGACGTTTCGTGAAGATCGGTTTATAAATACAGACTCTAGCCCGAGCCGTATTGACATGTGTACTTACTGTGTGTAAGTAGCACTGAAAAAACCAAAGTTCATCTAATTTGCATAATTTCTGCACGAGAAAAAAACCTGTATTATATGTGATGTATCCCATGGTACTATAAACATTCACACAAAAAATTATTCAAATCAGTGCTTTCATATGGAAGTTCTGTGCAAAAATCTGATTGCACCTAATTTTGTACAAAATGGCTGCCATCGGCCATCTTGAATTTCAGACCGGACCCAAAAACACTCGTTCTCATCCCACAGTGATACCAAAGGTACCCAAGAAGTTTCGTAAAGATCGGTTCATAAATACGGCCTCTAGCCCAAGCCCTATTGGCATTTGCACTTACAGTGCTGAAAGTAACACAAAAAAACATCAAAGTTAGTCTAATTTGCATAATTTACGCATGAGAAAAAAACCCGTATTATATGTGATGTATTCCATGCTACTAAACATTCATACAAAAAATTATTCAAATCAGCACTTTAATATGGAAGTTCTGCGCAAAAATCTGATTGCACCTAATTTTGTACAAAATGGCTGCCATCGGCCATCTGGAATTTTGGATCGGACCCAAATACACTCGTTCTCATCCCATGGTCATAACAAAGGTACCCAAGAAGTTTTGAAAAGATCGGTTCATAAATACAGCCTCTAGCCAGAGCCGTATTGAATTGTTGATGGACAGATGTCCAGACGGACGACGGACTAAAAAATGTAAATGAAAAACGAAGATACGCAGGGGGTGGGGGGGGTGGGTTCGGGGTGGGAAGATAAACTGTTACACCGATATTCATTTTTCATGGATGATGTTTAACCGATGAAGATTTCAATACCGCTATTATCGGTATACCAAAATACAGTACATCTCTAGCCTTTTCATGACTTCCTATTTTCACCAAGTTATGCAGTGGATGGTCACTTCAAAGAATATATCACTCTCTTTCTTGCTCCAGGCACTGTCAGAAAAAGTGTGTATTACATTAAAAGATGTTATTGACAGTCTCGGAGAAACTGGAAATTTATAGCCTGTTTCACAGACAAGATTGCAAATGCACAGATTAGATATTCCCCCTGTGTTATTGGAAATACTATCGGAAGGCACAAATCTTGTCACTTGATTATTTTGATCCAGTTCCTCCTAATTCTGATTTTCTAGTGATATCCAGTTCCTGGCAGGCATGTCAACCAGTACCTGTACTGGTACCAGTATTGCTGGTTCCCTCATGCTCCAACCAGAACCAGTAATGAAACTTTTGTCCCCCCGGTACTGGGACAAAATTATTTTATGGGGAAATTCCTAACTGATCGAGGATAAATGGGCTAATAATTGTGTGTGGCACACTTACACTATGCACACTCATAGAGCTCTGTCAAACAAGATATAGTAGAATAAATGCCTGTATTGGATGTGGTGAGGCCAAAAAGGTTGATAAATAAGGGGAATTTGGTGCGTGTCACAGTAATTTTTTCGACATATTACAAAAATTTATATACAATTAACAGGAGTTTACTCTACAACCCATATGCAATTAACAGATCAAATTTGTACTGAAGATATGGTAAATGGTTTTGTGTTTGAAAATTATATTCAATTAACAGGGATATACAATTAAGAGATATCCACTGTACTCTGACATGCCTGGTTCCTGGTTAATACTCTGTCGGAATCGGGGGATGCCAGAACCAACTGATTGCATGGTTTGCTTTAGTTATAGCTACAAATAATGTTGATAGTCATCACACTGTGCTGGAAGTGAGGTGCTGTTCACCCAAAAACTTCAGTAAGGGATTACTATCGCCCTCTTAATTATAAATAAACCAAAATTGACTCATATGGTATGTTAAAGTATCCCCTCATTTCCCAATGTGTCCAACAGAATGTAACTTGACAGACTTGACACGTCTGTTGGTCACCACAGTCAATTCAATTCAATTGCATGTCTGCGATTTGATAACAAATCAAATCGAATCGGGAAGCCATTTTGAGTGAGTCAAAATTCAAACAAGGTGCAATACCACCAGTATCCCCCACTGAGAAGTGGTTTACTAAGCAGAAACCATAAAAACTAAAATTTCCTAACTCAAAAAAATCAAAGAAGGCACATAACTCTAGAAAAAATGATTGGACAAAACCAATTACTTGTGAATATCCTTTCTCCCATAACGGGCCATCAGTGTCCCAAAGATCATTCAAATCCAACATGCACTGACTGAGATACAGAGGTTTAAATTTGTTACAGACGGAGAGATGAACAGACAGACCCTATTGCAAGATCTTGCGCAAACTTCATTTTGGCATAGGATAAAAATTGCAGGCCCAACTGGATACTGTTTAGTTAGAAATTCATACAAAAAGTCAAATGGACTGAACAGTCATTCAAAAGTAAATGGATGGAATACAGTATACCCCTCTTGGGTGTGTTTGCAGGTAGCAGTACAAAACAGAGATGAAATGAAAGTGTTGCATCAAATGAAATAAAATATTTCTGACAGATCAAGAACAATGCAATAGACCAGTGGTTGATACATTTAATTAAACCCAGCCACAAGACTAGCTTTTCATTTAGGCTGAATTAAATTAAAACCACTGTGGACAAACCACAAAAGGTCAAGGGAATTGGCTGTAAATGTGTAAATCTAGACGTATCTAATGTCATCTATTAAGGGGAACCCCTGGAGAGAACAAGTAGTTAATCCGTGTTACAGTTATCTGACAATTGATTGTTTTTCGGCAGGATGGTGAAGAAAATATTTCTGTTTAAATCAATTCTGTCACAGCAGATCTACTGGTTATAGCAGTCAATTACCATGTGATGATCACACCATAAGAATCTTAAAAAGAGGAGAAAATATAATTAAATTGATAGACTGCTGGTCTTTATCACTGTACATTGTCATGGAAAAACCTGTGAACCCTTTACCTAACAAATCAGCCGCATCCGCCATGTAGTTTACAAATTAAGCAGTTGAAAAAAAAAATTTCAAAATGTTTTAACCAAACTATATCATGTGACCCTTCATTGGAACAAGCTCATCGAGCTTGTTCCAATGAGGGGTCACATGATATAGGTTTTTGGGTTTTTTTTAATTTTAAAAAGAAATATTTAAAATAATAAATTTGATATCATGTGCATTGGGTAAAGGGTTAACTGTACTGGTGTCATGATCTAGTCTAAAACTAGAGGTACTGTGACCAAACTCACAAAGTGATACCCCCCCCCCCCCCCCCCCCACGCCTGAAATGTATAAGTTAGATTATCTCCCCTTGGAAATGTCTGAACGGAATTATATTGCTTCATGCACATCTTTATATGGAGTTCTTCCATTGTGTAAAGTTTCATGAAAATTCTTCAAACGGTTTAGGAGGAGTTGCGCTTACAAGGATGGACAGACGGTATAAGTTAGATTATCTCCCCTTGAAAATGTCCGAACGGAATTATATTGCATCATGCACATCTTCATATGGAGTTCTTCCATTGTGTAAAGGTTCATGAAAATTCTTCAAACGGTTTAGGAGGAGTTGCGCTTACAAGGATGGACAGACGGTATAAGTTAGATTATCTCCCCTTGGAAATGTCAGAACGGAATTATATTGCTTCATGCACATCTTCATATGGAGTTCTTCCATTGTGTAAAGTTTCATGAAAATTCTTCAAACGGTTTAGGAGGAGTTGCGCTTACAAA
The DNA here is from genome assembly GCA_031216915.1 of Pictodentalium vernedei. NCBI lineage: Eukaryota > Metazoa > Mollusca > Scaphopoda > Dentaliida > Dentaliidae > Pictodentalium > Pictodentalium vernedei. The sequence continues at coordinate 111,395,648 of CM062292.1, read as the reverse complement.
GATGGACAGATGGACAGACGGATGGACAGGGTGATTCCTATATACCCCCCAAAACTTTGTTTGCGAGGGGTATAATAACACCAGTATCTTTGTCTACTCTCTCACTTGTTTATTCGGCTTGTAGGGGGCATGGTGGCTCAGTAGGTAGAGGTGCAGACTGCAAGCTGAGAGGTCTTCAGTGCGAATCCCACCTGCAGCAAAAGCATTGTGTCCTTGGGCAAGACACTCACCCCCAGTGCCCATGTGGGGCATGGTGGTGTTGTGTACTAAGACGTACTGCACGTTGATGATGCATTGTCCTCAACCAATGCTAACCCTACTTGTGTGGAGTTAGTATGTTGGGGAGCCTGACACTTGCTTTACATTGCTTAGTGGTTCTCTCCCAGTACTCTACTTCCTCCACTCATAAAATTGTCTGACCTGACATGACCCTGGATGTCAAACGTGTCATAAATAAATAATTTGGCCTGTACAAACTCTGAAAGTTTATGATCGTGCCATTCACATATTGTTTGCCTAAAAAGAAATAAGTTGAAAGATATATTTATTTATTGGTATTTAAGTCCACTTTCAGCATCTATAGCTATATCATCACCACAACATGGGTTTCAAATAAAGCTTAGCCAAATTCATTTCCAACTTTAAAGGACTTCTACCCAGACATGTTAATCTCAGAAAAAAATTTCCAGGGAACTTGCGGGTGATGTTTGGAAAGTGGATGAATTTCAGGAAAAAGAGTGTGAACAATACACAAGAAGAACCTGAAAGAACTAGAAATTTTCAGCTCTTGGACTACCATTGGCACCCAGTGGTTCATAGACTAAACATTTGCTGATGTCCTTTATGCCATGTTACAAAATCACTTCCCTCTTTACGTCAAGCACTTACCCCTACCCAGCTGTGCCCCCCTGACCACCCAATACCACCACCACCACCTACAGTTCTCATTTGATCAAAGTACTTCGAGCATATAACTTCCTTCTGGAATTGGGAATAAAGTGTAGTTCCATTTTTCATGACCCAGGCAATTTAATCCAAGTTTCCCTTAGCTGCACTGATTTGGTGAGAAGATGTTTCGACCATTGGGGTTGAGATTTTTTCCTATCATCAGTAATTCATAATTTTTTTTCACCTGTGCAACAACTACCATTCAGAACTTTCCTGGAATATTTCTCCTCAACTATGACTTGAATAACAACAAAAATCAGTGTTAATGACTGTTCAAAAATATGTCTTTTTTATCGATTTTCAGCCATACCTTTTCTGCAAATCATGAAAGCAAAGTGAATTCCTGTGAGCAAATTGTGATCCCTTTTTAAAATGTATTTTTCTACTTGAACCACATAAATAAATATATATTGTATAATTCTTTTTCATACTTTTTATTCATCAGGAATCATTATTTAAGTGAAGGTTTATTTTAAAGAGCTGATGTGCTTCAGTCACATATTTTCACTGGAAAACTGACCACTCAGCTAAATTGAAATGAATAAAACGCATGGATATCAGTGAAATATTTATCTTTTATTAACCTTTTACCCAACATAATGGCCAAAACCAGCCAGTGCTGTTCACAAAAGTCGCCAATTAATTTTCATTATATTTTCTTTTTTTTGTCTCAAAAACATAGGTTATAACATCTCTTTGGAATGAGCTCATCGAGCTCGTTCTAATGAGGGGTCATAACCTATGTTTTTGAGACGAAAAATGAAAAAAATTAGTTATTCAAGAATTTTGTTTGCAAGTGTCATCTGCTTTTCATGTTAGATAAAGGGTTAAATAAAATTTATTTGTATGAATTTTGTTTTGGGTTTCATTTTTTATGATCAGAGCTTTAAAGGCTAAGTAGAATATTTTTCTGTTTCAAGACATTCAAGGTCAACAAATCCGATTTTCCAGAATTTTTGTCTGAAGCCAATCCTCTTCAAGGCGGCACTGAATGTACAGCATTCCGGAAGAGATAACATGTCTACTTTCACCCAAAAGAACTTGTTTACCTTCCTGGGTGGGAGGGTGGATCTGGTAGTTAATACTTTTTCATCTGCGCTCCTAAAACATAGGCAAAAATTCAATGGAACTGATATTTTCAATGCACAATCTTATCTTAAGTTTTAGGACGAGGATATTCGTTAATCATTTAGCCGATTGGTTCTGAAAATAGAAATTTTGTGAGGGGCCAAAATTCTTGTCCCTTCCAGAACTGAAAATACTGTTCTTCCAAAAACTTCTCTTAAACAAACTTGAGTGTACGCCTCAAAAGGAAACTGAATGCCTTATATCAAGTTATTCCATCCATCAGATCATGAGAATTTTTTTTTTAAATCAGTCATCATTAACATGAAATTTTATTGGAATCAGTTCAGCTGTTTGGGAGAAGACTCAAACAACACCTTTTTGATGGACGGAGATGGATGAAGAGTGATCACTTTGGCTGACCTGGACTTCCAGTCTGGCGAGCTAACAAATCCTGACTGGTTCTGGAGAAAAAGATTTTTTAAGAATATTCTTCATATCACACTGAGGAAAAACAGCATATGAACACAGGGATGTGATTTGAAAAACAGGTCCAATGGGGTCTGGGGCACATACCTGGCAAAGTTGTTTGAAGAATTACAATCTATGGCTGGACACTTCACAGGAATGAAGTCATATAATTATTCATAACTCTCTTGTCCAAGTAAGATGATTTTTTATGGTGCTGAGATGCTACAAATAATGCCCAGATTTCCAGTAATGCAAAACTAGGGAGCCTAAATATCGACTTAGGCTGCTGAATTGAACAAACTTGAACTGAACTTTAACTGACTCCCCACTTCATCAGGATTCTGACTATTGGATCTGATGAAGCAGATTTTTAATGATTATTCATCATATTGGATTATGTTCAACTTCGGGCTCCAATAGGGAGCACATATATTAACACATGGACTTCATTTTAACAAATTTGAATTGGATTTCTTTTAGAATGGTGTGTATCATATCTCAAAGATTTTGACAAGAGGTTCTGGAGAAGTTTTTTAAAGAATATTCCTAATATTGCACCTAAAAATTTAGACTTCCTTACGGGGGGGGGCATATATTTGCCCTGGGAGCTGATTTGAACGAATTTGAATCTGCCCCCCACCCCCCCCCCCCCCCCCCCTCCATAAGGATGTTGTAAACCAAATATCAAAATATTTTGACTGGTGAATCTGAAGAAGATTTTTAAAGATTCTTCTTATATTGCACCAAGTATACATTTAAGCCCAAAAATGAATCGGGGACATGATCTGAACAGACTTGAATATGATTCCATAAGGATGGTGGGTACCAAACAATTCTGATTGGGGGTTCAAGAGAAGAAGATTTTTAAAGAATATTCCTCATATTGCACCAAGTTCATATTTGGGCTCCAATTGGGAATGCAAATATTGAACAAGAGACTTGACTTGAACAAACTCGAATCTGCCCCCTGTAAAGAAGCTGTATACCAAATATCAGACTAGAAAGTGTTTTAGCACACTAAAACATATGTCTCCCCTTCCTTTTGAGGTCAGAGGTCAAGGTCGCATGCAGTTCATCAAGGTAGCGGACATGCGGTTTCATGGTGACACATCCACATTTCAAAAAAAAATATTCTGGTCCGGAGAATTACTCCCTATTTCAAGTACATAAAGGTCACATGAAGGTCATGATAACATGTGGTCTCATTGTGATACATCCACATGTCAATCATCTAAGTCCTAGGTCCAAAAAAAAAAAGTCTGATCTGGACAATTATTCCCTATTTGAAGTACATAAATTTGACCTTGAGATCAGAGGTGAAGGAGGTCACATGCAGTTCATCAAGGTAGCGGACATGCGGTTTCATGGTGACACATCCACATGTCCAAAACAAAAAAATCTGGTCTGGGCAATTACTCCCTATTTAAAGTACATAAATTTGACCTTGAGGTCAAGGTCACATGAAGGTCATGATTACATGTGACATGAGGTCTAATTGCGATACAGTCACATATCAAATATCTAAGTCCTAGGTCAAAAAACAAAAAAATTCTGGTCTGGACAATTACTCCCTATTTGAAGTACATAAATTTGACCTTGAAGTCCAGGTCACATGAAGGTCACAATGGTATGTGACACACCGGCTCATGGTGATACATCCACGTGCCAAATATCTAAGGCCTGGCTCAAAAGACAAACAAGTTTTGGTCCAGACAAAGTTTCCTTGAAAAAAGCACAAATCTGACCTTCAGATCAAAGGTCAAGGTCACATGAAGGTCACAATGGTACGCTACACACCGGCTCATGGTGATACATCCACATGCCAAATATCTAAAGCCTGACTCGAAATACAAAAAAGTTCTGGTCCAGACAGTTTACCTTAAAAAATAGGCCGATGAAATCGTCAGATGTGTACCCATACGCACAACTAGTAGAAAGCTGTATGACGGAGGGCCACCACGGATGCCAACATTATGTATACCGTACAAGGTATGGGTACATATAGAAATGGATTGAGGAGTGTCTAATTTGATGGATAAAGGGTTAATATCTCTGGATCAAATTTTCAGATTTACATAAAAAAAACTATACAGCACAGCACATCAGTAACCTGAATAAATATATAAAGTAACATGACAATCGGATTGATATTTTTTGAGTTATCTCATGCCAAAGGGATTGGAGGAATTTTCAATTTGAAGGATAAAGGGTTAATATCTCAGGATTAAAATAACAGATTTACACCAAAAACTATACAGCTCGGTACATTAGTAACCTGAACACAAATATAAAGTAACCTGACAATCCAAGCAATATTTTTCAAGTTATCGAATGCTTTGCAAAGGGATTGGAGGAATATTCAATTTGAAGGATAAAGGGTTCATATCTCAGGATTAAATTATCAGATTTACACCAAAAACTATACAGCTTGGCACATCAGTAACCTGAACACAAATATAAAGTAACTTGACAATCCAAGCAATATTTTTCAAGTTATCGAATGCCAAAGGGATTGGAGGAATTTTCAATTTGAAGGATAAAGGGTTAATATCTCAGGATCAATATAACAGATTTACACCCAAAACTATACAGCTCGGCACATCAGTAACCTGAACACAAATACAAAGTAACTTGACAATCCAAGTAATATTTTTCAAGTTATCGAATGCCAAAGGGATTGGAGGAATTTTCAATTTGAAGGATAAAGGGTTAATATCTCAGGATTAAATTATCAGATTTACACCAAAAACTACACAGCTCGCTACATCAGTAACCTGAACACAAATATAAAGTAACTTGATAATCCAAGCAATATTTTTCAAGTTATCGAATGCCAAAGGGATTGGAGAAATTTTCAATTTGAAGGATAAAGGGTTAATATCTCAGGATCAAAATAACAGATTTACACCAAAAACTATACAGTTCGGCACATCAGTAACCTGAACACAAATATAAAGTAACTTGACAATCCAAGTAATATTTTTCAAGTTATCGAATGCCAAAGGGATTGGAGGAATTTTCAATTTGAAGGATAAAGGGTTAATATCTCGGGATCAAATTATCCGATTTACACCAAAAACTATACAGCTTGGCACATCAGTAACCTGAACACAAATATAAAGTAACTTGACAATCTAAGCAATATTTTTCAAGTTATCGAATGCCAAAGAAATGGATACGGACGCCGGATGGACGGATGGACAGACGGATGGACAGATGGATGGACGGACAGCCGGACGGACAAAGGATGGACGAACAACGGATGGTCACCCTGGATGCCGGCATTATGTGTACCATACATAGTATGGGTACACATAAAAAGTGCATAAATCTGTCCTTCAGGTCAAAGTCACATGAAGGTCACTATGGTACACTGCACACTGGTTCATGGTGATACATCCACATGCCAAGTATCTAAGGTGTAGGTCAAAAGACAAAAAAGTTATGGCCCGGACAAAGTTTTGTGATGTTTCCCTTAAAAAAACACATAAATCTGACCTTCAGGTCAAAGGTCAAGGTCACATGAAGGTCACTATGGTACACTTCACACCGGCTCATGGTGATACATCCCCATGCCAAGTATCTAAGGTGTAGGTCAAAAGACAAAAAAGTTATGACCCGGACAAAGTTTGTATGAGAAGAAGAAGAAGAAGAAGAAGAAGAAGAAGAAGAAGAAGAATATGCACTAAAACAATATGTCTCCCTTCTGGGAAGGGGAGACATAATGATAGGGAGGCCAAATATCAATCCAATGACTTGATTTGAACAAACTTGAGTCTGACCTCTCTTAGGATGTTGTATACCGAATAACAAAAGATTTTGACTAGTGCATCTCAGGAAGCACATTTTTTAAATGTTATTCCTCATATTGGACTAAGTTAAAAGTCAAGCTCGCACAGGGAGCCCAAATATCAACCCTGGGACTTGGTGTGAACAAACTTGAATTTGAATTCCTTAACTGGTAGAGTGCTAGAAGCCCATATTTGGGCTTTTTACTGAAGTGTAAGTACCACAACTTAAAGGCTTCATATTCAGTGGATGTTCTACATATCACAAATTGAAATGGAATTATTTAATCTCTTACGATTTACCTTGTTACAGTTTATGGGAGAGTGCCTCATGGCACTCTCCCATAAATTGTAACAAGGCAAAGATATGTGAACAAATTTTGATGACCAAATATAATTCAGCACTCTACCAGTTAAGGAACCTGTACACCAAATATCAAAAGATTCCGACAGGTGGATCTGAAGAAGATTTGTAAAGAGTATTCCTTATATTGCACTAAGCTAAAGTCAGGCTCCCATAGGGAGCCCAAATATCAAACAAGGTTCTTTATTTGAAAAAACTTTTAACTTACCTCCACAACAATGTTGTATATCAAATATCAAAAGATTCTAAATATTGGCTCTGCAGAAGAAGATTCTTATAGATTATTCCTCATATTGCAAAAAGTTAAAATTTACATGCCAGTAGGGAGTCCAAATATTAACCCAGAAACTTGATTTTTACAAGCATAAATCTGACACTACAAAGGATGGTGTATGCCATATATCAAAAGCTTCTGATTGGGGCTTGTGAGACAATTTCTGAAAAAAACAGTCTGCATATTGCTCCAAGTTAAGATTGGGGCTCCAATAAGGGAACTACAAATATTAATAGAGGGACTTGATTTGAACAAACTTGAATCTGAGCCCACTAAGAATGCTGTATACCAAATAATCGAATCTGCCAGGTGGATCTGAAGATTTTTTAAAGATAATTCCACATATTGCACTTATTTATTTATTGGGATTAAACCCATTACCCAATGCAGACGATAGCAAAATTTATTATTTTAAAAATATTTTTTAAAAATTTCAACAAAACCATATCATGTAACCCCTCAATGGAACAAGTGCCACAAGCTCATTCCAAAGAGGGGTCACATGATATGGTTTCGTTGAATTTTTTTAAAAATAATATTTTTTCAGCTGCTGAATTTGCATATTGCATGTGTGGATGTGGCCGATTCATTTGGTAAAGGGTTAACAACACTTTCGACATCCAGGGTCACCTTGTGTCCAGGCCTGAAAATAAGCAGTCTGACATTTGCAAAATGAGGTCCCCAGCAGGTGAATTTGATGATGCTATCTCATACAGCGGGCCAATTTATCCTCTGTGTTCCTCTGTGTGTTTAGTTTTGAGACCCTGATTCAGATTGAGGTTCACAGAGGGTAAATCACCAAATTCACCATCTGGGGACCTCATTTTGCAGATGACAGTCTGCTTATTTTCTGGCTTGCTTGTGTCATGCAGCTTTAACCAATGAGCAACAGCAAGTAATTGCCAGACTCCCCAACATATTAACTCCACACAAGCAGGATTAGCATTGGTTGAAGACAAGTGCACCATCGACGTGCAGTATGCCTTAGCACACAGCGCCACCATGCCCACATGCATGGAAATCATGATGAAGTGACTTGCTCAAGGACACAACGCACTTACCCCCCAGGTGGGGATCGAACCATGGACCTTTCGGTTTGAAGTTCAGTGCTGTAACCACTGAGCAACTAATTATTAATCAATGGACTTAATTTGAACAAGCTTGAATCTGAATCTTGAAGTAAGGATTCTGTATACCATATCTCAAAAGAATCTCACCTGTGGTTCTGGAGAAGATTTTCATACATTATTCCTCATATTGCACTAAGTTAAAATTTGCACTCCCTCAAGAGCCTAATTATCAACCAACAACACTTGAATTGAACAAATTGAATCCAACCCCTGTAAAGATTCTGTATGCTACTGACGTATGTATTAAATGACTCTGGCTGGTGTTTCTGGAGAAGAGTTTTAAAGATTATCACCCATACTGCACAAAGTTAAAATTCGCGCCCCCATAGGAAGGCCAAATATTCATCGAGGGACTTAATTTGACCAATCTTGAATCTAACCTTTATAACAATGATGCATACTAAATTGTTTTTTAGTTGAGTTGTGCTAACAACCAAGACCTATGGTTTGGCAATGGTCAGTGTGCGTCCGGACATCCTCACACTGTTAGTGCAATAGCTTGAACAAACGTTCTCCGATTTGACTAATAATTGCCATAGAGGTCTTTTGCAATTATATCTCAAGCAAGTTCGAAAACTGGCCCGACCCAATTTATCTTTACTGAGTTATGTGCCTTAATTAGTAATTTTTTATGAATTTTGAGCTTGTCAGCACAATAACTTGAACAAACGTTCTCCGATTTCACTAATATTTGTCATACAGGTCTTTTGCAAGAATATCTCAAGCAAGTTCGAAAGCTGGCCCGGCCCGGACCGATTTTTTGTTACAGTGTTATGGGCCTTAATTAGTCTATTTTTAAGAATTCTTGACTTGTTAGCACAATAACTACAACAAACGTTCATCTATTTGACTAATATTTGCCATACAGGTCTTTTGCAAGAATATCTCAAGCAAGTACAAAAACTGGCCCGGTCCGATTTTTTGTTGTAGAGTTATGGGCCTTAAGCCAATTTTTACAAATTTTGAGCTTGTTAGCGTAATAACTTCAACAAACGTTCTCTGATTGGACTAATATTTGCCATACAGGTCTTTTGCAATAATATTTCAAGCTGGTTAAAAACTCGCCCAGCATGATTTTTCGTTACAGAGTTATGGGCTTAAATTTTTTATGAATTCTGAACTTATTAGCATTATAACTGGAACAATGATTTCAGATCTGACAACCAGCATGTGATTGATAATCAAATTATGGACATGCAACACTCTTCGATTGCCACAACTTGGTGCCTGCATCTCTGATGTGCACCACTTGTCTTTGCTTTAAAATGAGTTTTGGATGGTTTAGAGTGATTTTTTTGCAGAAGAATAATTCATCCAGCAGACCCCCTCACTTCCACCCACCCTCCTTTTACCTCTTTCCCAAGCCAAATTAGATTAACTAGTTTAAGATGTAGATGCTGAATGTAACCTTAAATCTTTTTTTAAACTAGAGGCACTGTGAGCAAGCTCACAAAGTGATACCCACCGTGCCTCAGTTGTAGCCTTTTTGGTACATTAAAATGTATAAATTAGATTATCTCCCCTTGGAAATGTCAGAACGGAATTATATTGCTTCATGCACATCTTCATATGGAGTTCTTCCATTGTGTAAAGTTTCATGAAAATTCTTCAAACGGTTTAGGAGGAGTTGCGCTTATAAGGATGGACAAAAGGATGGACAGGTGGAGGGACAGGGTGATTCCTATATACCCCCCAAAACTTTGTTTGCGGGGGGTATAATAACTTTCTTAGGTGAGCGATTAAGGCTCCTTGGGGCCTCTTGTTTTTATGTCCTTAAACACCAGTGACTTATATTTACTGGCATTTAACACTTATGCAGCTGAAAGCGACTATTGTCACCTATTTTATGATGATTATCTGTACGTTCTCGTATGTGCAGATCAATCCTACCATCTGATTACTTGTTGGAAAAGGCTCTTTCCAACAATTAATGAGAGGATAGAGTTTCAAGTATGTCATAAATTTTAATACACTTCCTCTTATACAGGTGTGCATAGAGGTCCTCCACATATGGCTAAAGTGGGCGTAGCACTTAAGCCAGTGAAAAGAATCATCCATGTTGAATGTGTTTGCAGGTGGAAGTTAACAGTTAGGTTGCTTTTTTGTTTTGTTTGTTTGTTTGTTCAAAATAGCAGATCTTTACACCATCTTTTTATTTTAGTATAGATAGTTTCCGACACATGATTATTATCAGCAGCATAAGCTATCCATGGTATTGGAGTAGGGTGCACATGCTACACTTTGCTCTGCTCTAGTTCTTGTATTCTAGTAATATTAACTGAGCACTTTTTTCTATTCCATCTTGTTTGACAGTCGAGTACTGTCAAACAAGATACAGTAGATTAATGCTTTTATTACTTTCCAAAGTGTGATTTACTGGGATTTCCAGGTTTGATTATAAACGATAACTTCACAAGTGAACAATTGGGTCATGTATCTGTGCACTTTGCTGTGGGTGTAATGGTTTTTTTTTAACCCTTTACCTAACATGAACAGCAGACGACACTTGCAAAAAAAAATTCTTGTAACTATTATTTTCATTTTTGTCTCAAAAACATAGGTTATGACCCCTCAATGGAACGAGCTGGACGAGCTCGTTCCAGTGAGGGGGTCATAAACTATGTTTTAGAGACAAAAAATGAAAAAATAATGAAAATTAATTGATAATTTTTTAGAATAGCTCTGGCCGGTTTTGGTCGTTACATTAGGTCAAGGGTTAAATAATATAATTAACGTTAATAATGAAAAGTAACAAGAGGCCCCAGGGGTCCTGAGGGCGCTCACCTGACATGGTAGTCTAAATATCAAAGCAGGGACTTTATTTGAATAAGCTGCATACGCCCTTCCTAAGAAAACCATATACCAACTAGATGAAGCGATTGTGCCCACACAATACACAGGATTTTCCTTCTATTTTCAGTTCCTGCACTTTTAGGTCCCAAAATTGAGATAAACGCATAAAAAACAGATTTTTTTCCCAAACAAAATATTTTCAGCCTAAAATTCTTTCTTCTTCTTAAAACGCATAAAAAACAAAAAAACAAAATCCCGATTTTGGTCAAAAATATGAACCCAGGGACTTGGCTTGAACAAACTTGAATCTCACCCCCCTTAGGATGCTGCATACAAAATATCAAAAGATTCTTATTGGCAGATCTGAAGAAGAAGATTTTTAAAGAATATTTCTCATACTGCACTAATTTAAACATTTGGGCTCCCATAGAGAGCCCAAATATGGACCCAAGGAATTGATTTCAATAAACATGTGAAACAATCTTCCAAAGATGTAAAATGTGAAATTTGAAAGCTTTTGGAGCAGTGGTTTGGGAGAAAAGTAGTCTTACATGTTTTTCCCACTACCCACAGTGTTAAAGAATGCTGACTCAGCACTTTTTCAAAGTCCCCAAAAAGTACCCCATGATAAAAGCGGTAGCAATTTTTTTTTACCATTCCATTCTGTTGGTCCAAAGGAAGCTTCACACCAATAAGAATTCTCAGTGCCATGTAGTTTGGTAGATATGGGCGTTTTATATTTTTTCTATTTTTAGCTCCTGCAGTTCCAATGGGGCGACGGGAAAAAAAATTTGGGCATAAATTAAGTACTTATAAGTACAATAAGCCCTCATATAAAATTTGGTTCAAATCTGCCTCTCGGTTTGGAAAATAGAAATTTTGGGAGTGGCAAAAATTCTTGCCCTCCCATAATGAAGGCAAATAATGCCCGACAAACTTCTCTTGAATAAACTTGATTCTAAACCTCAAAAGGACTCTGTATACCATATATCAAGTCTCTGCTACTAGTGGTTCATTAGAAGAAGATTTTCAAAAAATTTGGCCATTTTTCCCCCACACCACCGAAACCTAATTTGCATAAAAATCAAAATGCCCCCATATAACCACTATTTACAAGAAATTTAATTAAAATGTGGCCAGTGGTTTAGGAGAAAGACGCTCAAACACCACCTTCACGCAGGACAACGGATGGATGGACGACGGTCGAAGAGTGATAAGAAAAGCTCACCCTGACTTTCAGTCAGGTGAGCTAATAAACAGAGTAATCGCTTGACTGGACCAGTTACATGAAATAATTCATTCGAGACGAGGGACTATATTGTAAAACACCTGTGTGCATTTGTGCACTAGTGTTAGTACACCGTCCCTCACCTCTCATGAATTATTTCATGTAACCAGTCTAGTCAAGTGATTACTCTCTATATATTAAATGTACCAAGGTCAAGTAGGTCTATAATCAAATGGTAATCAGTGGTTGTCCAAATAATTGTTTGATAGATTACAAGATTTTTTATTCAATAAACAGGGGGTAACTCAACCTGTATGCAATTAACAGGAAAAATTTGTACTGAAAGTAAGGTAAATGGTTTAGTGTTTGGAAATTCATCATGCAATTAATAGGGTTTTTCAGTTAAGAAATTCAATTAAGTTCGCTCTACTGTACTGTACTAAAATTACAGTAAATGGTTTTGTGAGTGAAATACACTTTCAGTTAATGTAGTTCTTTTTAGCATTGGACCTCCCCCACAAACAAAATTGGGTATTGGTTTTCAGGAAATCCCTCATTAAAATGAACCCTAAAATGAATATTTTTATTGGCTTGCACAGGGGGGGTGGGGGGGAGGGGTGGCAAAAAATGCCAGGATACAAGGTCTGGGTGGGTGGTTCTGAGCCCCAAAATGCAGTTTTTGCCGGTGTCATGCAATTTTTTGCCAAATATAATTTTACAGATAAGTAATTACAACAAAAGTGAATTCAGGTGCTTAGATTCATAACTTAGAACAGAATAGAGCATTGATAATGTGTTGGGAGCTCCATGTTAGAATTTTTTCCCCATGTTTTACACTTCATTGGGGGTGGGTCCAGTTCTGGGTCTGGAAAAAATTTGCAAAACAAAAAAGTGATTCCCAGCTATTTGGTTCATGATTTTCACTCCTTTATATTTCTACTAAGGCAGTCTGCCTCTTATTAGTGCTTTGTAGCTCCTATTATTTGATTCTTCTGTAAGCCTCAGGGTGCCTCATGCCATTGGTCTAGTGTCCTTCCATGTATGGAATAATTGGAAAGATTGATAGAATAAAAATCTTGATTGTGGAAAACATGTATAATTTCAAGGTAAATATGATTCTAGTGACACTAACATAAAAAAAATAAATAAGAGGCAATTCATCTCAGACAAGCCACCCTGGCATGGGTCAAAGAACTTCAGTATTAGGTCTCTCTTAGACCAGCTGTACAAACTAAACATTTAACCGAAAAGTAATGAAATGAAAAACAACTATTTCTTGTGGACAGTTGAAGATATCCAGGTGTGAACAATATATTTTGGGCAGGGCTTCTGGGTGGTGGGATTCGACTGGTGTCTGAACAGCATAGACATGTTGTACATCGGGGTAAAGGTTGTGTTGCTTGGAACATGAATGGGTGTATATCTGCAATTCAGTTGGTGGAGGCGGGTTCCAGTGGTTACCTGAGGGTCTGATGCTGCATTTCCGTTGTGGCTTTATTTGCAGAGAGATTGTTTTGGGGCCATCTGTGGCTAGGGATGCCCAAGAGCAGGGCTGGGATATCGGACAAGTTGGTTTGCGGCATCTTTCATGTTTGGGAAAAGTATTTATTTATTTTTATTTTTTTTATTTAGGTAATTTGAATACTTCGTTAAACAGATTTTATAAATTGGGGGTGGGTCCCCAATTGTCTTTGAGGAAAAACTGTGCGGGAGGGGTGGGTGTCCAAGACATGACTGGCAAAAATTTGCATTCCGGGGATGGTGGGTCCCAAAAATTGAAAATGTAAAAATTTCCACCTTGTATCCGTAATTTTTTGCCCGACACCCCCCTGGCTTGCAGTGGATTGTTTAAAATTTGCTTAAAGTGCTTTTTTTATTGTATATTTATTTGCATGTACCGGTATTAAAATTATTAAAATACAGTGTCTTTTTATTACTGCCCCATGGTTTCACAGTGAAGGGGACTTATGGATTGCACTCCATCCATCAGTCTGTCAGTCTGTCTGTACCTCTTACCTGTATCTCTGAGATGAAGGAATGTTGGTGTTTCATATTATTTATTTATATTTATTTATTTATTGGTGTTTTAAGGTCACATACTTATGCACAATGGCTAATCATGCCCGTGACAGTTTTATGTGTGTAGGAAGCCGCAGTACCCGGAGAGAACCACCGAGCAACGATGAGCAGCTGCCAGCTCCCCAACATCGTAACTCTGCACTGCAGCACAGGCAGGGTTAGATTGGTTGAAGACATGCACACCATCGACGTGCAGTACCCCTTAGTACACGGTGTCATCATGCCCCATGTCGACAATCAGGGTTAAGTGCCTTGCCCAAGGACACAATGCAGGAGTCCGAATCGATTGCTGAGACGGTCACCCTTCCGAGGACTAACCGGCCTCGACATTGCTTAACTTTGGTGATCTGATGAGAACCGGTTACCGCAACGCCACTGTGCCCCCAAGTGTTGGTGTTTCAAATTTTTAACATTAATCAGACATTATGGAAAGATGATGCATAAATTTTTTCCAAAAAAAAAAAAAATCAAGATGGCCGACTAGTGGCCATTTTTGTTGGAAAATGCATGTAATTAGTTTTCTGCCTAGAACTTCTAAACAACTTTCCGATTTCAATCATTTTGGGTATGGAGGTGTAGCAACATAAGATAAATAACATCAACAGGGTTTTTTTCTCGTGCACAAATTATGCAAATTAGACAAACTTAAGCTTTTTTCAGCCATTTTTGTATGTACATGTATTATGTTGGTGTGTCCTGTTACCATCTGTATCTCAGAGATGCTTTTATTTCAAATTTTCAGCAATGATTAGACATTATGTAAAATTGATGCACGTAAATTTTTGTTTAAAAAAATTCAAGATAGCCATCTGGTAGCCATTTTTATTGGAAATTGTGTGTAATTAGTTTTCTGCCTAGAACTTCTAAACGCCCTTTCCGAATTCAATAATTTTTGGTATGGATGTGTAGCAGCATAAGATAAATAACATATCCTACTGTTTCTTTATCTCGTGCATAAATTCTGCAAATTAGATGAACTTGAGCTTTTTTTCAGTCATATCTGTACATGTTGTGTTGGTGTGTCATGTTACCACCTGTATCTTAGAAAAGCTTTGACGCTTTTGTTTCAAATTTTGAACATTGATCCGACATTATGTAAAACTGATGCATATCAGATTTTATTAGAAAAAAATTCAAGATGGCTGACTGGCAGCCATTTTCATTGGAAACTGCAGTTTTAGTTTTATTCCTAGAACTTCTAAACAGCATTTCCGATTTCAATTTTTGGTATGGATGGAGGTGTGGCAGCATAACATAAATAACATATCATACAGGTTTTTCTCGCACATGAATTATGCAAATTAGACAAACTTAAGCTTTTTTCAGCCATTTTTCTATATATTATGTTGGTGTGTCCTGTTACCACCTGTATCTGAGTGATATTTTAGTGCTGTGCTTTCAATCTTCCTACATTCATCAGACAAAAGTCCACAATTTGGTGACACCCCCAACCTTGGGGAACTACTGTCTGATTGCTGACAATAAGCAATGCACATGTTATATTTGTTCTGTAAACATCCAGTTCTCTCTGTTCTGCAGAAAATAACTCTAATATTATGTGAATGGTATTTATTTAAATAAAAAAATACAACTGAACACAAACATATTCTGTATTTCTTTAATATACTCCCTCTCCGCAGAGAATGGGGGGGTGGGGGGGGGGGGGGAATACTAGATTACTTGCATTTTTAAATCTGCCCATGCCTCCATCCATCCAACCATCCATGCATCTGTCCACCTGTCCACAGCGATATCTTATCAATTTATTTATTTATTGGTGTTTAAGGTCACATACTTATGCACAATGGCTAATCGTGACCGTGACAGTTTTACGGGTGGAGGAAGCCGGAGTACCCGGAAAGAACCACCGAGCAACGACGAGCAGCTGTCAGCTCTCCAACATCGTAACTCTGAACTCTGCACCACAGCACAGGCAGGGTTAGATTGGTTGAAGACATGCGCACCATCGACGTGCAGTATGCCTCAGTACACAGCGTCCTCGTGCCCCCATGTAGGCAATCGGGGTGAAGTGTCTTGCCCAAGGACACAACGCGGTTGCCGCAGGTGGGATTCGAACCGAGGACCTCTCGGCTTGAAGCCTGCACCTCTACCAACTGAGCCACCGCACCCCCATATCTTACCAATGAATGGATGAATTTCAGTGAAATTTGGTATGAGGGATCCTTATGACAAGCCGCTCCGGCAAATGTTATAAAAAAGTTGCTCACATTTTTTCAACAGAGTAACAGTCCTTACATTGTTTTTAACCCTTTACCCAACGCAGACGATATCAAAATTATTTTAAATATAATTTTTTAAATTTTTAAAAAAATTTAAACAAAACTATATCATGTGACCCCTTGTTGGAACAAGCTCGACGAGCTCGTTCCAACGAGGGGTCAAATGATATGGTTTTGTTGAAATTTTTTTGAAAAATAGTATTTTTTCAGCTGCAGAATTTGCACATTACGAGGGAAGATGCGGGCGATTCGTTGGGTAAAGGGTTAATTCATTTATAGTTCATTGGTCCAGCACCACAGTGGGGGTATGATCTGCCTTCAGTAATATCTCTTCTTGGTTGAGTGTTAGAAGTCCAAATTTGGGCTTTTCTCTGAAGTGCAAGTTCTGAAACTTGAAGGTTTCATATTTTTTTTTGCGGATGCTTCATATTATTATCTGTGAAGTAATATTTTTAATATTTTTAGAGTACAGGCACTCTGCCATATATTTTAACAATGCAAGAACATATTAAAACAATTTTCCGAACAAAAATAATTTTAGCACTCTGTCAGTCACCAAACAAAAATATAAGAATAAAAGCCTCCCTCCCTCATTGATTTGAAAAGGCAAATTTCTTGAGAACCAAATTTATTACACCCCTAACGTCTGATTATAATAGGAATCGGTAAAAAATAAATTGCATTTTCCCCTTACTAGGAGATCAAACACCTCGGTGAGTAACATTTCGTGTGAACTTGAAATTTACAAATAAATTTTCACAAGCGCAAAACAAAAGTTGTTCTTGCTCCACAAGTGAGTATAACAAGACGTCATAATTACGTCATTTCGCCAACAATCCCGAAAACAGCAAGCTGCTCGTGAAAATACGAATTCTCTCACTCACTCATGAGATAAATCCCGGTATTCACAAGAAAACATTAGATATCCTCTTTGTATTTTTTTTTTATTTGACCTCATCTAGTTACTTTGACCCACTGTATGTGGTAAATTAAGGAGCTGGATAGAAAGCACAAGTGATTATGAACCTAACTACAGTGTGCCAGAGCAACAAAATTGAAAATTACCAAAATTATTTTTCAAGTATTCTGCACACAGTCGATTAGGAGTGACACAGTAATTTTCTAACAACCATTGGGGTCATTAGACGCTTGGAGTATGGCTTTATTAATAATCATCACATGTTCTATAGAGATATTTAAGTGTTCTGTAAAAACAGTTTGGGTGATTATTCCATCTCTCCAATCAATAAATCTTTCTTAATGTTGATTGAACATGTTCATTTACAGTAATGAACCTATACAAAAAACTGTTAATTTTTATTTCCACTGTATTTACAGAAGGATAATAGTTCCGCTTATCTGTGCTGTTTGTTCTTGGCTCAGTTCAAACAGTGATTTCTATATCAGACTAATATTCAGAGGATCTCTAATGAGTGACGATTGGAGATGAAATTTCAGAACCACATTAGAGCTGGGAGGTTTTAATTTTTCAGATTCAGTTTTGCTTTGGTTTCAGGAAAAACTTTTTTTATTCTGTGTGTTAAAGACCTATATCCCAATAAATTCTGTCTTCATTGGTCAGAATGCCTTGGACAAATAGCCATGACAAAGGATTCACCCACCATCCAAGGTATATGAGAGTGTGCAACATGCAGGGTATATGGGCACACAAAACATTGGGGGTATAATGTTTAAATGAAAGCTTTTTGAATTCACTCACCTCGGTATTAAAACGAACCAAAAAACCTGAAAATAGTCACAAATATTATCAGATTTCTGACAATCTGAACATATTTTGCCGTTATAAATCAAATAGTCATGTAATTAAATGAAACAACTTGAGAAAAATAAAATAAGAGCAAATATCATCCCCTAAGTTCCAATGTGTTCTATGTGCCAGTAGGCGGGAGCGCGGTGGCTCAGTAGGTAGAGGTGCAGGCTGCAAGCCGAGAGGTCCTCGGTTCGAATCCCACCTGCGGCAACCGCGTTGTGTCCTTGGGCAAGACACTTCATCTCCATTGCCCACGTGGGGGCACGATGACGCCATGTACTATGGCGTACTGCACGTCGATGGTGCGCATGTCTCCAACCAATCTAATGCGAGTTACGATGTTGGGGAGCTGGCAGATGCTCGTCGTTGCTCGGTGGTTCTCTCCGGGTACTCCGGCTTCCTCCACCCATAAAACTGTCACGGTCATGATTAGCCATTGTGCATAAATATGTGACCTTAAACATCATTAAATATAATATGTGCCAGTAGGCACACAGAACACATTGGAACTCAGGGGACGATATGCAACAATATACTGTTTACTCGTTTCCTTAATGACCCAAGAGATGTAACTCTATCTGTTGTCTTCTGCGTTTATAAAAATAAAAAATATTCATGAATTTGGTCCAAGTGATTGCAGAGCGTGAGAAATGCGTCCACAAATTTATTTCCACTATGTTTGTTTTGTGTTTCAAACGGGACAAAAACGCTATCACCGCCAACAAGTATGGTATATGGGGATTTAATACCTAGATGTCTCATTTAAACACCTCACCTGTGGCTTGGTGTTTAAAAACCAACATCCAGGTATTATATCTCCATATACCATACATGTTTGCAGAGATAACTTATAATAGAAAATAATACTTCAGGCTCCTTAACTTGGAAAAAAATCTACAATAATGTGCATGACACCACAAATGCCCTAACTGTAAGTATTTCCAGTGGGTTCTGCCTAACTTTCCTTTGATCGTTCTTAGGGGTTATATGGGATCAGCTGCTAAGCATATTCAGTCAGAACAAAAACCCATAAATCAGTGTGACACATGAATAAAATTCATCTAATCTATGTTGTGTTATGCTTATCACATTTTCTCCCATACTGACTCATCTAAGGGTGAAAATGTGTGACAATAAGAACACAACATATTCACCCCTCTGTCAGATAGACTAAGTGACAGGAGTCCATAGTGGTCAGATAGTCCATCAAAACGGAAAACTGAAAAACCTCTCAGCCCTAAACCACATTCACTAAAATTGATTTGAAGCAAGGTTTAATCATGATGGATTTGAGATCCTTTTATTGCATTCATATCATGTATAATTTAAACTCTTTTCCAAATGATATGTCCAAAACGGGCCAATGCTTTTCATTTATTTTCTTTTACATAAATCAAGAACATACCACCCACTCAAAATGTATGCCAAACTTTGTTCAAATTGACCCAAGGGGTCCCAAAATGTAAAATTTGGGTGGGGCTAAAATTCTTGCCTCTCAGTTACAATTTCATATATTGCCTCCCTTCCATGCAGTTTGGGAATTATGGGTATTTGAAAATATTTATATTTTTAGCTCCTGGGGTTCCCAAAATTTTTTGTCTTAAATTGACCAAATGGACCAAATCCAGAAATGAGTTTTTTGTTTTTTTTATGCAAGTCCGGACCAGGACCCCAAATTTTCAGCCTAAATATAAACCCAGTGACTTGGCTTGAACAAACTTGAACCTCACCCCCCAAGGATGCTGCATACCAAATATCAAAAGATTCTTACTGGTAGATCTGAAGAAGAAGATGTTTAAAGAATATTCCTCATACTGCACTAATTTAAACATTGGAGCTCTCACACAGAGAGCCCAAATATGGACCCTGGGGAATTGATTTCAATAAACCTGTGAACAATCTTCCAAAGATGTTATATGTGAAATTTTGAAAGCTTTTGGAGCAGAGATTTGGGGAGAAAAGTAGTGTTAAATGTTTTTCCCATTACCAACAGTGTTAAAGAATGCTGACTCAGCCACTTTTTCAAAGTCCCAAAAAAGTACCCCATCATTAAACAGGTAGCGATTTTTTTTTTACCATTCCATTCTGTTGGTCCTAAGGAAGTTTCACATCAAATAAGAATTCTCAGTGCCATGTAGTTTTGGATATATGAGCATTTCAATTTTTTTCTATTTTTAGCTCCTGCGGTTCCATAGGGTGACGGGAAAATTTTTTTTGCATAAATTAGTTACTTATGACCCAATAAGCCCTCATATCAAATTTGGTTCAAATCTGCCTCTCGGTTTGGAAAATAGAAATTTTGGGCAGGGTGAAAATTCTTGCCCCTCCCATAACAAAGGCAAATATAGCTCCTCGAACTTCTCTTGAGCAAATCGGAGTCTACAACACATAAGGAAGCTGCACACCAGCTGCAGCCCCCCCCAATAATTTGCTCATATTTCGTCGTTAGTTTATCCATGATGGGAGCACCAATGCAATCTGAATAAAACTGGACATTACATTATTTAACTCAGATTAGAACAGTGGCGTAGGGAACCGGGAGTCGTGGTGGGGGGGGGGGGGGGGGGAGGGGGGATATTTCCCACCCACCCACCCACCCCCACCCCACCCACACAAATTTGTCAAAAGTAGGCTTTTACTGGGCTGGGTTGGTGGTTTCTCCACCCGGGATGCCCACTGGTTACCATATTCCGACATTGCTGTTAATGATTACTGGATTGAGTGGGTTCCATGCGGGCTTTCTTCCACCAATAAAACTGACAGTCGTGTTTTCGCCTAATTGTGGAAAGCGATGTTAAACGCCAACCAACCCACAGGGTAATTCATTGCATGTTCACTATT
>CM062292.1:111349080-111374556 GCA_031216915.1 Pictodentalium vernedei | reverse complement strand
ACCACGGTTGGTGTGTAAAGCTAAAATGTATGTCATAGGCTTTTCATATATTGTAGAATAGGTAATCATGGTGTAAAATAGCATCTTTCATGTGGTGGGGACCATGAATAGTAGTAAGTAAATATAATGTTACACTAAGCTGATATCACACTGAAGGATTTTTCACTTCATCATTCTTTTCAGTCAGATTCTAGTGGCTAATGTTTCTCTAAATTCTTTGCAGGTATTTCTGGTGAGAGGATATGGGTGGAGTTGAAGAAAATTGTATTAGGAAACCATGCTTCTAGTATAATGGAAGTCATTGTACAGCTAGGAATGTCACAATACTTGGGTAATCTACATTAGAATGACAAAATACTGACAAAAGTTTCCTAGATCTGCTTCAGTGCCAAACTTGTCATTGATTGCTTTAACCCTTTACCCAGCGCAGACGATATCAAAATAAATGTATGTTTTTAAATATTAGTTTTTCAAAATTTTCAAAATATTTCAACAAAACCATATCATGTGATCCCTTATTGGAACGAGCTCGATGAGCTTGTTCCAATGAGGGATCACATTATATAGTTTTGTTGTATTTTTCTGAAAATTAATATTTTTTCAATTGCTGAATTTGCATATTATGCAGGCGGATGCAGCCGATTCGTTAGGTAAAGGGTTAAAAAGGGTTTATGCAGTAACTCTCTATTCCACCTTATCTGTACACCACTTAGACATTGTGCAGAAATATGTGACCTTAAACTCCAATAAATAAATGCACATCACTTACAAAAAAATATTATCTCAAACCATTCATGTATAATTATGTAACCTGTTCTCCAGGGGTATCACAAAGATGACCAGTTGGGGTGTGGGGAGGTAATCCTGATTTGTCCTGACTGTTATTGCTTAAGTCCTGACTGATAAATAGAGGATATGGAATGAGTGTTTTTCTCATATAATATTTATGAAACGAGTCTAAGAATTTTCCATTTGGGCGAGCCTCCGGGTCGCCCAAGCGGAAAATTCAGATGAGTTTCATAAATATTATATGAGAAAAACACTCATTTCATATTCTATTTATCATATGACACACACATGCACAAATTAGCCACTTAGTGTGATGACTTTTTAATCCATCACCTAACTTGAGTTGCAGACGGCACTTGGAAAAAAACATCCTCGTATAACTAAAAATTTTCATTTTTTGCTTCCAAAACATAGGTTATGACCCCTCATTGGAACGAGCATGACACGCTAGTTCCAAAGAGGGGTCATAACCTATGTTTTGGAAGCAAAAAGTGAAAATATAAAAAAAAATGAAAGGCGTTTTTCTTGTAGGTAAAAGATTAATACAATATAACCCACCCTAAATAGGACAGATAACGTAAATTCTCCCTACTGTAATTATGTAAATGTAACCCAGTTGTATTTTGTTTAGCGAATCAAATTGTCCAATTTTGAAATTGACCAATGAAAGCTCCCAACTCTAATTATGAAAATGTGGCCAGGTTGTATTTTGTTCAGCCAATCAAATTGTCTAGTTTTGAAATTGACGGAAGGCTTTATTTATCACTGATTAATATGAAAACAAAATATCAAATGTTTTAAAGTGAACAAAACAGACGAGTCATATGATAAAATATTTTACTTTGTATCAAGGCATGCCTTCATTGGAAATTCATTTGTGGATAATTACATATAGTAGTCATCAATGCATCGACTTCCCAACTTCTTTTTTAACCCTTTACACAATGGTGGTATCTTCCATGCCAGTTAAATGGCAGAAGTTGGCAGAGTCCATATCCATTATTTGCGGGTAGAACAATTGAAATATTAATTGTTCTACCACACACATTCATTTAGTAGCCATCCTACTTAATGAAATTATGACATATCATGTTGCTGGACTGGAAAAATGGCCTCTCGTGTGGAAAGAGTTAATTAGCTGGTACCATACACCAACCTGGTATGCTGGACCCTCAATTGGGTGTCACAGACTTCCATTTGTATGACCAATTGTATGCATGCACAGTACGGCCACCTTGGACTGGTCACTTTCCTTGGATGGGCAATATTTCCACAGACGCAATAATATTAAAACTCCAAACACTAATTATAGGAATGATCATCAAAAATTTAATTAATGAAGCATCAGGTACAAACCGGTGCTTCATTAATTAAAATTTTGCTGCTGATGATTATACCTGGTTATTTATTAAGATTTAATGACACTTTAACAGCCAAAGTCATATCATGTCAGTGACAGTTTTATGAGTTGAAGACAGAGTAACCGGAGGGAACACCAAGCAACGACGAGCAGCTGCCAGCTCCCCAACATCATAACTCCACACTACAGCACAGGCAGGGTTAGATTGGTTCAAGACATGCGCACCATCGATGTGCAATGTGCCTTAGCACATGGCGTCATCGTGCCCCCCATGTGGATAATCAGGGATAAGTGCCTATCCCAAGGACTCAACGCGGGAGTCCGAATCGTTCGTTCAGATAATCACCCATCCAAGGACTAACCGGGCTCGACATTGCTTAACTTTGGTGATCTGACGAGAACCGGTTACCGCAATACTACCGCACCCCCTATGACCTGGCAAACACATGTGTGGACATCACTGCCAAGGTGGATTATGTCCAATCCATAGTGATTGTACTGTTGCACGTCCAAGAAGCGTAAGAAAATACATTATTACTGGCATGAGTGAATCAATATCTAAGATGCTAATTCAAACAAAAATGTCCTGACTGGAAAAATTATAATGGGGGGGGGGGGGGGGGGGGGGTGTCATGCCTCCAAAATCCTCCTTTTGCAACAACTCTAATGTTCACATCTTTGCTGTGTTTTAACCCTTTACACAGTTTAACGGCCAAAAATCATCATTCCATTTTCATTTTTTCTGTCTAAAAAATATAGCTTATGACCCCTCATGCTTTCATGCCGATAGCTGATATTCCTATATTCCTGCCATGACACCTTGTCTCTTGTGTTCAGAATAGGGATACAGGGAAAACACAGCTTCAGTTCATTAAATTTATCCCTCTGAATTGGATCAATCATTTCATGAATGATTTCTCCTAAGCCTGCAAATATACAACCTGTCATTGTCAACAACATGCACAATTTCGTATGTTACATGTTCTAGTGACTTGAGAAGAAAGAAACTGAATCTCATCATGCCAGGAACAAGTGGAGTAGAGTCTAGTACACTTGTTCCTGCATTTTGAAAGCTCTCTTAGACAGCTTTTCAATAAAGATGACAAGACATGATTTTGTTCAGATCTACAAATACAATTAATATGTGACCTATGTGCAACTACCCTGCACTTGTTGCCATGAGTACAGACTGCTCTATAGACAAATATATAATGCTTCTCTGGAGTGATGATACACCATACTACTGCATTGTAATCCATATGTCAGGTACTGAGTTCAGGATAATAGATTTAAATTTTGTCAGAAAATATTGGGTTCTGTTCATTCACACTGTTCAAAGACAAAAATAGTTCCTAAAAGCCATGGAACTTAGGACTTTTAGGCAACCATTTGAAAAAACCTTCCTCAGCTTTATTGGGGGAGGGATGGTGGGGTATTTGGTTTTCTAAATTACAGTTTATGGCTCCTCGTTGGAAATTGTGCATGAAGCTCAGTACAGTACAATGAGTGATCGTAAAATTTGTGTTTTGAAAATAAAAACTAACTTTGTGTTAGATATAAGATTTATGAAGTTAGTCTAGTCACAAGACGTAAGTGGGGGTATGTAGAGATTATTACTATTATGTGAATGTACAAAATATGTATCCGAGTCGAGCTTCAGGTTCTAAGGGTGATCTACCCTTAGAACCCCGGGCGAGACTTGGATACATGTTTTTGTACATCGACATAATGGTAATAAGCAGTTTATCTTACAATATATTAGGGATAAGTCAAGAATGTAGACGAATATATAACAAACTATTTACTCGTACGGATGAACAAAAAGAAAAAAATTGAACTCACTCGAAAGGAACGTGCTTGTATCCGACCCCCTGATACAGGGGTTGGATATGTGACAGGTGCCGGGTTAATACAGACAAAATACATGTTGATTGTAGGATAAAGATTTTAAAACAAATCTTCAGTCTGAATTTACAAGATGAATGGTACATCAGTGTAATATAAACAGAATAATTATACAGTAAAACTGTTACCATCAGAATATATGGGTTTTTTTACTGGGTTTTAACAACACTTTCAACAGTCAGGGTCACCTTGTGTTTGACAGTTCTGGAGCTCTGTCAAATAAGATATAATAGATTAAATGCATTTATTTGATATAAAAAGGCCAAACAGATATACAGTGAAGCCCACTTAATTGGATATCTCTTAACTGAATAACCCTGTTAATTGAATATAATTTCCCAACACAAAACCATTTACCATATCTCCAGTACAAATTTGACCTGTTAATTGAATATAGATTATAGAGTAAACTCCTGTTAATTGAATAAAAAATCTTGTAACCTGTCGAGAAATTACCCTGATTCTCCCCAGTTTTCCTTTGTTTATAGACCTATTTGGCCTCAGTACATCCAATACAGGTATTTAATCTATTATATCTTGTTTGACAGAGCTCATGGAGTTATCTCTAGAATACAGGAAAGTGACACCTCCCTGTTAATTGAATACTCCTGTTAATTGAATAGTTTTCATTGGCAAAGTGGTTATTCAATTAACAGGGTTCCACTGTGTATATAATAGGTATAAAGTATGTTTTATTCAATTATCAGTTTACTCTATAGCCTGTGTATAATTAACAGGTCACAATTGTTGTGAAGTTATGATAAATGGTTTTGTGTCTGGAATTTATATTCAACTAACAAGGTTATTCACTTAGGAGATATCTGATGAAGTGAGCTTCACTTGATTTATTTCTGTTAAATATTAAAGAAAACATCTGTGAGAAAAAATGAAATGTACATTGGTAAAAGATTATTAGGTTCTATTAGTCCAGGCACATTAGACATAAAAATGAGAAAGTAAGGAAAAAAATCGGAGAAAGCTGATTTTTTTTATATGTTTCCGGGACACACATTGCGGATAAAGTGTGAAAAGTCCCCGCGAATCCGAGTTGAGCTTTTTTAGTTATAGCGTTTTTTTTTATGAAAAAAAAAATTTCAAAAAAAATTCGACCCAGCTCCATATTTCTCATTCTTATTCGCCTTAGTAGGGTGAGAATCATAAATATCGTGCTGAATTATATTGAGAATACATATCCCCAACAGAAAATGCCAACTTTGTACCAATCCTTACACTCGATGGTGAAATATTCACGAAAATGTACAAAATTACGAAAAAAAATTTATTGTTTTCATACACACAGCGGTACACAACGTCCATTAAATCAAATCTACGACTACTTTGGGAGTTAAATTATATATAAAAAATTGCAGAAAAGCAGTGGCTTTATAATGATATATAACAATAGTCATTTATTCCATAATGAACTGGTGAAACGTGTGAAATATTAACCATACCCCCTAAACTCAAATTCAAACGGCATCAACTTTTCTCATTCAAATACCGTATTATAGCATCATTGTTTCAATTTCCATGTTCGATTAAATCACATAATGTGGTGTTCGCCTACACTCAAGATGCATTGGCATGTAATGTGTGCACGCCCTTGATGTGTACTCATAAACAAATTTGTATTGTACAGACAACGCTCTTTAATTTGATGCAAAATAGCCTTGAACGACTTTCATCAGGAAACGCTGTTTAATTCCGCATTCCAGGTCTTTATGTACAGACAACGCTCTTTAATTTGATGCAAAATAGCCTTGAACGACTTTCATCAGGAAACGCTGTTTAATTCCGCATTCCAGGTCTGTCCATTGCACAATTTGCTCTGTTCAGTATTGGACACTCCGCATTTGATGCCTAGATATTGAAATCAATGATCCCTTGATAGATATATATGTAATTTTGCCTGTTGTTGATTATTAGAGTCTTGTGTTATTTGTAGAACTGATCAGTTATGTTGTTGGCATATCACTTAGCGTTACCTGTTGATACCTTATGGTGACAACGAAGCAGGTCCGCACATTGATATCTGTTCTGTGGTATTGTACTTGAGTTTATTGTGTCTATCATCTTTTTTCTGTTGTGACTTTGGCAATGGATAAATGTATCAAATGTAACGATGAGTTGACCGGCTCGTCCGGAATAACTACACTTGGTGAGCGGGGTATAGAAAAGTTGGTTGCTGTAAGCGTCGAGCTTGGCGATAATCTTTTTGCCGGTTCGAAGAAACCCACAGTTGGTGAGAAAATTCACAAATTCTGCTACAAGAATTATACACGGGAAAGTTCTGTAAGAAAAAGTAAGAGAATGTCTCTAGATGCAGCTGAATCTGACGAAGCTGGTCCATCTATGACAAAAAAATTGCGCTCTGATCAAGATGCTTTCAATTTTAAACTCCATTGTCTGTTCTGTGGAGAATCCGCCGACAAACAAACTCATATACCCGTTCAACGTAGAAGAGAAGTCCACACCGTTGAAACATTGACTTTTGTTGATAGTATCAGAACCCTTTGTTTGAAACGTAGTGATGAATGGGGTGAGTCTGTACTTACTCGGATCGGTCGTGCTATCGATCTAGTGGCCGAGGAAGGTCGGTATCACCATGATTGCTGGACAGGATTTGTCAGAGATAAGCCTGAGCGAACTCTTTCACGGGGTAGGCCTGTTGCGTATCGAATGTTGTAAGCAAAACGTTCAACAGCATCAAACTACGACGTGTTGACACTGTGAAGTCTTTCGCATCGATGGCAAATAGCATCAAAGTCCGTGGAAGTAAGGTAGTGATTGACCCCACAATTCTGTTCAACCGCATCACATGTGTTATTCAGTCACAAGCAGAGATGGAAGAGTATCTGAAATATGAACTCGCCCCGAAACCACCAGCATTGTTTGATTCTGCTGGAATGAGGAAGACACAGAAAAGCACGCTCGGTAAGATCCTCAAAACATACGGTTCTGAGCAAACTAAAATCCCAGAACATTCTCTGTTTGTTGTAGATGGTGGATTTTTATTGAGGGCAGTTGTATGGCCTAAACAGTCGTCATATAAGGACATATGTACATCATATTCCAATTATCTAGTGAGACATTTTGGGGCGAACGTCGTGGTTGTTTTTGATGGTTATGCTTGTACAATGTCGACAAAGGGTATGGAACAAGCCCGTAGATCTAAAGACAGGTATTCCATTGATATCAATATCTCACCCGAGTTACCAGCCACCACACCCCAATCCGATTTCCTTGCAAATGCCAAGAACAAAACCCAACTGATCGATCTTCTAATGCAGGAGCTATCTGCTATCAATATTCAGTCCAAGCAGGCCGAGGCTGATGCTGATGTACTGATAACCGAAACTGCACTTGACATCGCTCAAGATGACAACAATGTTGTCGTTGTGGGAACAGACACAGACTTGTTAGTCATTCTTACCGCTCGAGTTCAACCGGAATGTAATATTCACATGATGTATTCCATTACCCCAAACTTACTAGTTTCAGTTAGTGAAATAGCAACCAAAATGGGTGACCATAGAAGCAACCTCCTTGTAGCACATTCTATAAGTGGTTGTGACACTACTTCTGCACTCTTTCGAGTTGGTAAGAAGAAAGTATTCAGTACAATTGTCTCCGATGTTACTAGCGACTCACAACAGTATGTCAACACAATTTTGGCAGATGACAGTACACCAAGTGCAGTAGCCGCTGCTGGGGAACAACTTCTCCTGATCTTATACGGGAGTAAAACTGTTTCCTCTCTCGACCAATATAGATATGTCACTTACAAGCGTTATGTAGCAAAATCTAAACTGAATAAACCCATCGACCTAGCCTCACTCCCACCAAGCAGCGATGCTGCACAACAACATGTCTACAGATGTTATCTCCAGGCCCAACAATGGCTGGGCACTTCTCTTCCTCCGACGGATTGGGGGTGGTCGCTAGACAATGGACTTCTTGTACCGACTGCAGCCACAAAGCCATGTGCCCCCGATAACCTACTGAATCTGATCAGTTGTGGTTGCAAGGGTGCTTGTACAAAAAGGTGTGGGTGTAAGAAGGCAGGACTCTCTTGCTCAGGTTTGTGTAATTGCAGTTCAGATTCTTGTAAAGACCACAGAAACACTGTCCTGTCAGAAATTTCTGAGTTCGATGAATAATATGTATATAGGTCATGTCATTTCTGTATATAGCGTTGATAATAGTCAATGTAACTTAATCCATGTTGATTGATTTGTACATTCTGTAAATATTATTTATTGATTTTTGTACATTCTGTAAATATTATTTATTGATCTAATGCTGCCAGACACAGACGTGTCTGTTCGGTCCCAAGCCCGAAAATAGTTGAGTTCTCATGCTGACGAATTTTATGCCAAAAGGGGAACTTGGCCAGAAGCAGAGGGGGTCTTCCATAATGTCTATTTTGTAAGCAATGATAAAAGTCTTCAAATGGTGGTGGATTTTTTATCGTCTGTCCAACTAACATCCCGTTCTGTACTACGACCCTTTGGGCAAATCCGTTAGGAAAATCGTCATTTTTTCGTAAATCCGATACTTTTTTGTGAATTTTCAATAATTTTTCGCAGAAATTGTCACAGAATGCACATTTTCCTCTAGGTAAATGTATATTAGACATTATGTAGCTCGAAATACGCGTAAACAAAAAATACAGTTGGATCAATTCGAGGTTACAAAGTTTGTGCGATTTTTTTTGATTTTTTTCAAACGCGTTTTCGAAAAAAGGCTGTAAAAAAAAAGCTCAACTGGGATTTTAGGGGACTTTTGTCTAATCGTTCAGTGACATGTACTCGACATTCCCTGAAAAAATCAGCTTTCGCCGATTTTTTTCCCTAGTGAAACCTAATGTTTTTGGGCTATATCTTTATTAGTCAACTCTCTCAACATGGTGTGCATATATTTTTGTGTAAAGCAAAAGTTGGCAAATGTTGGAAATAAGCCGTATAAGCCTTCAACTTTGTTGCTGAATCCAACATGTTGTAGTTATTTGAATAATCAATTATAATTGGTTATGAAATAGAATTTATTACTTTCCAAAGTGTGATTTACTGGGATTTCACGGTTTGATTATAAACAATAACTTAACAAGTGAATTATGCAATAAACAATTGGGTCTTGTATCCATGCGTGCAAACGAAGGTGCTTTGCCATGGGTGTAATGGGCACTTCATCGTTTTTGTTTTTTTTTAACCCTGAAAAGCAGACGACACTAGCAAAAAACATTCTTGAATAACTAATTTTTAGCTCAACTTGACAAAGTCAAGCTGAGCTATTGCCATCACTTCTCGTCCGTCGGCGTATGTACGTACGTCCACAATTTCCTTTGGCACACCTCACAGGTCGCATTTATGATCAGATTACTTTGAAACTTGGTATGCTTGTTTGGGGTGACCTCTAGATGGGAGCTATCGATTTTCTTCAATTTCCGTCAAAAAATGTTGCCGTGGCCAACGTTCTTAGAACTTAGTTTAGTCAAACCACAATATTTCCCTTTGGCACACCCTACAGGGCACATTTATGATTTGATTGCTTTGAAACCTGGTATGCTTATTTAGGATGACCTCTAGATGGGAGCTATTGATTTTCTTCAATTTCCGGCAAAAAATGTTGCCACGGCCAACATTCATAGAACTTAGTTTAGTCAGACCTCAATATTTCCCTTTGGCACACCCTACAGGCCCCATGTATGATCAGATTGCTTTGAAACCTGGTATGCTTGTTTGGGGAGACCTCTAGATGGGAGCTATCGATTTTCTTCAATTTCTGTCAAAAAATGTTGCCGCGGCCAACGTTCTTAGAACTTAGTTTAGTCAGAAGACTCAATATTTCCCTTTGGCACACCCTACAGGGTACATTTATGATCGGATTGCTTTGAAACCTGGCATGCTTGTTTGGGGTGACCTCTAGATGGGAGCTATCGATTTTCTTCAATTTCCGTCCAAAAATGTTGCCGCGGCCAATGTTCTTAGAACTTAGTTTAGTCAAACCACAATATTTCCCTTTGGCACACCCTACAGGGCACATTTATGATTTGATTGCTTTGAAACCTGGTATGCTTGTTTAGGGTGACCTCTAGATGGGAGCTATCGATTTTCTTCAATTTCCGCCAAAAAATGTTGCCGCGGCCAATGTTCTTAGAACTTAGTTTAGTCAAACCACAATATTTCCCTTTGGCACACCCTACAGGGCACATTTATGATCAGATAGCTTTGAAACCTGGTATGCTTGTTTGGGGAGACCTCTAGATGGGAGCTATCGATTTTCTTCAATTTCTGTCAAAAAATGTTGCCACGGCCAACGTTCTTAGAACTTAGTTTAGTCAGAAGGCTCAATATTTCCCTTTGGCACACCCTACAGGGTATATTTATGATCGGATTGCTTTGAAACCTGGCATGCTTGTTTGGAGTGACCTCTAGATGGGAGCTATCAATTTTCTTCAATTTCCGTCAAAAAAATGTTGCCGCGGCCAACGTTTTTAGAACTCAGTTTAGTCAGACCACAATATTTCCTATTGGCACACCCTACAGGGCACATTTATGATTTGATTGCTTTGAAACCTGGTATGCTTGTTTGGGGAGACCTCTAAATGGAAGCTATCGATTTTCTTCAATTTCTGTCAAATGTTGCCGCGGCCAACGTTCTTAGAACTTAGTTTAGTCAGAAGACTCAATATTTCCCTTTGGCACACCCCACAGGGCACAATTATGATCGGATTGCTTTGAAACCTGGCATGCTTGTTTGGGGTGACCTCTAGATGGGAGCTATTGATTTTCTTCAATTTCCATCAAAAAATGTTGCCGTAGCCAACATTCTTAGAACTTAGTTTAGTCAGACCACAATATTTCCCTTTGGCTCACCCTACAGGGCACATTTATGATTAGATTGCTTTGAAACCTGGTATGCTTATTTAGGGTGACCTCTAGATGGGAGCTATCAATTTTCTTCCATTTCCGTCAAAAAATGTTGCCGCGGCCAACGTTCTTAGAATTTAGTCTAGTCAGACCACAATATTTCCCTTTTGTACACCCTACAGGGCACATTTATGATCAGATTGCTTTGAAACCTGGCATGCTTGTTTGGGGAGGCTTCTAGATGGGAGCTATCGATTTTCTTCGGTTTCTGTCAAAAAATGTTGCCACTGGCAAAAAAATGACTTTGGTACCAATGATCTTCAATTTTGCCATTTCATTTATAACTTAACAAGTTCAAGTTTGTCAAGTTGAGCTACAGTGTCATTGACACTTTCATTTCATTTTTTGTCTCAAAAACATAGGTTATGACCCCTCATTGGAACGAGTTTGATGAGCTCGTTCCAGTGAGGGGTCATAACCTATGTTTTAGAGACAAAAAAAATGGCAATTTTTTTAGAATAGCACTGGCCTGTTTTGGCCGTTACGCAAGGTAAAGGGTTAAATAATATAATTATCGTTAATAATGAAAAGTAATAAACAGAGTAATCGCTTGACTGGACTGGTTACGTGAAATAATTCATTTGAGGTGAGGGACTATATTGTAAAACACTTGTGTTTGTATGTAACAAACTAAAATAGGGTTAATGTAAATAACATGAGTATTTTGATCAGCCAGTTATATGTACACGCATTATTGCGGCCTACAGATGGTTAATGTAAGTAACCTGTATAATTCATCGAGTCAGTCATGTATCCATCGCTTTGCACGGACAAGGTAAGAGAAGCAGATATGCTAATTAATGAGGTGTTGTAAACGGAAAACACAGGTTATCGTGGTCAGTCCAGTTTGTCCAGTCGTTGAGTAAAGTCATGTTAGGAGCCTGGAATCACATATTAGAGTGCATTTGAAGATCCGATGTTGGTGCTAAAATTGTCCATTGCAGGACATGAGTTCAACGTCATGTTGTAATTCCACTCCGGGGGTTTTGGCTATGGTGAAGTGAAACGATGCCCTTTGGGAATAGTTTAACGATTTAAGGCCAATGTGTAATGTTGAGAAGTTACGCGACGGTGAGCGAGAGGCTACTAAAGTAACATGAGCCGATCCTGAATGTAATTTGGATGGCAGGCTTTGTGGGTAGCTGCTACAGTGATGGCGATTGTGTTGATGTTCCTATGAGTTTGCGGTAGTCTTATAGTTGCAGTAGTTGACTTACAGCAGTGAGAGGTTTGACAGTTATAACAGGTATTTTCGTGAAATAACTGGTGACATTTTCCGTGCAAGTTGGAAGAGAGCGTTATCTGTTCTAAAGTATAAACTTTAACATAAATATAGTTAAGGCTGATATTACATGTATATACGTTATACAGAGCACAGACATTTGACGTGTTATTGAACTTTGAACCATTGTAGAAATGATCTGGCTATTATTGATCCACTGATATTTTAATAGGCTAGTGAACAAGAAACTGCTTACTATGTGTGGATGTAAGGGGCTATTCGTGAACAGACGGTGTATGTGGAAATGACTTTAAAATGATATAAACATTTAACGCTGAAGCTTTTTGGTGTGTTAGGACTTGTAAAATTTCATTCCATTGACTGGGCTCATAGATAGATTCATTTCGTGACATCCTGACGAATTCATTTTTCATTTACGGACTGACTGATTTCATTAACCTAACGGGTGTCCACGGTATTTGTATTTGATGTGTATTTAATTTGTGTTTTGTTTACTTTAGTTGGTTTGATGTTCATATAAAAGGCAATAATACTACATTGTCTTATTACTTATAACTAATCATTGGCAGAGTATAAAAGTACCCAATTACTTTACACTGTACAACGTCCTTCACCGCTCATGAATTATTTCATGTAACCAGTCCAGTCCAGTCCAGTCAAGCGATTACTCTCTATTGTTTAGACAAAAAGTTGGTAGTCTGTGAGTAGACAATATCATAAACACCTTACTGGATAAATGGATTTGTGATAATTTTATCCGACCACCCAACTGGGTTATAGAACTAAATTATCACTAAACCTCCCCAAAAATGCAACATAAACTGGTCCATTCCTTATGTACAATATGTTACAGTGTGTAATAGCAATACTGGTAACAGAAAGAAATATGAGAATCAACAACAATAAGTCCTTCTTAACAATGATTCTGAAACTGAATTAAAAAAATGGATTTGAAAAGAAAATAATACAAAAACTTTTACACTATTTGGTTTACAGAAAAATAAAACAAAAATACTCAAGCCACAGATCTTTTTCTCAGGCCATTTTTGTAAAATTACATGCAGGCAAGTGTTTCTTTTATTTTATTTTTTATTTTTGTAATTATTTCTTCACCCACAAAAGTTCATGTTCTTGGTATGTTTTATGTTTTAGGCCTGGTAATCTACAGAATAGTATGGATGGTAGTGTATTTCATCACTTGAGTGCAAGAAGGCTTTGGAATGCTAAAGCATTGCAAAGCCTTGTTGCACTCCAGGACAAATTTATCAATTTTATTAACTTGGATAAAATATCAGACATAAACCATTTAATTTTTATTTTTTTAAGTTTCCATGCGGCAGCTAAAGGACCATGTGAGAATGCCTGCAGACATGTTAACCCTCCCGGAATGCCCGGGAAATTCCCAGGAATTCTGCCGTGTTCCCGGCATCCCGGAAAAAGATCTCCTTGGGCCGAAAATCCCTGAAAATATCAATCAAAATGATTTTAAGGGTCAATTTGCAATCAGTTTCAATGAAGACGATTGAGGTTCTTTTAGAGCTCTTTTGTACATGGTATACAGCAGAATTAGATTAACAGTTGCTTTAATTGTTTTAGTTTTCTTTGAAGGTCTTTCAGTAAAACCAAATTTACTAGAATTTAAGAAAGTTTGTGAAAACTGTGAAGGATTGTCAGCTCAAACAATGACGTACATGTCTGCATTACTTGGAGAGGAGAAGGAGGTATGTTTAACTTTTACTGGCTATATCTGAAACTTTTCTCAAGACATCTGTCAGGCAGGCTCGGTCACTGGTGAATATGTATTGCTTGAGTTGGGTACATCTTGGTTCATATATATATACATTGATTCACATCAGTAGTTTTAAAGTAACATTCATGAAAGATGATTAAAATCCGCAGACAGTTGATGAGTTTAATTTTTGAGATGGCCAGGATTTGTCATCACCCATGTACCTTGTCTGTGTTCTGTATTTGTAGTCTGCTGCTTATTCAGGATTTTGAGTTTGACGGTAAAAACCAAAGGCCTGTACTTTACATTTAGTTCTGCGCTCCAAAGGTATTTTAACTCCTTGCATACTGCTGGTGGATATTCCTGCGCATAACAGGATTTCTCTAGCCACTGAAATAAGTATCATTTGGGCACATTTAATCCAATTTTCTACCTGTAAATAGAATGGAGTTTTTCACCAATGATTTCTTGAGTTGAATTAAGATAAATTTGTCATCAAATCTAGTCATGGCTGCTTCACAGCAGCCATGACAAGATTTGATGAAAAATGTCTTGAAAATACTCAATGGGTTAAGAGTTAATCCCCTGTCACATAGTGGGAGAGGATTTTTGAATGGGTTCTGTCCATGATCTGTCCTTCCCCCATTTCTTGCCATCACATTTGAAAGAGAACCATTCAAAATAGTTTTCTTAACCCTTTATCAAACATGAAAGTCAGACGACGTAAGATATGTTTTTGAGACAAAAATGAAAAATAATGAAAATTGAATGGTGATTTTTGTGAATAGTGGTGGCCGGTTTTGGCCATTACATTGGGTAAAGGGTTAAATTGAATATATAGCTTTTTGGTGATCTTATCCTGAAATGGGATTGCAAACCAGCACTTTTATCAAGAGTTATTGCTCTTGTTGGTCTTTGACTTTCTTGTTATCACATTACCATTTTTTGAGCGAATGATACTTAAACATGAGGAAGCACAGTGGCTCAGTGGTAGGCTGTTGGACTTCTATGCTAGAGGTCCCGAGTTCGATCCCCGTCCGGGACGACCTATGTTGTGTCCTTGGGCAAGGCACTTTATCCCAATTGCCTACAAGGGGTCACGATGACGTTGTGTACTAAGGCGTACTGCACATCACTGGTGCACATGTCTTCATCTGCTGTAACCCTGCTTGGGGGCATTAGCAGCGCTTTGCGATACAGGCCTCTTGTCTTCTGCTTGTGTCAGGTAAAGAGTTAACACTATAATGTCTAATTCCAACTTTAATCATCTTTTCCTGCAACAAAACAGTTTCAGTCTTTAGTTTAACATGTGAATGACTTTCTGAGTACCATGGCTGTTATTTCTTGGCAAGTCTTGCCTAGAGGCAACAGCAAAGTCATGGGATGTATACTGTCAAAGTATAGCAAAAATGTTTAAAAATCTCCATGCCTTTAGGAGTTAAAGTAATTTTGAATTCATTAGGCCTTTAGGGGTTAAAGTAATTTTGAATTCATTAGGCCTTTAGGGGTTAAGTAAATTTAAATTCATTCAGATTAAAGTAAGTGCAATTTCATGGGTTGTCCAACAACTCCCCACCACCCAAGTCCAACAAGGGCAATAACTCCCAGAGAAATGCTTGTACACAACTGGTTCCCAGTCTCCTTCATGATATTATCGCCTGCAAGTTGCATATTGAACTTGAGAGAAATGTTTTGAATGGTTTTATTTTAAATGTGATAAGAAATGGGGAAGGATGAATGGACAGACAGATAGAACCCATACCTGTATCCTGCTCTTGAAATATGATGACATATGATTTGGATATTTTGTGGATATCAGTGGGTGATCGCCAACAAAACATATTTGCTTCATCAACAGTAGCTTTTTGAATGAATACATTTTAACACTGGTTGGACACTCATTTTTTTGCTTATTTTATATAGTGTTTTGGGGTGAAGGGAGGGAGATTTAGAATTTATTACATGCTGTTCTATGTAATCGCCATCTACAGCAACACTAAACCATGCGGAAAATGAAAATCTGTTCCGCACATATGTGCAGAACAGAAATCATTGACAGACTATGTTTAAATAGAAGTGAAATTTCACAATTTGAATTGCTAGCGATAGCTAAAAATGGTCTCCTGAGTTCCAATGTGTTCTCTGTGCCTGTAGGCACATAGAACACATTGGAACATGGGGCGAAATAGTAACACGGGTTCCCCTCGCAAATTTGGATGCCGATAAAATGTGTTCTTTTTGTTGATAGTTGTCAAATGAATTACTGAGTGTCCTTCTTATAATTGTTTTTATAGAGGGGAAAGCATGTAATAAACACAGAATGACACGCGTGTGAATGGGTTAATCGATATGGCACTTGTGCCATCGTGGAAGGATAAAACTTGAGGCCAGTGGCCTCTCATTCTATCCTTCCGTGCTGGCACTCGTGCCATATCGATTAACCCATTCACACGCGTGTGTCGTTCTGTGTATATATATTGAAACAAAGATAAAAATTCGGTTGAAATTTAGTGTGGGCTAAATATGAAGTAATTCATCAGTAAAGGTCATTCAGTTAGTTGCGATAAAGGGGTCATTCAAAGCTGATTATTATATTTTTACAGGTGTATGATTTCCATTCAAGAATAAAGATGTCCAATGATGAACTTCGATTGGGACTTTTCATAGTGCAGCACAGAGATGAATACATGGGTGAATCACCTATCAAATACTGTAAAGACTTGCTAATTGACACTGCAGGGCAAGTACACTTGACGAAGGAACGTATCTGTGAACTTCTTAAATACAGAGGAGAGCCTGAACTGTTGAAACAATTTTCTGAATGGATTGTCCCCAAGTTTCCTGTGACTGGATATGACCTTCTGAGTGAAAATGTACCAAAAGGACCAATTTTTGCAAAGAGTTTGAATGAGCTCAAGCAAATATGGAAAGAAAGTGACTTTAAATTGTCAAAAGAAGAATTATTGAAACAGTTGGATCATGTTGTTAAGAAAATGTCATAACAAATACAGTGAAATCTTGTGAACTGAATAGGTTCTTTGTTATTGACTTGCACGAATAGAATGTATTTCATTTGATTGAACACTGGCTTAACCCTTTACCTAACGAATTGCCCGCATCCGCCCGCGTAATATGCAAATTCAGCAGTTGAAAAAATATTATTTTTCAAAAAAATTCAACAAAACCATATCATGTGACCCCTCGTTGGAACGAGCCCGGCAAGCTCATTCCAACGAGGGGTCACTTGATATGCTTTTGTCGAAATTTTTTGAAAAATTTAAAAAAATGATATTTAAAATAATAAATTTTGATATCATCTGCATTGAGTAAAGGCTTAACCCTTCACCCAACATAGATGATATCAGAATTTATTATTTTATTCATTTTTTTTTCAAATTTTTCCGTAAATTTCAATGAAACCATATCATGTGACCCATCCTTGGAATGAGCTCAATGAGCTTGTTCCAGTGATGGGTCACATGATATCGTTTTCTTGAGACGTTTTGAAAATATATTTTCAACTGCTGAGTTTGCATATTACTGGGGCAGATGCAGCTGATTCGTTGGGTAAAGGGTTAACTTGAACTCTTCACCCGAAAAGAGTCGCAGACTTAGGAAACCTGTGAATTGTTCTCTCAAATAACTGGTTTACTGTAATGCTTTACCTTCTACAACTAGCAGATGAAACTTCAAATTTTTCCATTTTTCTTTCCAAAACATATCTTTGGCCTAAGAAAGTTAAGAATCTGTTTCTCAGGCCCTCCCACATGGTCATTTTTGCTGTCACATGCTCTCTTTTTGTAACCAATGCAAACTTAAAAAAATAAAAATTAAATGGTTCATGTTTGATATTTTACCCAAGTTAATAAAATTAATAAATTTATCCCTTAAGTGCAACAAGGTTTTACAATGCTTTAGCACTCCAAAACCTTCTTGCACTCAAGTGACGAAATACACCACTACCTATGCTATTCTGTAGATTATGATGCCTAAAACATAAAACAAACCAAGAACATGAACGTTTGATTGCAAAGAAATAATTACAAAAATAATAAAAAATAAAATGGAAAAATGCCTGCCAACAGGCAATTTTACAACAAATGGCCTGAGAAACATTTGTGGGACCTTATAATCCTTCATTGGAATGAGTTTGAAGAGCTCATTCCAATGAGGTGTCATAAGCTATGTTTTCCAAAATAGAAATTTCAGATTTTATTATTTCTTAAAAACAATTTGCAATGTGTCATCTACCAGTTGTAGAAGGTAGAACATTGCAGTACACCAGTTTGAGTGAATAATTCACAGGTTTCCTAAGTCTGCTACTATTACTGACCCCCAAATAAGCCCAGGGGGGCTGCGAAGTAAAAAAGGGCAAAAATATATGGGTAGGCTTATTTTTAAGAGGTCAAGACTGCAGGAGAATTTGGACGCAAGATTGACATAAAGTTAGGTGACTAGGTCAATCCCATAACAAAGATGCATTAACCCTTTACACAACAAACCACCTGCATCTGCCTACATAATATACAAATTCAGCAGCTGAAAAAATATTATTTTTCGGAAAATTTCAACAAAACCATATCATGTGACCCCTCTTTGGAACGAGTTTGATGAGCTCGTTCCAACGAGGGGTCACATGATATGGTTTTGTTGAAATTTTTTGAAAAATGATATTTAAAATAATAAATTTTGATATCGTCTGCATTGGGTAAAGGGTTAACCCTTTTCCTAATGAATCGGGTGCATGTGTAAATAACAAACTGAATAGATGAAAAAAAAAGAGTAAAACAATTTCAATTAAACCATATCATGTTACACTGGAGAGGTCAGTCTGGCAGCTGATTTTAGGGAGAAGTCAGAAAAATATAAAAGTCTTCGCTGTTACACGTCATTTAACGTACTATGAAGTAGATCGACTGTCATGTGAGCAATCTAAAATTTGAAATCTGCTGCCGTCAGGCAGTACATTTCAAATTTTAATGTCCTCACCTCTTCACATTAGTTAATTGATGTCATGTGGAATTCAAAGAATGGTAACTATATTCAACATGTGTTTATTGTACTGTATATAACAAAAGAAAAAACGATACCAAGAAAAAATCGTGACATCGATGCCGTAGCTGCGACGGGTGGTGCAATTTCACAAAATTCTAAGTCCATCCTGGGCCATAACTCCAAGAAAAATATTTGGAACAACACATGCATTGAACAGTGGCTAGACATCAATAAGATACACTTACGTGCCAAATATAAAGTCATTCCATCAAGTATTTCAAAAGTTATTGAGTTCTGAAACTCGTTGGTCACAGACAGACCGACCGACAGACAGACCGACAGACTGACATTGCCACTTATAGAGCTGCTAGTCGCAGCTAAAAATATCTGATAACAATAATAAAGGCAGTTGATTTTAAATTTACCTCAAAACAATGGATTTGAAATCTATCATTGCCTGTTGTGAGCATGTTCTCCATCACAGAAGGTATACTCTTAAAAAAATATTTAAAGTATTTAAAATAA
Organism: Pictodentalium vernedei; assembly: GCA_031216915.1. Taxonomy (NCBI): domain Eukaryota; kingdom Metazoa; phylum Mollusca; class Scaphopoda; order Dentaliida; family Dentaliidae; genus Pictodentalium; species Pictodentalium vernedei. The sequence continues at coordinate 111,355,078 of CM062292.1, read as the reverse complement.
ATTTCAAGTTCACATAAGAAGCTGGATCTTTCACGGTTTCCGAATGTCTCGTTTAAATTGAAAAGCATAGTTAAAAAAAGTTTTCTATATCCTTCACTAATGAAGCGTTTTTAACAATTTGAGTTAATTTATTTCTTCGGTAAATGACAAAATATTTCAGTTGTCTCCCTTGCCTTCTGCACTGGTTAATAATACCAATAGACTGCGTAGAAAAATGATAATTTCTGCTGAACATCTTACATTGATATGCGCGATTGGTGCTATGAAGGCCTGTCATTCTTATCCACTTTAATATTTGTGATTTCTATCATAGCCTTATCACATTTAACTCCCTGCCAACAGCAATACAGTAGAATATCCATTTTGCCAGTGAAAATTATTCAATTAACAGGAGTATACAATTAACAGGGATTTGCTCAGTTTCCTGTGTTCTGGAGGTAAACTGAGGTAAACTGAGCATTTATTCTATTATATCTTGTTTGACAGAGCTCATAGACTAAATGCCTGTATTGGATGTGGTGAGGCCAAAAAGGTTGATAAATAAGGGGAATTTGGTGCATGTCACAGTAATTTTTTCGACATGTTTCAAAAATTTATATACAATTAACAGGAGTTTACTCTACAACCCATATGCAGTTAACAGATCAAATTTGTACTGAAGGTATGGTAAATGGTTTTGTGTTTGAAAATTATATTCAATTAACAGGGATATACAATTAAGAGATATCCAATCAAGTGGGCTCCACTGTACTAGTTTTCATTTCAAAGAAAAACTTTCGAATGCAAATTGTAGTGCAAATTGCAATGGAACCAACTTTTCATGGAAAAGAATGCAACCGGTAGCAATTTCAACTTTTTCTGGATGGCCCGTCTACTACACCTTTTTTTTCTTTTGAAACAGTGGTTAATTTTAATAAACACCATTTTACACGATGCATATATTGTGTGATTTGTTGTTTTTGCTGATACTTTGTTTTTCAATCGGCATTTTGTGCTGGTTGCAATCAGACGGCAAATTGTGTGAACGACTAGGCCATTACAACTCTTTTGAGAAATATAAAATTGGGCTGGTTTGTTTGGGCTATTTCCAGAGCCCTATGATGGATTAAAAACATAAAATGCTCAAAACTGGCATGTTTCCCAAGGAATTTTTAGTGGACAACTTGAATTTTGCCTCCAATGTTATCCAAGGCGACTTGAGGTATGACAAGGCGACTTCTATGCCCTAGTCGCCCACTCGACTGACCCCTGATGTTACCCCTAATTGGAACAAGCTCATTGAGCACATTCCATTGAGGGGTCACATGATTTGGTTTTGCCTGTAGAAATACAGTCATCAGGTTCTTCTTGTCGTGAATTTTGCATAATGTTCTGTTGTTTGCTCGTTTATTTTACAACTGATGTTGGCAGTATTTTTCCAAACCAAAAATTTTGGTATTTTGCGATTTCCTTGGTATGGTAAATCGATATTGGCTCGATACCAAAACCCAACGTTTTTTACGATATTCCATCCATCCCTACTGGGTGATCTCAGAGTAGAGGGTCACTTGGCCCAGACCTCAATGTCAAATGGGGGCCTCGAACTTTGGTAGGCAAACTTGATATTTTCTGGATTTATTCTTCAGATTGGAAGACCAAATATTATTTAAAAGGTGATTATATGCAGATGAGCTGAAATACCATGCAATGTTTGTGATAGAGAGAACAGTAAACTCAATAATTAACATATTTTTTTATGTTTTTAGCTCACCTGAGCGGAGCTCAAGGTGAGCTTTACTAATCGCTTTCCGTCTGTCGCCCGGTGTCTGGTGTCCTCCAGCGTAAACTTTACAAAGCCAACTTCTCCGAAGAAACCACTGGCCCAATATTTTTCAAATGTTGGGTAAATGTTTATTACCTAATGTCAATTCAGATTTGTACAAATGAAGTTGCCCCTCCTCCTGGGTGGGGCCACGCCCCCAAGGGGCACCAAAATCTTTGAAAATCTTCTTCTCATGAACCAGCAGTAGCAGAGACTTGATATTTGGTATGCAGCTTCCTTCTGAGGTGTAGAATTAAGTTTGTTCAAGAGAAGTTTGTCGGGCATTATTTGCCTTCGTTATGGGAGGGGCAAGAATTTTGGCGACGCCTAAAATTTCTATTTTCTGAACCGTGAGGTCGATTTGAACCAAATTTGATATGAGATGATAATGGGTCATAAGTAGTTGATTGATGCAAAACAATTTTTCTCATTGCCCCGTGGGAACCTCGGGAGCTAAAAATAGGAAAAACCTTAAAATTGCCATATCTCCAAAACTACATGGCACAGAGAATTCTTATTTTGTATAAAACTTACTTTTATCCAGTAGAATAAAATGGTTAAAAAAATCCGTATCGGTTTGATCACAAGATACTTTTTTCAGGACTTTGAAAAAGTGCTGAGTCCGCGCTTTTTAACCCTTCAGGCAATGGGAAAAACATTAAAAAATCTTCTCCAGATCCAGCAGGCAGAATCTTTTGATATTTGGTATGCAACATTGTAGGGTGGATCTGATTCAAGTTTGTTCAAATCGGCCCCCTGGGTTCATATTTGGGCTCAGTATAGGAGCCCGATTTCGAACTTAGTGCATTTCAGGCAAATTTCTTAAAAAATCTTCTTCTCCAGATCCAGCAGGCAGAATCTTTTCATATTTGGTATGCAACATTGTGGGGTAGATCTGATTCAAGTTTGTTCAAATCGGCCCCCTGGATTCATATTTGGGCTCACTATAGAAGCCCGAATTCAAACTTAGTGCATTTCAGGCAAATTTCTTTAAAAAAATCATCTTCTCCAGATCCAGCAGACAGAATCTTTTGATATTTGGTATGCAACATTGTGAGGTGGATCTTATTCAAGTTTGTTCAAATCGGCTCCCTAGATTCATATTTGGGCTCACTATAGAAGCTCGAATTCGAACTTAGTGCATTTCGGGTAAATTTCTTAAAAAATCATCTTCTCCAGATCCAGCAGGCAGAATCTTTTCATATTTGGTAAGCAACATTGTGGGGTGGATCTGATTCAAGTTTGTTCAAATCGTCCCCCCCCCCCCCCCCCCCCCCCCCCTGGGTTTATATTTGGGCTCAGTGTAGGAGCCGAAATTTGAACTTAGTGCATTTCAGGCAAATTTCTTAAAAAATCTTCTTCTCCAAATCCAGCAGGCAGAATCTTTTGATATTTGGTATGCAACATTGTGGGGTGGATCTGATTCAAGTTTGTTCAAATCGGCCCCCTGGATGTATATTTGGGCTCACTTAGTTCAAAATGAGGAATTTTCTTTAAAAATCTTCTTCAGAATGTTTTGATATTTGGTATGTAGCATCCTTAGGGGGTGAGATTCAAGTTTGTTCAAGCCATGTCCCTAGGTCCATATTTGGACTCACTGTGGGAGCTCTAATTGTAACTTAGTTCAAAATGATGAATTTTCTTTAAAAAATCTTCTTCTTCAGATCCAGCAGTCGGAATGTTTTGATATTTGGTGTGCAGCATCCTTAGGGGGGTGAGATTCAAGTTTGTTAAAGCCATGTCCCTGAGTTCATATATGGGCTCCCTGTGGGAGCCTGAATTATAACTTAGTTCAATATGAGGAATATTCTTTAAAAATCTTTTTTTTTTTAGATCCACTGGTTAGAATCTTTGGATATTTTCTATAAGCTTTTCTTAGGAGGAGCAGATGCAACTTGTTGAAATCAATTCTCTGGGTTGATATTTAGGCTACCATGTCAGGTGAGCGCCCTCAGGCCCCTTGTTTATGTTATAATTGAAGAGTAAAGAGAACAGACTGTTAAGTAGTAGAGCTTGTTAATGTTCAAGCCCCCCCCCCCCCCTACACTCACTCCATACCCTAACCCCCAAATCCTGAAAATCCCTCAACCCCCCCCCCCCCCCCCCCCCCTCAAAAAAAAAAAAATACTGACAGTGTGCTAAACCCCAATAAGGTATAATCAGAGATGACTGAAACACCCATGTTACTTCGAGGACAAGATTACCTCAAGATGACAAATTTGTAACCCATGTTGTTGGTTCGATTCTGCACTGCACCATCTGTGTTGTATCCTTGGGCAGGACATTTAAGGGTATTAAATCTCCTATACCATACATGTTGGCAGAGATAACGTTTTTGTCCTGTTTGAAACACAATACAAACATAGTGGAAATAAATTTGTGGACACATTTCTCAGCTTCACAATCACTTGGACCAAATTCGTGATAATGATTTTGTTTTTATAATCGCAGAAGACAACAGATAGAGTTACATCCCTTGGGTCATTAAGAAAACGAGTAAACAGTATTTTGTTGACATATCGTCCCCTGAGTTTCAATGTGTTCTATGTGACTGGCACATAGAACACATTGGTACTCAGCAGACAAATTATTTGCTCTTTATTTTAATTTTATGATTGAATTGTCAGAAATCTGATGATATTTGTGACTATTTTCAGGTTTTTTGCTTCGATTTTTATGTCGAGGCGAGCAAACGCGGAAAGCTTTCGTTTAAACCATGTACCCCCCGATGTTTTGCATGCACTTATACCCTGGATGTTGCACACTCTCATATACCTTGGCTGTTGGGTGCACCCTTTGTCATGGCTATTTTTCCAAGGCATTCTGACCAATCAAAAGACCGAATTTATCGGGATATAGGGACAATGGCAGTTGTTTTTAGACAAGTCCTGGCTGCCTAGATAGGCAGCCAAGTCTTGCAAAGACACAACTGCAAAGTTACAGAGCATTAAATGTCACAGTGTGGCAGAAATGTATGAAAAATCACCAGTCCTTTAAGGGTTAATCCCAAATGCACATGTGAATGCACGATGGCACAGTGTGCTAAGGGAAACTGCACATCGATGATATGCATCATGCTTTCATCCAATATCAACCTTGTTTATACTGGGTTAATAAGCGTGAAAGTCCAACAGTTACTCACCACCACTGGATGGTTCCCTTCAGATACTCCAGCTTTCACCATCAGTGAAAATGTTTGTCATGATAGAACTCTGGCTGTTGAAAGTGTCCTTAACTTTGAACCCGTAATTTCAAGATATTTTTCAAATCTAGTCATGGCGAAAAATTGATCAAAATATAACACAAGAAATCGTTATTGAAAAATCCATTCAATTTGCAGGGTGGAAATATGATAAAATTTGCCCATATTATAAGTATTTCAATGACAAACAAAACTCTGTGCTGGGCAGAAATATCTGCCTCCAGCATGCAAAGAGTTAAACAGCAATAAATAAATATAAATATTTCAGCTCCATATTTTTCAACAAGAGGCCTCTCAGGATAGACTGCTTTGCCCGGGGTCCCTGCTTATAGGGGAAACTATATACAAGACAAGAATCCAAGTGTTGCTGCTTGTGACCTTAACCTTCATGATATGACAATGGGTCAAGGTCATGACACAACGTTAGGTTATGGGTAACAATTGTGTGAAGTATGAACAGTTTTCTATCACATAGATTCCATTATACAGACCAGACAAGGGCTGTTATATAATATAAAAGTTTTGCTGTTTGTCGCCTTGACCTTGATGATATTACCTTGGATCAAAGTCATGACACACCTTTGAGTCATGAATAAACCACAGGCCCTTGAGTTTTGCCGATATAAAAGCTAGAGTGATGACTGGCATCTAAATTATGGGTCACTCAAATGCCAAAAAACTGAATAGTTGTGGTGAAAGACTATCTGTGGTGCGAATGCAAAACATGGGCACTCATTACCTGGGATGTTTGCAAATATAGAAAAATAATAAAGAAATACTAAAGAAAATACTCTAATTGTCGCTTGAGGCGAGTGCTTCAACTGGAAAGAAGTGCATTAGAGCATTTCCTTACCAGCTGACTCCCCTTACACGAATGAACTTACCTCCATCAATGCTGAGAGGTAAACATCCCAAAGAAGGAGTACCCCATGTAACAAGAGGAATGACCCTAAACTAACCTATCAAAGGCTAGAAATAACCGAGCACTGCAGGTT
>CM062292.1:111101974-111348980 GCA_031216915.1 Pictodentalium vernedei | reverse complement strand
ATCCCCTTCATAATTATGACCTGTAGACTGTTCTAAAAGTTTTCGGGCTTTGGGCCCCTGAAGCCGTCACAGTTGCCCAATCATGTCCAAAAGGGGACGTTCTCATCTAGACATTATATGAAGTCAACCTACCAAGTTACAATGAAATCCCTTCATAAATATGACCTGGAGGACTGTGCTAAAGGTTTTCGGGCTTCAGGCACCTTTAGCCGTCACAGTTGCCCAATCATGTCCAAAAGGGGACGTTCTCATCTAGACATTATATGAAGTTAACCTACCAAGTTACAATGAAATCGCTTCATAAATATGACCTGTAGACTGTGCTAAAGGTTTTTGGGTTCGGGCAGCCATCATGGCTGAATGATCGCAACCATAGGGGACAATCTCATCTGGGCATCATCTGGAGTGATCCTAAGAAGTTACAATGAAATCCCTTCATAAATATGGACCCTGTAGACTGTGCTCAAGGTTTTCGTGCTTCGGCACTTGTAGCCATCACAACTGACCAATCATGACCAAAAGGGGATGTCATCATCTAGGCATTATATGGAGTCAACCTAACAGGTTACAATGAAATCCATTCCATAAATATGACCTTTTGCCTATGCTAAAGGTTTTTGGGCTCAGGCACCCATCAAGGCTGCATGATCGCGATCAAAATGGGACGTTCTCATCTAGACATTATTTGGAGTCATCCTACCAAGTTACAATGAAATCCCTTCATAAATATGACTTGTAGACTGTTCTAAAGGTTTTTGGGCTTTGGGCCCCTGTTGCTGTCACAGTTGCCCAATTGTATCCAAAAGGGGTATGTTCTCATCTAGACATTATATAAAGTCAAACCTACCAAGTTACAATGAAATCCCTTCATAAATATGACCTGTATGTAGTCTGTGCTAAAGGTATTCGGGCTCGGGCAGCCATAATGGTTGAATGACGCAACCAAAAGGGACATTTCTCATCTGGGCATCATCTGGAGTGATCCTAAGAAGTTACAATGAAATCCCTTCACAAATATGACCTGTAGACTGTGGCTCAAGATTTTTGGGCTTCGGGCACCTGTAGCCATCACAGTTGACCAATCATGACCAAAAGGGGATGTCATCATCTAGGCATTATATGGAGTCAACCTAACAAGTTACAATGAAATCCTTCCATAAATACGTCGTGTAGAATATGCTAAAGGTCTTGGGCTCGGGCAGCTATAAAGGCTGAATGTTTGTGACCAAAAGGGGATGTTCTCATCTAGACATTATTTGGAGTCATCCTACCAAGCTACAATGAAATCCCTTCATAATTATGATCTTTACAATGTTCTAAAGGTTTTCGGGCTTCGAGCCCCTGTAGCCGTCACAGTTGCCCAATCGTGTCCCAAAGGGGACATTCTCATCTAGACATTATATGAAGTCATCCTACCAAGTTACAATGAAATCCCTTCATAAATATGACCTGTAGACTGTGCTAAAGGTTTTTGGGCTTCGGGCTCGGGCAGCCATCATGATTGAATGATCACAACCAAAGGGGACAATCTCATCTGGGCATCATTTGGAGTGATCCTAAGAAGTTACACTGAAATCCCTTTATAAATATGACCTGTAGACTGTGCTCAAGGTTTTCGGGCCTTGGGCACCTGTAGACATCACAGTTGACCAATCACGACCAAAAGGGGATGTCATCATCTAGGCATTATATGGAGTCAACCTAACAGGTTACAATGAAATCCTTCCATAAATATAACCTTTTGCCTATGCTAAAGGTTTTTGGGCTCGGGCACCCATCAAGGCTGAATGATCGCGATCAAAATGGGACATTCTCATCTAGACATTATTTGGAGTCATCCTACTAAGTTACAATGAAATCCCTTCATAATTATAACCAGTAGACTGTTCTAAAGGTTTTCAGGCTTCGGGCCCCTGTAGCCGTCACAGTTGCCCAATAAGGACCAAAAGGTGACTTTCTCATCTAGACATTGTATGAAGTCAACCCACCAAGTTGCAATGAAATTCCTCAATAAATATGACCTGTAGACTGTGCTTAATGTTTTCAGGTTTTGGGCTCGGGCAGTCGTCATGGTTGGCAGATCACGCCCAAATGGGGAAATTCTCATCTAGAGCTCATAAGGAGTCATCCTACCAAGTTACAATGAAATCCCTCCATATTAAACATGACCTGCAGACTGTGCTAAAAGTTTTTGGGTTTCGGCTTGGGCAGCCATCACGATTGATAGATTATGCCCAAAAGGGGACGTTCTCATCTAAGCAATATACAGAGGCATCCTACCAAGTTACATTGAAATCCCTTCATAAATACGACCTGTAGACTGTGCTAATGGTTTTCGGGTTTTGGGCTCGGGCAACCATACCGGTTGCCCGATCGCAACCAAAAGGGGATGTTCTCATCTAGACATAACCCCAAACTTGCATATGAAATTTCGTGACGTTCAGACAAGAACTGCGGGGTGTAGCCCATGCTAAAGGAAAATGTGAACAGACTCACAGACTAACAGACTTCCACACACGTGATGGCAATAGCTTATCTTGACTATGTCAAGTTAAGCTAAAATATGAAAAAAATTAGTTATTCAAAAATTTTATTTGCAAGTGTCGTCTGCTTGTCATGTTAGGTAAAGGGTTAAAATCAGAGAATCTATACCTTCTCATCCATACTTCTTCCTCATGGACTCTTGGAAAGTTATGCCATGCTTGCTAACCCTTTACCTAACGAATCAGAGTTATCCACTTGCATAAATTAAAAATTCTGCAGTTGAAAAAAGTATTTTTCACAAAATTCCAACAAAACCATATCATGTGACCCCTCATTGGAATGAGCTTGTTGAGCCCATTCCAATGAGGGATCACATGATATGGTTTTATCAAAATAAATTTTGTGAAAAATTTGATACACCTGTAATTAAAATAAAAAAAAAATGATATTGTGTCCATTTGGTAAAGGGTTAACTGTTATAAAAAATATTATGTTTTACTGGAAAATAGAACCTGCTGATAATGCCTGGGGTGGAAGTCCACTAAAGTGGGCAGTAAAAGGTATAAATGATTTGCTGAACTTTATACTAGCTTTACAATAATGATATTACTGCACCACACGGGGCATTAATGTTGCTGAAAGTGACCTTAACCCTTTACCTAACATGAAAAGCAGATGACACTTGCAAAAAAAATTCTTGAATAACTAATTTTTTTTCATTTTTTGTCTCAAAAACATAGGTTATGACCCCTCATTGGAACCAGTTCGATGAGTGCATTCCAATGAGGGGTCATAACCTATGTTTTTGTGACAAAAAATGAAAATTAACTGGTGGTTTTTGAGAATAGAGCTGGCAGGTTTTGGCCGCTACATTGGGTAAAGGCTTAAACACCAATAAATAAATACATTTAAATGGAATATTCCATTTGAAGATCTTTTTACTGATAGATTGCCTATTCAGCTGTCAATATTCCACTGTATTCAGACAACCGGCACATTCTTTTGTTAAGTTTTATACTTCCGGGAGGAATTTGAATGTGTTAAATACATGTATATCTTGCTTTACTCTGGGCACTGCCCCTAGACCATCAATTTCTACTGAAAAACTTGGACAAGTGTCCTCCAAAGATAATCTGTACCAAGTTTGGTCCCATGGTTCTGAAAAAAGATTGATCTGCAAAGCTAATGGACAGTGGATGGATGCTCAATGGATGCACAATGATAGCAAAAGCTCACGCTGCCTTCAATCAGGTATTTATTCATTTATTGGTGTTTAAGGTAACATATTTCTTCACAATGGCTAATCCTGACCACAATTAATAAGGATATAAAGTCAAGTCCAGCCAATCGTTTATACCCATGTTTCCCATTTTAGAGCACTTTCAGGCACCAGTTACCAGGTCCTACTTTACCAGTAAAACAGAGCTTGCTCACCACAGAATTTACAGTAAACAAGAGGCCCCATGGGCCTGAGGCGCTCAAGTGACAAAGTTGTTTAAAAAAGAATTAAATTAACATCTATGGCTAGTAAACACTAAAGAGGAATGAAGTCAGGTAAATATTGAAAACTCAGTTGTCCAGTGAGAAGATTTTCTCTAGTATTGAGATGCTACCACACAAATAATGCCCCACAGCCTAGACAGCTCCATCCAGGGCCACTGCTTTTAAGGAAGCTAAAAACATAACAAGAATTCAAGTGTTACTGCTTGTGACCTTAAGTTTGCTGCCTGTGACCTTGACCATAATATGACCTTGAATCAACATTGCAACAAACTTTTGAGTCATAAGCAGTAATTGTACCAGGTGTAAGTAAGATCTGTCAGTCATATCAAATTATATGGACCAGACAAGGGCTGTATAACAATATCAAATTTTGCTGTCTGACATTGACCTTAATGATATTATCTTGCATCAAAGTCATGACACACCTTTGAGTCATCAGTAATAACTGTACCCAGTATGAACAAGATCTGCCAATTAGATCAAATTATATGGATCAGACAAAATTAATAGAAAAATAATTAAATTTTCTTGAATGTGACCTTGACCATGAGAATATGACCTTGGGTCAAAATCATGACACAACCTTTGCTTATGGTCAGCAACTATGTCAAGTATGAACAAGATTAATCATATGTATCAGTTGATAGAGACTGGACAAGTGCAAGACAGCAATATACAACTATTATTTTTGTGACCTTGACTGTGACCTTCACCTTGAGGGTAGAGACCTTGTTATGACTGATGGCACACTGTCTAGTTACAATACTTATCTGGTTACAAAGTTTTGTTAAAATATATTCAGTGGTAAAGAAATTATGGCCCAGACAAACAAAATGGTAAAATATTGAAATTTTCTTGAATATGACCTTGACCATGAGAGTATGACCTTGGGTCAACATCATGACACAAACTTTGGTAATGGTCAGCAACTGTGTCGAGTATAAAGAAGATCAATCATATGGATCAGATTATAGAGATGTGACAAGAGCAATATCCAAATGTTTTTTGTGACCTTGACTGTGACCTTCACCTTGAGGGTAGGGACCTCATTATGGCTTATGGCACACTGTCTAGTGACAATACATATTTTTACAAAGTTTTGTTAAAAAATATTCAGTGGTTAAGAAATGATGGCCCAGACAATCAAAATGTTGATGACTGATGGCTGGACGGATGAACATACGGACTGATGATGGATGACTTAGCATTAGAAAAGCTCCAGACATTTTGTCAGGCAGAGCTAACAAACTTGAACGGACTATCCCTCCCCCCCCCTCCCCCCCCCCCCCCCCCCCCCCCCCCAGGATTCTGACCATTGGATCTGAAGAAGCAGATTTTTAAAGATTATTCGGCATATTGGACGAAGTTAAAGAGCCCAGATATTAACCCAGGGACTTGACTTTTAACCCTTTACCTAACAAATCACTCGCATCCACCCGCGTAATATGCAAATTGAGCAGTAGAAAAAATTAAAACCATCATGTCAGCCCTCATTGATCTCGTTCCAATGAGGGGTCACATGATATGGTTTTGTTGAAATTTTTTGAAAAATTAAAAAAAATGATATTTAAAATAATAAATTTTGATATCGTCTGCGTTGGGTAAAGGGTTAAAATTTGTATTTGACTCCCCAAAGGATTGTGTATACCACACATCAAAAGATTCAAATTGGGAGTTTGTGAGAAGATTTTTGAAGAATATTCCTCATACTGAACCAAGTTAAAATTCTGGCTCTAATAAGTTAGTCCATATACTAATCGAGTAGTGCTTGAGCTGCTCATAGACCTTCATAGCTTCAAGACTGCCGCTGCTGACTTGTCCATAGTCACCACCATCTGTCCTTTGATCACCTTTAGTATTGTGTTCTACCAGCCTTGCACCGTTGTTGCCTTGTGTCATTAGTATTGGCTACCACTATTCTGTCCTGCACTAGAGTGTCTCAACCATTACTAACTTGTGGTACTCCTACAGCTCTTAGTATACTATTGCCGCTACGGGTCCCAATTCATATCAAAGTTATATTCCACTGCTGCTTGCTGAAATGACTCAAATCTTATCGAGCAAATGAGCTAGCGAGCAATTGCTTGAACGAGTCCACATACTGCTCAAATGACTCATTTCAGTAAAGTGGGATTCCATAAGTGGGATTCCAAGCTCCTGTACAGCTCCAGGTAGTCTTGCTATCAGCTTCCATCTTGTCTTCAACTATCTGTCCTATGATTTGCCTCTATTGTAATCACCCAATACTATAGTCTTCTATCACCCTTACAGCTTTGTAACATTACTATTGACTTGTAACACAACTTCAAACTTCCTGGCTATGACTGACCCTGTCTCGACCTTAGGTCAGATCTTTAACAGGCACAACCAGATTGCTCCATTCATCTAAGACTTATCAGTATATACAATGCGTAGATCTCATGCAAGCTAGGGTACCTTACATATAAGAAACTGTATGTTGACCGTATACGGACATGTGCGAGAGATCCTCGGTTCGAATCCCACCTGTGGCAACCACGTTGTGTTCTTGGGCAAGACACTTCACCCCCATTGCCCACGTGGGGGCACAGTGGCATTGTGTACTGAGGCATACTGCATGTCGATGGTGCACCTGTCTGCAACCAATGCTAACCCTGCTTGTGTGGAGTTTGTATGTTGGGGAGCTGACTGGTTCTCACCGTTGCTCGGTGTGACTCTCTCCGGCTTACTCCACCTGTAAAACTGTCGTGATTATGATTAGCCATTGTGCAGAAATATGTGACTTTAAACACCAATAAATAATAACCAGAGGCTCAAGTGAGCCTAAAACGCTCACCTGGCTCAAATAGTCAAAACAGATGAGTGTATCAGCATATGATCAGCAGCATGAGCAATTGTTTTTGATTTGCTATGACACAACCAAAGGAAACTTTTTTGGCTATTCACTTCTGCTGGTCCTTGGAAAGCTTCCCAGCAAACTCTGTTCTGTGCAGTATTAAAAAACAACAACTGAACAAAATTTTTGTTTTGATTTAAACTACTGTGGTTCTCTCTAGAACCCCCCCCCCCCCCCCCACAAAAAAAAAAATAAATAAATAAATACAGAAACATAAAAAAAACAAGCTAATTGATTTGAACAAACTTGAATTCGACACCCCTAGAGATGTTACATACCAAATATGAAAGGATTCTCAGTGGGGGATCTGAAGAAGAAGAATTTTCAAGAAATTTTCTCATATTGCTCAACGTTAAACTTTGTGCTTCAATAAAAAGCCCAAGTATTAACCCAGGGACCTGATTTGAACAACCTTCAATCTAACCCTCCCAGAGTTGTTGTACACCAAATATCAAAAGAATCTGACTGCTGGATCTGAAGGAGATGATTTTAAACGATAATTCCTCATATTGCACTAAGTAAATATTTGGGCTCCCTTGGAACTCAATTTGAACAAATTTGAACCTTACACCTCTAGAGATGTCTCATACTACATATGAAAGGATTCTCACTAGTGGGTCTGAACTCCAATAAAGAGCCCAAATATTCATCCAGGGAACACATTTGAACAAACTTGAATCTAACCCCCCTAGAGATGCTGCACACCAAATATCAAAAGAATCTGACTGGTGAATCTGAAGAAGAAGATTTTTAAAGATTATTCCCCATATTGCACCAAGTTAATATTCGGGCTTCCATAGGAAGCCCAAATATTAACTCAGGGCCTCAATTTGAACAAACTTCAATCTGACCCCTGTAGATATGTTGTATACTAAGTATCAAAAGAATCTGACGGTTTGATCTGAAGAAGAAGATTTTTAAAGTTTATTCCCCATAGCGCCCTTAGTTAATTATTTGGGTTCCTCTGTTGAGCCCAAATATGAACCGAGGAGGTCGATTTGAACACACTTGTATTTGACTGTTCTATGGATGCTGTATACCAAATATCAAAAGATTCTGATCAGCGGTTCTGAAGAAATTTTTTTTTTTAATTTTTGCAAATATGCTGACTAAGCATTTTTTCAAACGCCCCTACAGAACACCCTGACACAACCTATGGCCTTTTTTTTTTATCCATTTTACCGGTCAAAAGGATGCTTCATACCAAATAACAGTTCTCTGTTCCATGTAGTTTGGAAAATATGGGCATTTCAATTTTTTTCTATTTTTAGCCCCAGGGGTACCCACGGGGCAATGAAAAATTTGAGGGGGGGGGGGGCATCAAGTACTTTGGACCCCTTATGCTACATGCCAAATTTGGTTCAAATCGGCCCATCGGTTTTTGAAAAAGAAATTTTGGGCAGAGCCCAAAATGGGTAGGTGCCCACAGAGAGCCCAAATATTGATCTACCAACTTCTCTTGAACAAACTTTAATATTCAACACCAAAGAGTATTACATACCATATATCAAGGCAATCTCTCTGGTGGTTCATGAGAAGAAGATTTTTAGGCTTTGGCATCATTGCCCAGAGCCCGAAGAAGGCATCCGCTCCATTTGAACAAAATAGAAAGGGTATGTACCCCAGGGATGGTTTGTGCAATATATGTTGAATTTGGCTGAATGGCTGTGGAGAAGAAGCCAAGTTTGCAAAAGTTAACGGACGACGTACGCCAAGTGATGGCAATACCTCACACTGACTTGCAGTCAGGTGAGCTAATAATAATAATAATAATGTGGTACATGCAGCACCTTGGAACACACTGGATGTGACGATATGTGTTTGTGAGCTTATGCACAATGTACCTACCAAATATGCAGCAAATAGCCACATACGATGAAAACAAGATTCTGGAAGTATAGTCGGATACAGTGGAGCCCACTTAATTGGATATCTCTTAATTGTATATCCCTGTTAATTGAATATAATTCCCCAACACCAAGCCATTTACCATTCCTCCAGTACAAATTTGACCTGTTAATTTAATATAGGTTATAGAGTAAACTCCTGTTAATTGAATATAAAATCTTGTAACCTTTTACTGTGACTCTCCCCAGTTTTCCTTTGCTTATAGACCTATTTGGCCTCAGTACATCCAATACAGGCATTTAATTTATTATATCTTGTTTGACAGAGCTCATGGAGCTCTGTCAAACAAGATGTAATAGATTAAATGCGAAGTTTATCTCTAGAATACAGGAAAGTGACACATCCCTGTTTTTTGAATACTCCTGTTAATTGAATAATTTTCATTGGCAAAGTGGCTATTCAATTAAAAGGGTTCCACTGTAATAGAAAGGGATTCCACAGAACGAGGGTCTGGTGGTTGATGAAATGAGCTTGTGTGCTAGTGCACAATGTATACGCATCACATGCTGGGTGTGCCAATATGCGCAAAAGCACAATGCGTGCACAACACATACAGCACACTTGAGAAAAGGGATGATGTTTGGAGTTGGGCAGGTCATGTTTGGGTGTATGTGTGTTTGTGGGTTGTTTTTGCAGTTGCTGAGATTTGAAAAGGTAGGAATTGGACCCTAAAACATAGTGGCCCATAGCCTTCATGGTATGGTTACTATTTCAAATCATCAGCTTGCTTATAAAACCTTGTACACAATTTGTTTAAAAATTGTACACAAGGTTTTATAATCAGGCCAACGAAATGCTTGTAAATTATAAAAGCTGCAGTCACCAGCTGGAAACTGTGCTTTAAAAGCTGAGTGGAGTGAATTGTAGGGTTAGCGTGACTATATACTGATTCACAGCCAAGACAGTATGGTCAATTACGTGTGGTAACGTCTTTCAAATTTTCGGCCTGTTTATGAAACCTCAAAGGAGATTTCGCGAAATTTGTATGTGCATTTATGAGCTGATCCATCAAACGCCTGTAGCTTCTAAATGCCCCAGTCGCCAGATGGCAACCATGTCTTAAAATGGAAAATTCTCTAATTGGGGTGGGGGGGGGGGGGGGCATAACCAATACTGGCTCATAGTCTAGAGGGACTTGATTTGAACAATCTTTAATCGGAAGGATGCTGTATCCCAAACATCAAAAGAGAATAACTGGCTGATCTGAAGAAGATTTTTAAAGATTGTTCCCCATATTGCACAAAGTTGAAATTCAGGCTCCCACAAATAGCTCAATGGGATTGAATTGGTTAAACATGAATCTGCCCCTGTAAGGATTCTAAATACTATAAATGAAAAGAATTTGACCAGTGGTTCTGGAGAAAAAAAGCTTTTAAGATTATTCCTCTTAATGGACTAAGTTTAAATTCAGGCTCCAATAGGAAGTCCAAATATTAACACAGGGACTTGATTTGAACAAACATGGATCTGACCTCCTTAAGGATGCTGAATACCAAATATCAAAAGATTCGGAGTAGTAGATCTGAAGAAGATTTTTAAAGATTATTCCTCACATTGCACTAAGTTAAAATTTGAGCCCCCAGAGAGCCTAAATATTAATTGGGGGTCTTGATTTAAACAAATGTGAATCTGATGCCTGTAACGAGGTTGTACACCAGATGTTAAAACAATGCCAACAGATGTTTCTGTAAAAGATTACACAAGTCTTAAATTGCACCAAATTATATTTTGGGCTCCTTCATTGAGATTAAATGTAATATCTGTCCTCACCCCCCCCCCCCCCCCCCCCCCCCCCCTCCCTCCTATGGAGATGCTGTACACCAAATATCAAAAGATTCTGATCAGTGGTTATGGAGAAGATTTTTTACTTTTTGAAAATATGCTGTCTCAGCATTTTTTCAATTCTCTCTACAGTACGCTATAATACTATCTCAATAGCATGTTGTAATACATGTTGCCAGAGAATCCAATACAAACTGTGTCTGCTGGTCTTCAAGTGCCTGCATGGCCTTGCACTATCTTACCTCTCTGAACTTCTGAATTGGTATGAACCTGCCAGAAAGCTAAGGACCAGTAATGAAATTTAGCCTTCACAGCCAAGGGCGAAACTGAAGACTGCAGGCAACAGAGCATTCTTTCTGGCTGCTCCCACTGTGTGGAACTCACTTCCCAAAAGTACAAAAACCATTCAGACCCAGAGTTCATTTAAGAAAAGTGTTAAAACACATCTTTTTCAACGGGCATTCTATTAGCAACTATAATGCCAAAGAGCACTTTTGTGGATTTTAGGCTTTTTTATTATTATTACAGGGCAGCCAACTTAAGTGTATATCTCTTAACTGAATAACCCTGTTAAATGAATATAGTTTCTCAACACAAAACCATTTACCATACCTCCAGTACAAATTTGACCTGTTAATTAAATATAGGTTAAAGAGTAAACTCCTGTTAATTGAATAAAAAATCTTGTAACCTGTCGAGAAATTACCCAGACTCTCCCTAGTTTTCCTTTGTTTATAGACCTAATTGGCCTCAGTACATCCAATACAGGCATTTAATCTATTATATCTTGTTTGACAGAGCCAATGGAGCTCTGTCAAACAAGATATAGTAGAATAAATGCTAAATTTATCTCTAGAAGACAGGAAAATGCCACAATCCCTGTTAATTGAATACTCCTGTTAATTGAATAATTTCCATTGACAAAGTGGCTATTCAATTAACAGGGTTCCAATGTATTTTCTACCAATCCCTTCTTCTGGTCCCAAGGATGCTTCATACTAAATAACAGATCTCTATTCTGTGTGGTTTGTGAAATATGGGTGTATTAATATTTTTAGTTCCTGGGGTTCCCACGGGAACATGAGAAATTTTTTTTTGCATGTATCCAGTAATTATGACCCAATAATACCACATACCAAATTTGGTTGGCTTATCGGTTCAGAAAATAAAAATTTCAGGCAGGGCCCCAAAATCTTGCTTGCCCATAACAAAGGCAAATATTGCTCCACTTCCACAAATTTCGTTTGTACAAACTTGATTCTAAACCTCAAAAGGAAGCTCAGTACCAAATATCAAGTCATTGTACACACTGGTTCATTAACCCAAGAACATTAGGTTTCACTAGGGAAAAAAATCGGAGAAAGCTGATTTTTTCAGGGAATGTCGAGTACATGTCACTGAACGATTAGACAAAAGTCCCCTAAAATCCCAGTTGAGCCTTTTTTTCTACAGCCTTTTTTTGAAAACGCGTTTGAAAAAAATCAAAAAAAATCGCACGAACTTTGTAACCTCGAATTGATCCAACTGTATTTTTTGTTTACGCGTATTTCGAGCTACATAATGTCTAATATACATTTACCTAGAGGAAAATGTGCATTCTGTGACAATTTCTGCGAAAAATTATTGAAAATTCACAAAAAAGTATCGGATTTACGCAAAAAATGACGATTTTCTTAACGGATTTGCCCAAAGGGTCATAGTACAGAATGGGATGTTAGTTGGACAGACGATAAAAAATCCACCACCATTTGAAGACTTTTATCATTGCTTACAAAATAGACATTATGAAAGACCCCCCCTGCTTCTGGCCGAGTTCCCCTTTTGGCATAAAATTCGTCAGCATGAGAACTCAACTATTTTCGGGCTTGGGACCGAACAGACACGTCTGTGTCTGGCAGCATTAGATCAATAAATAATATTTACAGAATGTACAAAAATCAATAAATAATATTTACAGAATGTACAAATCAATCAACATGGATTAAGTTACATTGACTATTATCAACGCTATATACAGAAATGACATGACCTATATACATATTATTCATCGAACTCAGAAATTTCCGACAGGACAGTGTTTCTGTGGTCGTTACAAGAATCCGAACTGCAATTACACAAACCTGAGCAAGAGAGTCCTGCCTTCTTACACCCACACCTTTTTGTACAAGCACTCTTGCAACCACAACTGATCAGATTCAGTAGGTTATCGGGGGCACATGGCTTTGTGGCTGCAGTCGGTACAAGAAGTCCATTGTCTAGCGACCACCCCCAATCCGTCGGAGGAAGCGAAGTGCCCAGCCATTGTTGGACCTGGAGATAACATCTGTAGACATGTTGTTGTGCAGCATCGCTGCTTGGTGGGAGTGAGGCTAGGTCGATGGGTTTATTCAGTTTAGATTTTGCTACATAACGCTTGTAAGTGACATATCTATATTGGTTGAGAGAGGAAACAGTTTTACTCCCGTATAAGATCAGGAGAAGTTGTTCCCCGGCACCGGCTACTGCACTTGGTGTACTGTCATCCGCCAAAATTGTGTTGACATACCGTTGTGAGTCGCTAGTAACATCGGAGACAATTGTACTGAATACTTTCTTCTTACCAACTCGAAAGAGTGCAGAAGTAGTGTCACAATCACTTATAGAATGTGCTACAAGGAGGTTGCTTCTATGGTCACCCATTTTGGTTGCTATTTCACTAACTGAAACTAGTAAGTTTGGGGTAATGGAATACATCATGTGAATATTACATCCCGGTTGAACTCGAGAGGTAAGAATGACTAACAAGTCTGTGTCTGTTCCCACAACGACAACATTGTTGTCATCTTGAGCAATGTCAAGTGCAGTTTCGGCTATCAGTGCATCAGCATCAGCCTCGGCCTGCTTGGACTGAATATTGATAGCAGATAGCTCCTGCATTAGAAGATCGATCAGTTGGGTTTTGTTCTTGGCATTTGCAAGGAAATCGGATTGGGGTGTGGTGGCTGGTAACTCGGGTGAGATATTGATATCAATAGAATACCTGTCTTTAGATCTACGGGCTTGTTCCATGCCCTTTGTCGACATTGTACAAGCATAACCATCAAAAACAACCACGACGTTCGCCCCAAAATGTCTCACTAGATAATTGGAATATGATGTACATATGTCCTTATATGACGACTGTTTAGGCCATACAACTGCCCTCAATAAAAATCCACCATCTACAACAAACAGAGAATGTTCCGGGATTTTAGTTTGCTCTGAACCGTATGTTTTGAGGATCTTACCGAGCGTGCTTTTCTGTGTCTTCCTCATTCCAGCAGAATCAAACAATGCTGGTGGTTTCGGGGCGAGTTCATATTTGAGATACTCTTCCATCTCTGCTTGTGACTGAATAACACATGTGATGCGGTTGAACAGAATTGTGGGGTCAATCACTACCTTACTTCCACGGACTTTGATGCTATTTGCTATCGATGCGAAAGACTTCACAGTGTCAACACGTCGTAGTTTGATGCTGTTGAACATTTTGCTTACAACATTCGATACGCAACATTCACCAATTTTGCGAACTTGGTCACAGTTCACAGTTTCGTCGGCCACAAGCCCGGTCGCTATAGAGACTAATTGTAGAGGATCTCTATTCTGAAAGGGGGAATGCACTCTGAGCCAGTTCAATAATTTGGTGATATCATTGGCATCAGTCAATTGTGAACTTTGACGGAGATCCCGATGTTGTTCGCCATGACCAGTGTGAACATGAACACAATTTTCGAGAGCATTACATATCGGAAGGCAAAGAGGTAGTCCATGTACCCATTTCGCAACAGTGCTATCGGTTATTCCCCTGCCATGTGTGAGACCACCAGGGAGCTTGAACATTCTCATTAAACACTGCTCTATGGTCTGATCAGAATATATCCCGTCCCAGAATTTATCTGAGCGCCTTATGGTAAAGTAACCTTTCTCAGTGAACAACTTCAAATCATCCTGTTGCATTATTTCTGTTAGCTCATTCATCTGCTGCAAATAGAGATGAGAACTTTTTGCGTATGCAAAATGACCACCTGCGTGAAATACTGGAATCATATTGCGAACACAATATGTGTGGAGTTCCCAGTCGCCTGTGCGCTCTGCTCTCAAGAACAACTGGAGAAGACCTATTTGCTCATAGTATTGTACCCAACGCTTTCCTGTGCGTCCTACGGACGCATTCTGGAGCAGTTCATGTAATTTTGACAGTAGATGGTTGACACTTTCTTGATTGACAGCGTCAGCTGTTGTACAGTCACCTCTGGCAAGTCCACAGAATATTTCATTGACTTCTGTGCAGTCTATTTTATCTAGTGTTCGGCTTCCTTCAAACACAAGTTTTGTAATGGCAATTTGTGTTAGCAAATGGGCACGAACTGCTCTTGAATATGCATGACCACTGATCAAATGATGGATTGACCCACCAGCATAAACAGTCCCCCAAAGTTCATCCAAGCCGCTACCAGCCATGATCGAACCAATTGCCCCTAAATATGACATAATCATATGGAAGCCGCCGAGTCTAACGAAAACTTTTGTCAACTTATCTGACGAAGACACAATCTCCACTGCTTTGATATAAAGTGGTTGGTCAAACGTCACTGGACAAACGTTCAGTCCCTGTTTCTCACATTCAGTTTGCATCTTAAGTGTAGGCGAACACCACATTATGTGAGTTAATCGAACATGGAAATTGAAACAATGATATAATACGGTATTTGAATGAGAAAAGTCGATGCCGTTTGAATTTGAGTTTAGGGGGTATGGTTAATATTTCACACGTTTCACCAGTTCATTATGGAATAAATGACTATTGTTATATATCATTATAAAGCCACTGCTTTTCTGCAATTTTTGATATATAATTTAACTCCAATAGTAGTTGTAGATTTGATTTAATGGACGTTGTGTACCGTTGTGTGTATGAAAACAATAAATTTTTTTCCTAATTTTGTACATTTTCATGAATATTTCACCATTGAGTGTGAGGATTGGTACAAAGTTGGCATTTTCTGTTGGGGATATGTATTCTCAATATAATTCAGCATGATATTTATGATTCTCACCCTACTAAGGCGAATAAGAATGAGAAATATGGAGCTGGGTCAAATTTTTTTTTAAATTTTTTTTTTCATCAAAAAAACGCTATAACTAAAAAAGCTCAACTCGGATTCGCGGGGACTTTTCACACTTTATCCGCAATGTGTGTCCTGGAAACATATAAAAAAATCAGCTTTCTCCGATTTTTTATCCTTACTTTCTCATTTTTATGTCTAATGTGCCTGGACTACATGAAAAGAAGATTTTGTTAAAATTTGGAAGCATTTCACCCACCACATCCCTATGGGGCTGGGCAAGTTGAACAAAAGCAAAATTGTATGTCAGAACAAAGAATCACCTCAATTTAACTGGAATCGGTTCAGTGGTTTTGGAGAAGAAGGTGCAAACAGCATGTTCACGGATGGCAGATGGACAACAGATGATGAGTGATGCTATAGCTCACCCTGTCTTTCAGTCAGGTGAGCTAACAAGCACTGCTTCATTTCCTGGGGTTCCCACAGGGGGTCTTCAGTCAGGTAAGTTAAAAATAATAACATATCATCCTGAGATTCACTCCTCCTAGTAACTAAAAATATAAATGTGCTTCAGAACTATACCCCCCCCCCCCCCCCCCCCAAGTCTTTTCGGCAGCAATATTAAAAACAGTTGAAAATATTAACCTTACCCTCTGCACTCTGATCACATAATACCAAAGTTTTCAGCAGCAAATTATTTCCCACAATGCAACTGAGAACTGAATACACTATAAACAAGCTATTAATTGAAAATAGAATATGTTTTCATTTTTAGAATTCACTTTAAAAAAATTTCCACAACCCAGCACAACCCAGTATAAGTATTTCCATTAGTTCCTTGATCTCTGTACCCTATGTAACAACATGTAACCAACTTACCTGCAATTTTACAGCCTTTGTCAAAGAATATTTTCATGTAGTGTGTGATATGACATTTACCAATTTTTTATAACCTGAAAGAGTGACTAACCCTGTGCACTGCACAGGGTTAGTCACACTTTCTGGTTATAAAAAATATTCATTTTTAAAAAGGTTAACTAACCCTGTGCACTGTACAGCCTTAGTGTAAATCCAACCTAAATCAACTCTTTGCCCAATGTAATTACCAAAACCAGTCAGTATTATTCAAACTCAGCTTAAGACCCCTCATTGGTTTTTTTTTAGTGAACTCCAAAAATGAAAACATATTCTATTTTCAATTAATAGCTTGTTTATAATTATCTTGTCTGACAGAGCTCTTGCAACACTGTCAAACAAGACATAATTTGTTAAATTGTTCATGCTGCAAAGGTGATATAATGCCAAAAATTTTGAAATACTACCAGGGTGCTAGGAGTTAAACAAAATGAATTTCTAGAATAATCATATTATCATTCTAGCTGGTGTCAGCAGTAGAATGATAACTACCTCAATAGCATGTCGTACTGCACAATGTATAAAGCCTGTTCTGTGATGTGGTCAAAAGAGTTATCTCCGCCAATATGTATGGTATATGGAGATTTAATACCTGGATGTCAGTTTTTAACACTGAGCCGCAGTCGAAGTGTTCAAATGAAATATACAAGTTTAAATCTCCATATACCATACATGTTGACGGAGATAACGTTTTTGTCCCATTTGAAACACAATAGAAACATAGTGGAGAAAGATTTGTGGATGCGTTTCTCACGCTACGTAAAAAGTTGGACCTAATTCATGAATAACTGTTTTGTTTGTACAAACGCAGAAGACAACAGATAGAGTTACATCCCTTGGGTTGTTAAGGAAACAAGTAAATGGTATTTTGTTTACATATCGTTCTATGAAGCCAACTGGCACATACAACACATAGGAACTGAGGGGAAAGATATTTGCTCCTATTTTATTTTTCTCAAGTTGTTTCATTTAATTATTTGACTATTTATTTTATAACAGCAAAATATTATTGAATTGTTGGCAATCTGATGACATTTGTGACTATTTTCATGTTTTTTGGTTCGATTTTTATGTCGAAGGCAAGCAAAAGCGGAAAGCTTTCATTTAAACCATATACTCCCCGATGTTTCACATGCGCTTATACCCTGGATGTTGCACGCTCTCATACACCTTGGATGTTGGGTGCACCCTTTGTCATGGCTATTTGTCCATGACATTCTGACCAATCAAGAGCCAGAATTTATCAGGATACAGGGACAATTTTAGTGAACTACCAACTAGGGCTGCATGGTATATCGATAAACCGATATATACCGGTATTCAAACCAATATCGATTGAATACCGGAATAATTACAAAAATATCGGTTTATCATCATTATTCATTTACCCACATTTTAATTTTCAAGATGTCTTGAGTTTTTTAACTGTAGCCCCGAACGAATAATATTATGCCTTTACCCAATTAATCATCTGCATGTGCTCACGTAAAATTCAATTTCAGCAGTTGGAAAAATCATGTTAAAAAATTTCAACAAAACTATATCATGTGACCTGTTGTGATTCGTTACGACTGTGATGCCTCAAGCCTCGATTGTGGTACTTATGTTCATTTTTCTGAACAGTTTTCGATATACCGGTATACCACAGTATTTTTTGGAATACCAATACCAGTATTCAGTTTTGAATATCGTGCAGCCCTACTACCAACACCAGGTCAGTGCTGGTAGTAGTCCACTTGTGCTTATAATTACCCAGATCACTTGTTAGGTCCAACATTTTTATATGATTTTCTAGGTGAGGAACATCTGCTTACCTTTTTGTTCTCCAACCACACACTTTCAAAGTTGCTCTGTGGCCCCAAAACTAACATGACAGAATGTAACGTTCATTAATAAACAAAAAGTGAACAAAGAGATGACTGATTTGATTTAATATTTATTTTTATAATAATTATTAAGTATGCCAGTGATAAAAATAATGGAAGTCTGATATTACGGAATGTCCCTACCAATATAAAATATAGAGTATTTCATTTACACGATAAAAGTCAAACAATTAACTGCTTTAGTGCCCTAGCTGATTAGAGAATAATAACAAACTGATAGGTCTCTGACTTTGCTGGTGAAATGCTGTTAACTGATAGAATGCTACAATATAGTCACCATGGACTGGACTGGTCACTTTCAAAGGGTGGGCGATATTTCCACGGACACAATAATACTAGATTTCAAACACTAATTATGGGAATAATCATCAAAAATTTAATTAATGAAGCACCAGGTGCAACCCGGTGCTTCATTAATGAAGCAATTTTGCTGATGATGATTTTTATTACCTGGTAAACGCATGCACAGACATCACCATGGGACCAATCCATGACGACTGTACTGTAAATGATTTTCAAAGGTTAAAATTTATCACTAATAAATTGTTCTGTTGCAATTTAAAGGAGAGCTCCTCTAATAGGCGCTCTCAAATAAATAGTAACAAACAAATTCTCCTGATTGGAATATTTTGCTTTTACATGCATAAGAAGCAAATCCACAGAATACGAAGCCTTGTAATAGCAGTATCAACCCTTTCCAGTAAAGCCTAAGATTGGGCTTCCGGAAATCAAACCAGTTGAGAGACAAACTGATGGATAAGGCTCCACAAAGTAGATCTTCTGTTTCTTAGGTCATTTTTTGTAAAACTGCATGTGGGCGGGTGTTTTTTTACTTTATTTTTGTAATTATTTCTTTGCCATCAAAAGTTCATGTTCTTGGTGTTAGGCTTCATAATCTACAGAATAGTATGGATGGCAGTATATTTTGTCTCTTGGGTACAGGAAGGCTTTGCAATGCCTTGTTGGACTCAAGGAACAAATTTATCAATTTTATTAACTTTGGTGAAATATCAGACATAAACCATTTAATTGTTATTTTTTTAAAGTTTGCATTGGTTACAAAAAAGAGGGGGGGAGGATGAGAAACAGATTTTTAACTTTATTAGGCCTAATGTTTTTTGTTTGCTGTTTTATACATTTTTGTCTATTCATTTATTTATTGGTATTTAAGGTCACATATATCTGCACAATCGCTAAGCATGACGACAACATGGATATAAAGTAAAGTCCAGCCAGTTGTTCATACCCATGCTGCCCATTTTAGAGGACTATTACCTCAGTCATTTGTTACCAGGTCCTGTTTCACCAGTAAAACAGAGCTTGTTTACAACAGTAAACAACTACTGCTTCACATTCTGGGGTTGTCAAGGAGACGTACTTTCCTTTAGTGGATGTTAATGACCACAACTAGGCAGCGCTATTCACAAAAACCAACAGCCAATTCTTTTATTTTTTACATGTTCCTCTCTAAACATAGCTTATCACCCCTCAATTGGACAAGCTCATTTAACCCTTTACCTCACATGAAAGGCAGACGTCACTTGCAAATAGAATTCTTGAATCACTTTTTCATTTTTTGCATCAATAGCTTATGATCCTTCATTCGAAGGAACTAATTCAGCTCGTTCCAATGAGTGGTCATATGCAATATTTTTGAGACAAAAAAAAAAAAGAAAAAATATTGAAAATTCAATGATGATTTTTGTGAATAGCGCTGGCCGGTTTTGGCCATTACATGGGTTAAGGGATTAACTTGTTCCACTGAGGGGTCATGAACTATGTTTTGGAGGCAAAAAATCAAAAAGACATTTTTTTTATTATTCATGAAATAATTTTACAAGTGTCATCTCTGGTCATGTTTGGTAATGGATAAAAACAATATGATCAGTTGGTAAGTTCCTGGAATGAGCTATGTAAATATGTATATCTCAAAGCTGTCTTGGCACTAAAGCAGTTAACTGACAAGAAAAAATGATAATGCTTCAGTCAAGCATTTATTTTCTTTATACAACAATATATATTCCTTTAAAAGTTTTCAGACTGCGTCAAATAAGTTACTTTCTCTTGAATATATCTATTTCTTGCTTCAATGACTGGACCATTTTAAGTCACTCCAAATGAAAGAATGAGGTTGCAGATCTCGAAAATTAAAAGTAGGTCGGGAGGTGGACTGGAAGATTCTGACTTCAGAAGATGGCAGACAAACCACAGAGAAAAATAGCAGTAGATGAAAACTGAATGGGGGTTGGGGGGAGGGAAGGTGTAGCTGGCAGTTCAGGCACCAATTTACTTATTTTGCCTTTCTGTGTCAGCTACTGGGATTGTAATCCAGATTTGATATTTAACAGGGTTCTATCACTTCAATGAATAGTTTCCATGACTTTGTCAGTACATTTTCAACAGTTTTCAAAAAAAGAGCTGGGGATGGCAAATTAAAAGACTTTCAAAGATGTACAGGGGCAAAAAATAAGGGATCTTCCCTTTGAGAGCAACATATAGTTACATTATATTTAAGTTTTGAGGTTCTGTGCTCAATATTGCCAATTTTAATGTTGTATCACACTTGTATCTTATATTAAAAAATACCCTGTGAACAAGTTGTATATTGCCAGGATAAACTCTGATTGTATGATACTGTATTTTTCCAGGGTTGCCAATGAAGATTCCTGTAATCTAGTACTCTCACGGAGGTATGGGAACCCGGTGTAATAATTCTTGATCTTCATGAGCCATACAAGATTTTTGTTGCACTGCTCACTACAGTACAGCCGCCATGGACTGATCACTTTCCACGGATGGACAATATTTCCAGATACAATAATATTAGACTTGGATCCAAAGATTAATTTTTTGAATTATCATCAAACATTTAATTAATGAAGTACTGGCTACAACCTGGTGCTTCATTAACCCTTTACCTAACGTATCGATCACATCCACCTGCATAATTTACAAATTAAGTAATTAAAAAAAAATATATTTTTCAAAAAAATTTAAACGAAACCATATCATTTGACCCCTCATTGGAATGAGCTCATCAAGCTCATTCCAATGAGGGGACACACGATACGGTTTCATAGAAATTTTTTGAAAAATTTGAAAAAAAACAAATATTAAAATAATATTAAAATGTGATATTGTCTGCCCATGCATGGATTGGGATCAATCCAAGATGAGTGTACTGCAAATGGCACAGATAGATAAGGGGCAAATTCTGTTGCAATGTGTGGTGACAACTTGTTAATAAACCTGGAAGTCTTGATTCCAGTCATAGTATACTGGAACCCTATTAACCATTAAGCCCTTAGATCAATTTTATGTCAATAACTACCATATTATTAGTTACACAATTTGTTGGTGGCCTAATATAATATATTTGGTGTCAGTTAATTTCATATTGGACTCGAGCGAAGAATATATCTTACCGACTGCTGCATCAATGCACAGAATAACAACAGCGATTAAAATTAAATGAGAGAATTCTCACAATGTGTTCACGTGTCTTTGCCTTGTTACAATTTATGGGAGAGTGCCTACAGGCACTCTCCCATAAATTGTAACAAGGCAAATTCATACATACCAAACAGTTTCATTTCGAAGGTAACATGACACACATCCACAGAACATGAAGCCTTTTAAGTTGCCCAACCTGCACTTCAGACCAAATATGGGCTCCCAACACTTAATCTTTCAACTTGAAGTATTTATCGGCTGCCGCCATTTTGAATAATCAATGAACAAAGGGGAGATTATCCACAGCTGTCAGCGTATATTGATATTGACAGGCAGTATATGGTTTTATATGTAGTCTGCATGTCTTTGAACCAATGAAATTCCCAGATACTTGTAGGAGGTAAGACATATACAAGTACACAGCTTGAGATGATTTAACAGGGTTTCTACATTATTGTTGGTCATACAGCCAGCCAACAACGATGTAAAAACACTGTAAAGATAAATACATCCTACCAGGAGAGTTAACCCTTCACCCAACATACCGTCAAAACCAACCATCACTATTCACAAAAATCACCATCCAATTTTCATTATTTTTTTCACTTTTTGTCTCAAAAACATATCTTATCACCCCTCATTGGAACGAGCATCAACTAGCTCATTCCAATAAGGAGTCATAAGGTATGTTTTTGATGCACGAAATGAAACAATTACTTATTCAAGAATTCTGTTTGTAAGTGTCGGCTGCCTTTCGTGTTAGGTAAAGGGTTAAAGGAAGAATACTCACTGGACTACTTTTTCAAAGAATACAAAAAGGGCAGTTTGTATCTGTATGGCGACCCAAGGGTTAATTAAAAAGCCACTTTGCCAATGAAAATTATTCAATTAACAGCTGTATTCAATTAACAGAGATCTGGTCACTTCACTGAATTCTAGAGATAAACTGAGCATTTATTCAATTATATCTTGTTTGATATTACTTCTCGAACTGTGTCCAACTAGATATAATAGATTGAATGCCTGTGTTGGAAGTACTGAGGCAAAAAAAAATCTATTTACTTATTGGGGTTTAACAACACTTTCGACAGCCAGGGTCAGCCTTGTGTCGGACAGTTTTATGGGAAGCCAGAAAGAACCACCAAGCAGAGCAAGAAACTGTCAGACTCCCCAATGTACTAACTCCACACAAATAGCACTGGCTGAAGACAAATGCACCATCAACATCCAGTATGTCTTAGCACACCGCACCACCATGCCCCCATGTGGGCAATTGGGATGAAGTGCCTTGCCCAAAGACACAATGCAGTAGCCCCTCGCAGGGATTGAATCATGAACCTTTTGGTTTGAAGTTCAATGCCATAACCACTCAGCCACTGTGCTCCTTGAAAAAAGGTCTATAAGGCCCCACAAAGAAGATCTTCAGTTTCTCAGACCATTTTTTGTAAAATTGCATGCGGGCCGGTAGTTTTTTATTTTATTTTTGTAATTATTTCTTTGCCATCAAAAGTTCATATTCTTGATTTGTTCTATGTTTTAGGCCTCATAATCCTCATAATCTGGGTGGTTGTGTATTTCGTCCCTTGAGTATAAGACGGCTTTGCAATGTGAAAGCATTACAAAGCCCTGTTGCACTCAAGGGACAAATTTATTAATTTTATTAGCTTGGGGAAAATATCAGACATAAACCACTTAATATTTATTTTTTTAAGTTTGCATTGGCAGAGCATACGGCAGCCAAAATGACCATGTGGGAGGACCTGAGAAACATATTTTTAACCTTTTTCAGCCTAAAAGGGGAAATTTAGTGTCAGGGTGATATCTCGACAAATGACAGGATTTTTCATTCTTCAATATCAGAGGTTTACTCTATAAACTATATGGAATTAACAGGTTGAATTTGTACTGAAAGTATGATAAATGGTTTGGTGTTTGGAAATTATATTCAATTAACAGGGTTATTCAAAAAATAAATATACAATTAAGTACACTCCACTGTATTGTTCTTAACTTATGTCTTTTTATGCTAGAGACAGACAGAAACTGCCATGTTTCTACAGAACAGTCACCGTGGATTGGTCGTAATCAACACGCGGGTAGTAATGTCCACACATGCGTTTATCAGGTAATAAAAATCATCATCAGCAAAATTTTAATTAATGAAGCCCCAGGTTGTACCCGGTGTTTCATTAATTAAATTTCTGATGATTACTCCTATAATTACAGTTAAAACTAGAAGCACTGTCATAAACTGTGCGCTTATTTAGGCTTAATTGTGCATAGGAATTGCGGGCAATTGTCATATCGAATAGCATCCAAAGCACAGCAGGTTCTCCTGGTTACTCATAGCAAAAACACAGGCAATGTTTCTGCCAATGGACCTCCGGGTTACCCGGAGGTCCATTGGCTGAAACATTGCTTGTACACAGGCCAAATGTATTGAATTTGATAGCCTTACTATGGTCATAATGCATAGATTAACGCGCAGATCGACATGCTATTTGTGTGCATTTCATGACAAGACTTCTAGTTTTAACTGTAGTGTTTGGAGTCTGATATTATTGTGTCTGTGGAAATATTGCCCACCCTGGAAAGTGACCAGTCCCCCGGCGACAGTACTGTGCTTCTCATGTGAATTCAGCTAGACACTTTTTTTGATTTATATGATGTGGTTTTGTTGACATGTTTTGAAGGAAAAAAAATAATAAAAAGTAACAAATTTTGATACTGTGTGCATTCATTAACTCTTTTGGCGCGGAAGGCGACTAAAGTCAACAGATGGCAGACCGCAGAAAGGTACTGCAGTAGTCATTTTAGCCAACTGTGTGTGTTCATTACCAAGTGCTTTTAACCCTTTACCCAACGCAGACGATATCAAAATTTATTTTAAATTTCATTTTTTTTAATTTTTCAAAAAAATTCAACAAAACCATATCATGTGACCCCTCATTGGAACGAGCTCGATGAGCTCGTTCCAACGTGGGGTCACATGATATGGTTTTGTTGAATTTTTTTGAAAAATAATATTTTTTCAACTGCTGAAGTTGCATATTACTCAGGGGGATGCGGCCGATTCATTGGGTAAAGGGTTGAACAAACATACGTATTCCAGTGTTTCATGCACCATTTATGTCCTATCCATGAACAGCGATATCGTTCCTTGAAAGTATAAAGGTGCCATTTAAATATATACAGGAAATCATTTGAAAAACTGTCAATGAGATCATTAGAACATCATTTAAAATAATAAAGCTTTAGTCTAACAACCTATACTTTTTGTAAAATTCCTGATGAATATTAGGCGCTAAGAATTCTGTTTCTCAGATTATTCCGCGCCAAAAGAGTTAAAGGGTAAAACACATTCTTATCCTAATACCTTTGCTAACATGTGTAACTATTAACCCATTGAGTATTTTGAAAATATTTTTCATCAAATCTAGCTGTGGCTGCTGTGAAGCAGCCATGACTAGATTGGATGAAAAATTCATCTAAATTTAGATGAACTCCAGAAATCATTTGTTAAAAGGTCCATTCAATTGACAGGGTTAAATTTGATAAAAAGTGTCCAAATTATACATTTCATTTCAGTGGAAAGAAATTTTGTTTCCAAGAAAGAATATCTGCCAGCAGAGTTAAAAGTGATGCCTGGATACGGTAAAATAAAGTAACATTTTCTCCAGTCCTTGTTTAAAAATATGCAGAAAAAAAATTTCCTTATTTTTCAGTTTAAAGATTTAAAACATTTCACACAATCAACTAATCAATGTTTCCATTGCACCTTTCCTGTAGATTTTATGTACAAGAGTATGAGAGAATTCATATACAATTAAAATTTATGTACAAACTATTATGGAAATTACAATAACAACCTTCCCTGAAGTATAAAAATAATCATAGAATCATAAAGATTTTATCAGCTTCCTCAAGATTAAGTATTTTTTTTGTGACTGAGGTAATACTGAAAACATGAAAAACAAATAATTTCTCTACATTTCATTACCTGCCTGTTGGGGTTTAACCCTCGGCACACAGATGTCAAAAGACCGAAATTTCAAGCCGAAAATCTAGAAATTTAACCCTTTACCCAACGAATCGGCTACATCCGGCCACGTAATATCCAAATTCAGTAGTTGAAAAAATATTATTTTTCAAAACATTTCAACAAAACCATATCATGTGACCCCTCGTTGGAACGAGCTTGTTGAGCTCGTTCCGACGAGGGGTCACATGATATGGTTTTGTTGAAATTGTTTTTTAAATTTTAAAAAATGGTATTTAAAATAATAAATTTTTATATCGTCTGCGTTGGGTAAAGGGTTAACCAATTCAGTCTTGTTTGACAGAGTTGTGCTCTGTCAAACAAGACTGAATTGGTTAACTTCCTTGTTGCATTATGGGTAAATTTTGGAGGTTGACTTTCTTGTTGCATTATGGGTAAATTTTGGAGCTTGACAATTCAATATTTCAGTGCGCAGAAGGTAAATGGTACCACCATTATCTGTGACGTCAGCATGACAACTGCACAAACAAGAAGTCAATTACGCATGCAGTTTATATTGTATGATGGGTGTGGATTATAACTGGTAGAGTACTAAATAATTTTTTAAAGGCAATTTGAAATTTGAGTATTTTTTTTCAAATATACTGTGCTACCAGCAAGTGGGGCATCAGTTTAGTAATATTTTGTTCATAAATAATTGTTTTGTTACTATTTATTGGACTACACATTGGCACTCTCCAATAAATTGTAACAAACAAAATTTATATGAACATTTTTTTTCTACTGCTGTACAAACAACAAGCCACTAAAGCTTTCAGCACTTTTCAATAAAGCCATGACGGTGGCTTCTAGTTCTCACCCAGTTAGCTTAATGGCCTATTTCTGACTTTTATGACCTCAGAACAGGTGCCCTTAACACGCTATCATGAGGAGGTCCTGTTTACAGCAGACAAATTAAGTAGGCAGTGGTTTCTAGTCAAGTCTTGGCTGCCTATTAAGGTAGCCAAGATTTGACTAGAAATCACTGCTAAGCCACTGGATGTATAAAGGCTGTGGACTGGCAGGAATTCAGGACATTTGTCCAGGCCCTTATGGGTTAAAAGAACCCAGTGTGTGTGGGAGGGTGGTAAAAGGGAACTTTCCATCAAAAGAATATTTATGATTTCTGAGGGAAAGCACAAGATGCAAATTTAGAGCTTTCTTGGTTACACCCAATGGTCAAAGAGCTGGAGTCTGACACCACTTGTTCATGCTTTTTCACACAAGTTAACACTGCTCTTATGATATGGATGGAAATCTGCCTATTATTATTATTTATTAAGGTTTAATGACACTTTAACAGCCATGGTCATATCGTGCCGGTGACAGTTTTACGGGTGGAGGAAGCTGGAGAGAACCAACGAGCAGCTGCCAGCTCCTCAACGTCATAACTCTGTAATGCAGCACAGGAAAAATTCACCTCACAGTGTTTGAATATCTCCTAGTAATCAGGTAGTGTAATAAAATTTTCTTTTTTTGGTGACAAATTTGGAGATGCGGCAAAACCATGGGGGCATTGTCCGTCCCGTCCCCCCCCCCCCCCCACCCACCACTTTTTATCAGACAGTGCCCTGTCTTCAGAAAACAAAAGTGCCTCCGTAGAGTGAAGATAATATCCTATACACATCAAAGACTATACAGGAACTAGCATTCACGATTCTGCAGAGATCAAAACTTATCTGAAATTGGTGTCCAATCTTCATACCGTACAATGCATTGATTAGCATTGGGTCACATCCCTTTGAATGTCTTTACATGCGTTTGAAAACATGTAAAATTCCAGGCTTTTGATGATCTATTAACTGGTAGAGTGCTAAATTTTTTTTGGACACCGAAATTTGTTCACATGTCTTTGCTTTGTTACAATTTATGTGAGAGTGCCTGAGGTAATAATATGAAGCATATCCACTGAATTTGAAGCCTTTACGTTACAGTACCTGCACTTCAGGGTAAAGCCCAAATATGGGCTTCCAGCAGTTTACCCTCTTGCAAATCTCAATGCATATCTGTGAATCAATGAAATATGGCACTACAGTCTATAGAAATTACAGTGCATGTGTGAATTTCGGTATAGAAAAGTGCCCTATTTTAGGTTTGTTCCCCCCCTCCCCACACACTTTCAAAAATGCTTCGCAGCCGCTGTGCAAAGATAAGAATTTAACTAGTTATATTTTCCTTGACTGTGCTCACTAAGCACTAAGCTTTGTAAAAGAAATAATTACAGAAGATTATTTCCTTAAATTCTACATATTGCACTTGATAGAACCATCTCTTTTTCAAATTTCCCAAGCACTGCAGAGTGCAAAATCAAGAATGGACATTAATTATATCGCAACTGGCTTAGTGGGGAGTTTGAACCCACACCAAGTTTCCTTTGCCACCTACTGGCAAGCAAAACTATACTAAACCATGCACAGCATGTGTGGCTTAGTACAGTCTTGCTAGGTGATTGATACTAAATGAAACTCTCTCAGCATTGGTTCTAACTCCTTCTGTGACATTTGCAAAGATACAATTAGTCAATTTTCCAAAGGAATTATGGGAAAACTTTGGTTTTGAAAACCTGGTATTCTGACATCAGGCTGCAGACAGTCATTGACTGGTATAGTACTTAATTATTTTTGGCAATCAAATCTTGTACACATGTCTTTGCCTTGTTACAATTTATGGGAGAGTGCCTCTGGGCACTCTCCCATAAATTGTAAACAAGGCAAACCCATACAGACCAGTACTCTCCATACGAGGCGCGTGTTTGCACACGCCTCATTCTCACCTAAACATTTTTTAAGGAGAGCGCCTCGGCACTCGCCTCGAGCTGTCAAAGTTCTCAGTCCATAATCGCAAATGTGGATTCTGTCTGACAATAAACTGACCGCACATTTAACTTACAATGAATAATTGGGTATTTTATTTATGTTCATTAATTCATTTAGTTTTGTCTGAATTAGGTATTAGAATAGGATTATAGGATATTAGTAATATCCTATGTTTGAAGTTTTGGGTTTGTTAACATTGTTACTACATAGTACATAGTACTACATGCTAATTAAAATAAACTAATAAAGTGTTAAGTTGACATTTACCTTTATAACTGACAAGTTGACAACACTCTTGCGACTTCCCCCCCCCCCCTCCCCCCCCCCCCCCCCCCCCCCCCCCATTTGTATTCAAGGCAATGTGAAGTGCACCATTGTGTCTGCAACTCTGCATGGGAAAAGGCTTGTTTTAATGGACAATTTATTGGTCTCTAGACTCTAGAGTCCAGACTCTAGAGTCAAGATGTGTGCAGGTTTCCAATCTGACATACATGCCATTGCATTGTATTTCAAATTGGAAACCTGCACACATCTAGACTATAGAGACCAATAAATTGTCCACTCCATTAAAAGTTAAATGAGCTTTTTCCCATTGTTGGAATCCACTTGCCTTAATGACCAGAAGGAGAGCAACTCGCCACTCACCAAATCATTCTATCAGGAGAGCTCCTACCCACACCCCAGATTTTTTCTTACGGAGAGGCCTGATACAGACTAAATAATATCATTTCAAAGATAATACAAAGCACATCCACTGAATACGAGCCTTCAAGTTGTGGTACCTGCACTTCAGAATAAAGCCCAAATATGGGCTTCCAGTACTCTACCAGCTAATCCACTCTTTCTATACTGTAAATTTCAGAACTCCAACAGCATATATTGCTTCTAGGAGATGGTGAGTTTAGTTTCCAACAGACAAAATAGCTGTCAGACTAGGAGTTTACAGAAAGAGTTGAATGTCATTTATTTGGAAAGATTCAGGGCTTCCAACAGGCATTTTAACATTTAAACCACTAAGGCAATTTCATTTCTTTTAAAAAACAAGTTAGAAATGAAAAACAAGTGTATCACTTCTCAATCACCTTGGTCATCTAAAATAATTCTCAACAACATTTAAATTTTTGTCAACATAATAAAAAAACTAACATAATTTGCAATAATATCGGCAGATACACATTGTTGGCTTGTGGAGACCTTCCTACTCGATCAGTTCTCCAGCCACATGTTATGAAAATGAGAGGCTCATAAGCTATTTCGAGGGCAAAAAAAAGGAAACATTTTCTGTTACTGAAGAAGCATTTTTTCAAATCATGTTAGGTAAATGGTTGACATATTTTTCTGCTAAAAGCTCCACTGGCTGTATGATCCACCAGGAAAATTCCTGGTGGGCCCCCTATTGGGTTCTCCCTGGGGCCTTAAAATTGATGCTGCCCAACACCTCTTGGTATATGAAATTTCATAAAACAACCAAAAGGCTAAATGGTTCTGACTGCATACACAGCCGGTTTATAGAAATGTTCTCTATGTGGACCACCAATGGCAGTCCACATAGAGGACATTTTAAAATACCAGCAGTCTAGTCTGCCATTGAATACTCAGATGAAACGAAATAGCATTCCTTCAATTTCAAAAATCTAAATTCTCTCTGATTGGACCAAACTATGGTCTTCCCGATGGGTCCCCCCTTCCCCTGGTAGAACCATTTTTGTTGAATGATTGATGAAGATAATACAAAAATGCCATCGCAATGTCCTCTATGTGGACTGCCATTGATTACTCAGATGCAAGGAAGTCGTGTTTGTTCAATTAGCAAAATCTGGGCCTGGGGCACCTTTGGTGCATTCCCTGGTAACGTTTCTTGGCCCAGTCCGCCCCGGTAGAAAGCACTTAATGTTATGAAGGATGAAATAATTAATGTGCATAAATTAAGTACAGCAACTTTCTCTCTAATATTACAGACTTATGAACATCATCAATCTGTTATTCAATGTAACAGCCACACACAACCAACACTATACACAGAATGTGGCATTCAAATTCTATTATTTTGTTTAATTTTTTGTCTCATAAACATGGCTTTGGACCCCAAATTGGAATGAGCTCAACAGGCCCATTCGAATGAGGAGCATAAGCTATGCTTTTTAGGCCAAAAACTAGAATTATTTATTTCAAAACACATTTTTGCAAGTGTCTTCTACTTGGTAAAGAGTAAGCAAATTGTCACAATTTTTTTAACCCTTTACTTAACAAGAAAGGCAGATGATACTTGCAAAAGAAATTCTCTAACAGTTAATTTTTTTTATTGTTTGCTCCAAAAATATGGCTTATGACCCCTCAATGGAATGAGCTCAA
This sequence comes from Pictodentalium vernedei, assembly GCA_031216915.1. Lineage (NCBI taxonomy): Eukaryota > Metazoa > Mollusca > Scaphopoda > Dentaliida > Dentaliidae > Pictodentalium > Pictodentalium vernedei. Next base: position 111,317,880 of record CM062292.1, on the reverse strand, counting down.
CATGTCTAATATGACAGCAGACAATGACAACATCATAAGAGTGTGAGGGAGTTGGTTTCGGAAGGAGGATTCAATTAACTTTCACTATTTCATTAATTGTTTACCCAATACAGTAGAACCCTGTCAATTGAATAGCCACTTTGTCAGTGAAGATTATTCAATTAAAAGTATTCAATTAAGAAGGATTTGTCACTGTGCTGTTTACTTGAGATAAACTGAGCATTTATTCTGTTATATCATGTTTGACAGAGCTAAAAAAACCCCCCAACATTTCCTTAATACATGTAACTGAACATTTTCATTGCCTGCTCCAATTATGGAGTCATAAGCTATGTTTCCAAGGCAAAAGTTGAAAAAGTAATAAAACTTGTTTGGTGGTTTTTGTGAATAGTGCTGGCCTGTTTCGTCATTACATTGGGAAAAAGGTTAAATTATACATTATGTGATAAAAAGAATATCAAATTCATCACGATTTGACATGAAATTTATGAACCTCATTTATTCAATCTTGGCTCAGGTTGATTTTAGTGAACTCTTTACAGAAATTCCAAATGAAATCGTGATTCATTTACCCTTTACCCAACGCAAACGATATCAGAATCTATTTATTTTAAATATCATTTTTTTTAATTTTTAAAAAAATTTCAACAAAACCATATCATGTGACCCCTCATAGTATTTTTTCAGCTGCTGAATTTGAATATTACGCAGGCAGATGTGTCTGATTCGTTGGGTAAAGGGTTAAAGATCCTCTATTTCTTCCTACAAGTGGTGGCGCCACAGAGGTGCCTTGACCCTCCCACTTCCCCCCCCCCCCCCCTCAATATCAAACTTCAAATTACTATCTGACTATGATTTTCCCACCCAATATCACGCCTGCAAACAGCACACAATACACATCATGTCAGGTGTTGTAGAAACGCTCGGATATCGCTCGCAGGGCATCCAAATATGAACACTTTTCCAGGGGAGATCCCCCAGACCCCCTTCCCCCCAAATGGGAGAGGGTCACCCTCCTCCCTAGTTCAGTGATCTGAACGTAGTGGCTACCCCTTAGATGGGGTAGCCACTACGTTCAGATCGATGAACTGCCTCCTTCACTATCCTCCTCCAGCTCAGGCCTGCGACATTCGGGAGATGCCTTTGGCATCTTGAACTTGAACCCCCCCATATCTTACTTAGACACCCCTAAATTGAAATTCTGGCATCGCCACTGTTTCCTGCCAATTACAAATGACTGGAATGACACATGAGAATCTTCAAAGACATTGGCAATTTACCTGGTGGTAAATTGTCAATGTCTTTTGAAATGCTAATGATTCATAAAATATAAGGCTGTTAAAAAAAAAAATTCTTGTGGGATGGAGGCTTTTGTTTCCTTATTTTTCTTCAATCCCTGAAAACAGCAGATGTTAAACTAAAACAGATAAAAAAAAATTTCGGCTGATGTATGAACTGGCCACAAGTGGTTATGCATTAAATTGCCATGTTTGCATTATCATCATGTTAATATCAAATGCATGTATACACAAACGCGCTGCTACATGTAGCATTTTAGACAATTCCCATTCTAAAACAGTAAAACAAAGAAAACTGCCTTCACAACTGCTTGAAATATATTACGAATTAACCCCTTACTTCATGCACACAATACCAAAATTTATTATTTTAATTTTTTTATTTCAAATTTTTAAAAAAATGTCAACAAAAACACATGTGACCTTTTATTGGAACATGGTATGGGTTTGTTAAAATTTGTTGAAAACTATTTTTTAACTGCTCAATTTGTAAATTATGCAGGCATATGTGGCAGATTCGTTAGGTGAATTTGTGCTTGACAATGGCCCACTTTATTGCATCTATATCAGACTCTTTTTCACCTGCCTCAGAGTCGATATTCATCTTCAATGATGTATTGTGAAATGCTATTTCCACTGTAATGGAGCCATGCTCTTTGTGTGTGCTTGAATGTCAGTTAGTCGCAAATAATATTTTGTTCGAAAGTCTTTGTTCTTTTATGCAGAGTATCTAATGGACTCTCCAAAAAATGGTGACACAAATTTAGTGCTTATCCCTTTACCCAATGAATCGCCCGCATCCGCCTGCGTAATATGCAAATTCAGCAGTTGAAAAAATATTATTTTTACCAAAATTTCAACAAAACCATATCATGTGACCCCTCGTTGGAACGAGCACGTCAAGCTCATTCCAACGAGGGGTCACATGATATGGTCTTGTTGAAATTTTGGGAAAAATTTGAAAAAATTATATTTAAAAAAATAAATTTTGATATCGTCTGCATTGGGTAAAGGGTTATACAACTTTTGATCAGGATAACTAACTTAACATATTGCCAGATCATATCACAATGACGAGATCTCAAGTGAATTCCATTTTTGCCAAAAGCATACATTGAACTTGAAATCAAAACAACACCAAAAAGGTCAAAACGTGTTGACAACCCTATAATGGTGTTGTTTGTCATCAACATGCAAAATACATTTTTGCATCAAGTAAATCACTTATCTGCAAGTTCATGTTAATGAATTTTAAACTTCCTTAGCCCATGGGCTTCAAGACCAGCACTGACAAACTCTTTCGCCCCAAAACAAGTACTCGACAGTGCAGTCATGACAAAGTCTTCTGGAAATATGTCAAGTTATACTGGCAGTAGTTTCTAGTCAAGTCTTTCTGGCTGTACATACAGCCAAGTCTTTAGGCCCCACAAAGTAGATCTTCTGTTTCTCAGGCCATTTTTTGTAAAATTGCATGTGGGCGGGCGTTTTATTTTATTTTTTATTTTTGTAATTATTTCTTTACCATCAAAATTTCATGTTCTTGGTTTGTTTTGTGTTTCAGGCCTCATAATCTACAGAATAGCATGGGTAGTGGTGTATTTCATCACTTGAGTGCAAGAAGGGGCACTCAAGGGATAAATTAATCAATGTTATTAACATGGGTAAAAGATCACACATAAACCATTCAATTTTTTATTTTTTAAGTTTGCATTAGTTACAAAAAGAGAGCATGCGATAGCCAAAAGGACATTGTGGGAGGGCCCGAGAAACAGAGGGTTAAAAATCTTTTTAGGCCTTACCAGAAATCTCTGTCAACTAAGAGACTAATACAGGCCTCCAGGTTAAATGTATATATGTGTGAAAATATATTATTACCTTTCAGAAATTGTGTAGTATACAAATACACATCTAACTTCTTATAAACTGGTTTCGATAATATATCACAAGCATGAAAATGCCATTGTTTAACTCCCCCGAACACTGAAGTCAAAACTTAAATGTGAAAATTTTTCCAGTAATGCAGCTAGGAATTAACCATTTCATCTCGTTTGACAGAGCTCATTGAGCTCTAACAGACAAAACCGAACTGGAATATAATAATTGTTCTCTTAAGTCCCCCCCCAATGCAATGGGAAATGTACAGTCCGATAACTTGAAAACCAATTTTCCAAAACTTTTCAAGTAACGAGATACATTCTGCAGTGTAAAAGTCCAGGGATAAAATATCATTTCCACCCAAATTGTGCAGGTCTCCTGTTATAGCTGAAGTTGTGAAAAAAAAAAAAATTCCCAGGCCTATTAGGGTTAATGAGTAGCTAGCCTTTCTGAATCAGCAGAAATACAAAAAATTCAATAAATTCCATCATGAAATCTTTCAACATGTCCACATATCACAACCGATGAATGAGCTATTCCTATTTCAGTCTGTTCTATGAATCAAGCCATTCAACTGGAACCCATTGTGGCTCTATCTCAATTCTGTTAATCTCGGCTAATAATTCATCAAATGCTTTATCCAAATCTGACACAACTAAAATAAAGTCAAAATAATGTCCATATTTATCTTCCATTTCTCTTCCTTTTTCAATTGTCTCCTTGAGATCTTCATCCTTCAAAATAAAAGATACAAAAGTGTCAACACCGTATTAGTGTTCAACAGATTATCCAAAATGGTCACTGTCTGATTACTGGTTATTTGAGCTCACAATCGGCCAATTCTGATGCTGATTCTGATTGTAATACTGTGCACTACTAGACAAGTCGAGGCTCGAAAGATTTCCGTTAAATTGAACATATTTTACAGGTTTTCAGACCGTTCTCTACTAGATAAGTCGAGACTTGAAAGAACTACATTAAATTGAACAAATTTCACAGTGTAAAACTCCGCTGACTGAGGTCCAGTAAAATTAGCAGTCGCGCACACTCGGGCGGTAAACGTGGCTCTCATATGCGTTCCATACCGATATCTGTTTGCGGGACTATTTTTCCATTTGATGTGATGGATCCATCAAAAGAACTATTCTCTGACCATTTTCATAATGGGCTAATCGAAATACAGTGAAAGCCTATTAATTGAATAGCCACTTTGGCATTGTAAATTATTCATCTAACAGGAGTATTCAATTAACAGGGATTGTGTCACTTTCCTGTATTCAAGAGATAAACATAGCATTTATTCTATTATATCTTGTTTGACAGCGCTCTGTCAAACAAGATATAATAGATTAAATACCTGTATTGGATGTACTAAGGCCAAAAAGGTTTATAAGAAAACGAAAACTGCAGGGAGTCAGGGTAATTTCTCGACAGATTGCAAGATATTTTATTCAATTAACAGGAGTTTACTCTATAACCTTTATTCAATTAACAGGTCAAATTTGTAATGGAGGTATGATAAATGGTTTTGTATTGGGAAATTATATTTAATTAACAGGGTTATTAAGTTAAGAGATACCCAATTAAGTGGACTCCACTGTATCGCATTCTGACCCAGATCAATTCAGAAGCTGTGGTAACAGCTGGTAAATCACACGCTTTGGACAATAAATATCAAAGAGTTTTAAAGTTTGGAATTTGCTGTGGGTGATGTTTGATTTTTGAAATTAATGGATTCTTTGTCATAGGGGCATGTTATAAACACAGAATTCTATAATGCGAGAATGCATTCATCAATATGCCATCACAGAAGGATAGAACTAGAGGCTGCACCTCTCGCTCTATCCTTTCACACTGCTATTCGTGTCGTACTGACGAACGCATTCACATCTCATGCCGTTCTGTGTATGTATCACTCTTCTTATTTGATAGAGCATATTGAACACTTGTATTAAAATGATTGGCTAATGTATTGATTGGTAAATGTTTATTATTATTTGAATAACTAACAGTTAACTGTCAATTGTTAACTGGTAGAGTGCTAGAAAACCACTATCAGGGCTCTACTGAAAAGTGCTGAAAGCCACTATAGTGGCTCTACACAGTGTGCATTAGTGTGTCGTTTGTACAGTAGTAAACAAAGAAATGTGCTCATAAAATTGTATTGTTACAATTTATTGGAGAGTGCCAAAAGGCACTCTCCAATAAATTGTAACAAAACAATTATTGATGATCAAAATCTTGTAAAACTAAGGCTTCTCTTGCTGGTAGCATTGCATCCTTGATAAAAAAATACTCATGTTAGAAATCACCTTTGAAAAATAATTTAGCACTCTACCAGTTAAAAGTCACAGTGAAAATAGAGGATTTCAACTATTCATTGTTGCATCAGAACACGAAGGCCTATAAAAAGATTTCTTATTTCTTGGGGAAATTTTTCCACAATTTAATGAGGAAGGGAGATGGGGGGTTTTATTCCATAAAACAGTACTGAAGCTTGTTGCAATTATTACAGATGTGTAGCCCTTTATCCAAAGAACATGGTATCAAAATTGTTTTTAATTATTTTCTTTTTTAAATTTCAACAAGCTCATTCCATTGAGTCAAATGATATGGTTTTGTGGAAACTGTTTGGCAAAAATATTTTTTTCAACAGCTCAATTTGTAAATTAAGTGGGTTGATTTGTTCCAATTCATTAGGTAAAGGGTTTACTCTCTGCATTGTGATGTCGAAAAACCATCGTTTTCAGCTGCAAACATTCCTCATAATAGGTTTAGGAAGGCTTTCTTCTGAGAACTTTTATGGCCTGCAATGTGGATCAGCTCTCCTCACCATAAATTCTCCACACTAAAATTGTCCACTTATCAAAAGTTCGTGTTTGTAGGAATTCCTCAATCTATTCACCTTGACCCTTTGAACCCCGGTGGTATCTTCATGTCAGCTCTATGGCAGCAATTGGAAGAGTCCATATATCACATGAAATGTTGTTAATTTCGACGTAACCACCCATGTCTTATTTCCTGATTATCAACTAGTGTCTAATCAGCGCGTGGTCCCATACCAGCAGCATTGTATTCTTGTGCGTAGTTCACATGACATCAATTATGATAACAGGTGCAAGTAAAGCGCATTCATGACGTCATGGTGTGAAGCGTCTGAGCCAACGAACTGATTGTAGGTTGTTTCGGGAGAATTTAGCGATAATGAATGAAATAAAAAGTGTAAAAAACATTCGAAAATTCATGTGATATACAGAATCTTTAACTCGTGATGTTTGGATATAAAGGCTCGTTGTGAATCAAATTCATCAAACTCGTTTCAAAAAATCTTATATCCAAACATCACTCGTTTGAGATCCTCTATATTCATAATTTTGGAGTAGACCAATTAATATTTAAAACATGCAGCCTTTGGGCTGCATGTTTAAAATATTGATTTGTTTACACCGCACATTCACTAAGCATTCATCTTCCTACCCAATGAAAATGTTTGGTATCATTATTCAACACTGTCCTTGCTATTTATTTCAATGTTACGATCATGTATATTTTTCATATTTTTTTACACTACACTTATTATCTCCATAACATCGCCTTGGTTGCTGATGTGGTACCAAGCACAAATAAATAAATATCATGTTTCTGGGCCAAAAAAGTGGCCTCTCATGTTCACAGGATTATGGACCTCACACTATAAATTGTACCACATGAGATGATGCAATGAATGAATGCAGATCACAAATCTCTTTACAACTGGACTGCCGAAACATCTTTGAAAAATGTTACATCAAATCAATCAAGGCAATAACCAGGACTTTAAATCCATGTGTGAATCAATCAGAAACAATTCTCACAAGGGAAATAATGAGAATCAACTTTAATGCTCATACGATGTTCATATGATTCTTGTCATAGATTCTGAAAGTGTCCTTATAGGTCTGCAGAATTCCCTACTGATATAAAGGTAACAGAACCCTGAATAGCAGTGGTGTTTTGGCTGCCTTTGTATTCACAGGAAAATAATGCCAATGTACTGTAACTGTCCAGTTGCAAACTCACAGAAAGCCTGCATGTTGGATTGTGTTCATGAAAGACAAGAAAAGATTCACCAAATTTGGAACTGAGCCCTTATTTATTGTTATTATATACTTTATAAATAACCACATTTCTACTGGCTGGATCTTATACATGTGACTTGTACTCAAAAATTCATGAACACCGGTTTTCCAGTGAATATCAACTTTCTAAATATAGCTTCTTGGAAATCCCCTCTCTAGTTCTATTTCAATTGACGTGCATGTGGAGTCAACCTGACTTCCGACTCATTTTATATTATTCTGCAGATGATAACTATTTTATTGTTAAACCTTTACCCAGTGTAACAGCCAAAACCGGCCAGCACTATTCACAAAAATCGCCAATTCATTTTCAGCTTGTCTAGCTCATTCCAATGAGGGGCCATAACCTATGTTTTTGAGACATAAAATGAAAAATATTAGTCATTCAAGAATTTTGTTTGCAAGTGCCGTCTGCTTTTCATGTTAAATAAAAGTTTAAATAAAAGTATTTCTGGTTGATATAATTGAACTTTTAATTGACAAATCAAAAAATATTTTTTTTGACAATGGTGTATGTAATAAAACAGTTATGGACTTTTGTGGTGGTAAATATGATGTGATATGAACCTAAAAAACTTATACTGACTGAGGCATAACGCCTCGGTCAATATAAGTTTTTTAGGTACATATCACATCATATTCAACACCACAAAAGTCCATAATTCTACAAGGTTTTATCTTTGTTGCCACAGTTTACTTTATTGGTGCATTCAGATGGCAGTTATCATCATAACTAAAGACCAGAAATGACCCACATAAAACTAAGTAAATAAATTAGGGTAGTTTATTTATATTTCACTTATTTCCTGACATATAAGTCAACTATACAAACTCCTAAATAACACTACAGTGGAGCCCACTTAATTGGATATCTCTCAACTGAATAACCCTGTTAACTGAAGATAATTTCCCATCACAAAACCATTTACCATATGTCCTGTACAAATTTGTTAATTTTAACACATGTAAAAATTCAATATCAATTTGTTTAATTTTTGAGTTGAGTCTGTGTAGGTCATTTTCTGACAGAGCTTTTGCACTACTAACGTTGCATGTGTCATTTTTTTTTGCAAACAAAGGTCATGTGAGGGGGAACACGCATGATCGAGATGGGAAAATGTTCATCTCCCATATTACAGATTTACAATTTAATATTTTAACATTTCTTTAGAACTTGTCTCTGCAGTAGCATCACACAATTCATAGGCAAAGACAAATACACATCAAGTTCCAATTTGAAACACATTGCATGTGTAATGTCCACGAATGGAGAATATGTTGCCAATATGCAATATACTTACTGTAATTTGATCATTTCCCAAGTCTTGTCGTATTAGTCTCAGTTTTTCAAAATTCTGCGGATATACAAAAACTATGTAAGGCTTCAAGTCAGAGTCTTTTAAAGTTCGCAGAGTCTGAAAAATGACAAAAGAACATATTAAAATACTGAAAATACTGGAACTGTTATAACTTCATGTGTCAGAGATACTAGTGGGTGATCAAAAAAAAAATCCTAGATATTTATTTCAATGGCTTTACCATCAGTACCTCTCTGAATGATCATTTCTATTTCTTAAATTCAATGAGATAATCAGAATCATTTCAAAGTCTCATTTTTGACTAGAAAACTTTTCTACCTTAACTGTTCTGTAAACTAAGCTTTTGCTGGAATAAATTAACTGATAAGACCACACGAAATAGATCTTCTGTTTCTCAGGCAAGCCAGAAAATAAGCAGACAAACATCTGCAAAATGAGGTCCCCAGAGGGTGAATTTAGCGATGCTACCCTGCACAGCAGGGTAGCATCACTAAATTTACCCTCTATGAACCTCAATCTGAATCAGGATATCAAAACTAAACAGAAAGAGGTGCCCAGAGGATAAATTAGCCCATTCTATGGTATAGCATGATCAAATTCACCCTCTGGGGACCTCATTCTGCAAATATCAGACACCTTATTTTCAGGCATGTTCTCGGGCCATTATTTGTAAAATTGCATGCAGACGAGAGGTTTTTTATTTATTTTTTATTTCTGTAATTATTTCTTTGCCATCAAAAGTTCATGTTCTTGGTTTATGTTTTAGGCCTCATAATCTACGGAATAGCATGGGTGGTGGTGTATTTTGTCCCTTGAGTGCAAGAAGGCTTTACAATGCTATTTCAAAGCTATTATACTGAGCCTATTAAAAAATGAAAGTGTCAATGACACTCTAGCTCAACTTGACAAACTTGAAATGGTAAATATGAAGATCACTGGTTCCAATGGTGTATTTGGTGAAACTTCAACATAACAGCATTGTGTGTGGCAATGTCAAAGTAATCCATGTGTTTTAAATGTAAACTGTAAGGCTGGCTAAAGGAAGAATGTTGATACACAAATGCCATTGTTGTTGGTATTTACAGAGTAATACTTTGTCACCTACTCATGGGCTTCAAACTTTTTATCTACGTAAAAATATATGAATAATGGGTTGAAAGAATTAAACTGTGGTACACATACCTCTGGATTTAAAGTAAGAACACATATTTTCCCTTGACTGATAACGCTTTTCACAGAACTGATGCTTGTACCATATAAATGCTTCTGAAATTCTCCTTGCTCCACAAATTTACCTCCCAAAATGTCTGCTTCAAATACACTCCTTGATATAAAATAGAATTCCCTCCCATTTACTTCGTCTTCATTTTTCAGACGACTTGTATCTGTAAGACATAAAACAGGCAAGTAAAGAGAATGATATTACACAAAACCATTAAATTATGAGTGAGGTATCATATACATAGTCTATGATACAAAGATTCTACACCACAGCTGCCATGGACCGGTCACATTCTGCGGGTGGGCAATACTTCCATGGATGCAGTAATACTAGACTTGAAACATTAATGATAGGAATAATCAACAAAAATTTAATTAATGAAGTACCACACACAACCCAGTGCTTCAATATTTAAAATTTTGCTGATGATGATGTTTATTACCTGGTAAACACATGCGTGAACATCACTGCCCACATGTGGTATTATGACCAATCCAAGGTGACTGTACTATACAAACCATTTTTTGAAACTGACTAGATAGTCCAAGAGGACCTGTGGTCAAGTTATCCCTAATGAATAAAGTGCCTAACCGGTTTCATTCATAGTAGAATTTCGTCAGAGGCAGTTCTGCTCTTTGTCCCAGGTCTATATATACTATATCCTTGGCGAATGCATTGGTGAATGCCTGTTGGCGAATGCAATTGTTTGTTGTTACTTTAGCGAGTGCACTGGCAAATGCCTGGGATGTTGGCGAATGCCATGCCTAGTGCCATCGTACCTGGCCGAACAGTACCAGGGGTATTTCTTTCCCCCACCGGGCAGGGTACCTATTTAACAGTGCACTCAACTTTCGCAATAAAAGCAAACAATACATTCGCCAAGTTATCTGCCCCCACTGACTCCCAGATACTTGCTGATGCATTCACCAGCGCATTTGTCAACTCAACAGAGAACGATGGCCCTAGGCACGGCATTCGCCAACATCCCAGACATTCACCAGTGCACTCGCCAAAGTAACAACAAACAATTGCATTCGCGACGGCATTCGCCAACAGGCATTTGCCATGGATATAGTATATGCAGGCATGTGACAAAGAGAAGAACTGCCTCTAAGGAAGTTCTACTTTGAACGAAACTGGCACTTTATTCTTCAGGGATAACTTGACCACAGGTCCACTCGGACTATCTAGTCAGTTTTGAAAAATATTTACTTCAATCCGACCTGTTGGTCGAGTTATGGCTAGTTCATCCACTGCCACCAGCTCCATGAGTGATTTAAGCCTTGGCTCAAGTGCCAGCAGTATTACTGTCACGGATATCGACACGAACCGAGGGGCCAAGAGAGCCTGTTGAGATTGCAGAATCTTAAATACAGTTTACATTATTGACCAGAACCAATCGACCTACAGAAAAGTTTGTAACTTAGCCATTAAAGAGCTATGGTTAGAACTACAGGGCCTTTTCTTGGAGAAGTGTATAGAACAAAACTTATGTCCCATGGGTCTTAGAGCGACAGTTCCGAAACCACTTAGCACCGATCTGGACATTGTTAAAATGAGAATCCAATATACGCTTATACAAGCCAGCTACTGCATTATACAGGTACTACACTCTGACCTGGATGGACCCAATGGTATAGAAGAGTGCCGTCACAAAGAAATTCACTGCATATATGAACTCAAAAGGCTACAACCATTGGGCTTGAACAGAAAGGACTTTTAGTCGTTTTGTCATTTGTACTGTACAAACCAATCAAAAATAAAAAAAAAATAATGAAAAACAAAATCTAGGACTTTCAAGGACTTTTCTGAGGATTTTTTTGGAACTTTCAACCAATCTTTACTTTAACTATCTCTGATGTTTGTATGCAGCAATGTGATTTTTGTCTGGTCAAAATTCTTGATCCACTTTGGCAGTTTACTTCACAGTAAAAAGAAAACTCCACTGAACAAATGTCCCCAGATCAGCAGGGTGGGGCAAATTGGAAGTATTAAAAACCATGGAAATTTGCCAAGTCTATAAAAGGCAATAACAGGGTTCATACAAAATTATCATTTTGAAATTCAAGGCCTTTTAAAGGCTTTTTTGGGCCAGATGTTTAAAATTTAGGGCCTCTCATTAACTATTTAAATCCACCTGAATTTCCTAATTAATTCTTCACAAAAACATGGGTGTAAAAATTACAATGTTTCTTGGTTGTTGGTTGATGTATTATATTTGATTTAATCCAACCCTCGAGTGGAACAAGATGCCATCTGCAATGCTTTAGCATTGCAGATTGCCCCTTGTTGCACTCAAGAGACAAATTATTTGGGGATACATGAAAACAATGACAATTATATATAGTTTCATTAATTACTACTGCAAGAGCAAAAACACTTTCTCTTACTCCCAAAACAGCTGTTTTTTGCAGATTAAATGACAAGTCATTTAGAGGTAGTGTGTTGTTAGCAGGGGTAGAGACTTTTAGAGAACAGCGATATATGTGTCGATTTGAACAAATTTAATTTGTGGAATCAGTGGAAATTACCTCAAAACATAGATAAACTGCTGCTTAACATTCACTTTATCGACAGGCTCAACGAATAAAACAGTGACACTGACCACATAACAGGTACCCATATTGCAGATATAATAACATTTATGGACTTTTCAAGGTAGTTTGCCAATTTTCAAGGAATTTTCAAGACAATTGCAGGTTTTAGGGCTTTTTGGGGCCAGGGTTGACAATTAAAGGACTTTGCAAGCCTGTATGGATCCTGAATAAATATGTTGCACCAGAGGAGCAATGGACTCCCATCCACCCACTCCCAAAGGATAATTTTTCTTGTGTAAATCTCACAAAATCACTGAAAATCCTCCAAAACTCATTTTAAAGCAAAATAATTTGCATAATTCAGGCATGAGAGAACTTGTTATGTATACTATGCAAGTTCTTTTCCATATCAAAAATAATAAACTTTCTGAAAATTAACCAAACCATTTTGATTCTTCCTCACAAGCCAGAAACCTGCCGAAAATGGAGTTCTGAAAAAATACATTGTAATCTCACTCAATCTGAGATTTCTTAATTTATTTGTGTTTAAGGTTACATATTTCTGCACAATGACAAACCATGACAACAGTTTTACGGGTGAAGGAAGCTGGGGTTCTTCGAGAGAACCACCGAGCAAAGGCGAGCAACTGTCAGCTCCCCAATACACTAACTCCACACAAGCAGGGTTAGCATTGGTTGAAGACAGGTGCACCATCGACATGAAGTATGCCTTTGTTCACAGCATCATCGTGCTCCCATGCGGGCAATAGGGGTGAAGTGTCTTTCCCAAGGACACAATGCAGTTGCTGCAGGTGGGGATCGAACTGAGGACCTCGGGGCTAGTAGCCTACACCTCTACCTACTGAGCCACCGCACCCCTAAGACTTCTTAAAGAGAAATACCTTGTTAACTGCATAAAACTTTTAAAACCCAAATCATCTACCATTGCTTTAGTGCAAATTTGACCTCTTAATTGCATATAGCACTTAGAGTAGATCCTGTTAACCCATTACACAATGCACATAATATAAAAGTTTGTTATTTCAATTATTTCTTTCAAATTTTTCAAAGAAGTTCACAAAACCATATAATGTGACTCCTCACTGGAATGAGCTCGATGAGCATCTTCCAATGAGGGAGGGAACACATGGTATGGATTTAAAATTTTGGGAAAAAAAATGTTCCAACTGCTCAATTTATAAATTACATAGCCGAGTGCAGCGAATTCATTAGGGAAGGGTTAATTCAAGAAAAAATATTGTAATCTGTCAAAAAATTATTCTGACCGTCAATAAATTCATCAGCTTTGCAGATGTCTTTAGGCTAAGCATTTCCAGCATTGAGCATCTAACAAAATATTACAAGCGCTATTGCTGAAGTCAATTATACTCCCACTGAAGTGATGGACCAATAATGCATAAATAAATTTTTTAAAAAGTGAGGACCATAATTCTGTTGAAAAATACCGCCAATTTTTTGTTTAGGAGCAGCTTGTCATAAGGATCCCTCAAACCAAATTTCATCTCTCACTGCTAAGATATCACTGCAGATGGAGGGATGTGCAGACGGATGCACAGATGCATGCACAGATGGACAGACAGCTGCAAAGACCAAACGGACACATGTAATCCAGTATACCCCCAATTCTCTTCAAGATAATAATAATAAATACTCTATTTATCACCAGAATGTAGAAAAATTATCCTATTGTAAATTGAATAAACATGCTAATGAAATATTTTTCACAGGCAAAATTATTATTTATTTGTTTATTTATTGGTGTTTAAGGTTACATGCTTATGCACAATGGTTAATCATGACCGTGACAGTTTTACAGGTGGAGGAAGCCGGAGTACCTGGAGAGAACCACTAAGCATCAATGAGCAACTGTCAGCTCCTCAACATTCTAACTCTGTTCAAGCTCTGCAGGGTTACAGCGGTTGAAGACATGTGCACCATCGACGTGCAGTACACCTTAGTACACGGTGTCATCGTGCCCCCATGAAGGCAACTGGGATAAAGTGCCTTGCCCAAGGACACAATGCGGGTCATCCTGGACGGGGATCAAACTCAGGACCTCTACCATTGTAGTCCAACAGTCTACCACTGAGCCACCGCGCTCCCCTCACAGGCAAAAAAGGACATTTAGTTAACTGGTAGAGTGTTAACTTACATTTGAACCTCAAAATTTCTTTGCATGTCTCTGCCTTGTTACAATTTATGAGAGGGTGCCTTTAGGCACCTTCGGGGCACGGTGGCTCCGTAGGTAGAGGTGTAGGCTGCAACCCGAGAGGTCCTCGGTTCGAATCCCATCTGTGGCTACCGCGTTTTGTCCTTGGGCAAGACACTTCACCCCCATTGCCCACATGGGGGCACGGTGACGCTGTGTACTAATGCATACTGCACGTCGATGGTGCCCTTGTCTTCAACCAATGCTAACCCTGCTTGTGTGGAGTTAGTATGTTGGGGAGCTGCCAGTTGCTTGCCATTGCTCGCTGGTTCTCTCTGGGTATTCCGGCTTCCTCCACCCGTAAAACTGTCATGGTCATGATTAGCCATTGTACAGAAATATGTGACTTTAAAAACACCAATAAATAAATTTAGGCACCTTCTCATAAACTGTAACAAGGCAGACCCCAACAGACATAATTTCACTTCAAAGATAATATGAACACATCTACAGAATATGAAGCCTTTAGGTTGTGGTACCAGCACTTCAGAATAAAGCACAAATATGGGCTAAAAGCACTCTACCAGTTAACCCCTTGAACTCTGTTAGTACAACAGAATTGTCTCCAATCACTCTGTTTTTCTCTTTTTTAACTATGAATTTAATCAATTATATCTTGTTTGCCAGAGCTCACTGAGTTCTATCAAATAAGGTACATTTGGTTAATATCAAATTTCAAACTGCATTATGGGACATATTTGCTGCTGAAAATTTTGCCATTTTGACATCAGAGTGCAGTGGGTTAATATAGTTCTACTGTAATAGTGTTATTACTTACATGGGGGCACAGTAGCTCAGTAGGGAGAGGTGCAGGCTGCAAGTGGAGAGATCCTCGGTTCGAATCCCATCTGCGACAACTGCATTGTGTCCTTGGGCAAAACACTCCACCCCCATTGCCCACGTGGGAGCACGGTTGCATTGTGTACTAAAGTGTACTGCACGTCGATGGTGCACTTGTCTTCAACCAATGCTAACCCTGCTTGTGTGGAGTTAGTATGTCGGGGAGCTGACAGTTGCTCACCATTGCTCGGGTTGGAACTTTTCTAGGCCCTTGAATTTTTTTTCAAAATTCCAGGACTTTTCCAGGATTCCATGACCCTTACGAACCCTGCTCCGAGTACTCCGGCTTCCTCAACCTGAGAAACTGTCGTGGCCATGATTAGCCATTGTGCAGAAATATGTGACCTAAAACAACAATAAATAAATAAAATAAATAAATAAATAAATATTACTTACGTGGTATTGCAGCAGCAAATCGATCAATATCATAATCCATTAATCTCTCTCTTAATTCCTGTCTTCCTACATGTGGAGGGCCTATCAATACAATTGGCCTCTTTCTGTTTGGCTGAGGATAGTAGAGGTCAACATCTTCATATGTTAAGATGTCTTCATTTTCTGTTTTGAAATAAAGAGAAGTAAAAAGTTTTAAGTAGGCCACACAAAGTAGATATTCTGTTTCTCAGGCCATTATTTGTGAAATTGCATGCGGGAGAGCGTTTTTTTATTTTATTTTTTATTTCAGTAATTACTTCTTTGCTATCAAAATTCATGTTCTTGGTTCAGGTTTTAGGCCTGACAATCTACAGAATAGCATGGGTGATGGTGTATTTCATCCCCTGAGTGCAAGAAGGCTTTGCAATGCTAAAGCATTGCAAAGCCTTCTTGAACTCAAGGGACAAATTCATCAGTTTTTTTTAACTTGGGTAAAATATCAGACATAAGCCATTTAATTTTTATTTTTTTAAAGTTTAAATTGGTTATAAAAAGACAGCATGCAGCAGCCAAAAGGACCATGCGGGAGGGCCTGAGAAACAGATTTTTTATTTTTTTAGGACTTAGGCTTGTTTGATACTTGTTTTTTAAATAAAAAATAAAAGCACAGAACCTCTCAATACAATACAAAGACTCATCAGTTTAATGTCGCTTCATAATAATTAATTTACAACACTGTAAGCATATTGGTAGTTGATTCCATGTATAACAGTGTTGCTTATTAATAACCAACACCCAGCTGCCTATATGCGGGCACGATGACGCTGTGTACTAAGGCGTACTGCACGTCATTGGTGCACATGTCTTCAATCGCTGTAACCCTGCTTGAGCGGAGCTTGAACAGAGTTAGAATGTTGAGGAGCTGACAGTTGCTCATCGATGTTCGGTGGTTCTCTCTGGGTACTCTGGTTTCATCTGTCTGTAAAACTGTCATGGTCACGATTAGCCATTGTGCATAAGTATGTGACCTTAAACACCAATAAATAAATTAACCTACAAATGGTGCCGAGTAAATATATAGAGGATATCTACACTATTTTAGTGAATATCGGGAATTATCTCATGAGTGTGGACCTGGACATTTCATTTTTCATGAGTGCTTGCGCGAGTGAAAAATAATATGTTCAGGTCCACTCGAATGAGACAAATCCCAATATTCACTAACATAGTGTAGATTTTCTTTTTATTATATTATTATATGCTATGTGACATTGTTCTGCCCAATTTCGCTGCAAACATGTTCATTTCAAAACAATAGCAATGATCAGCTTATTGTTCATTCAAGGCGACGTTCAAGGCGAGGTCATGTGCTGAAGCGTAACATCATTCAGGAAGCTACTGAAAAAATTCATTGTGTGGACCTGAAAATATTTTTTCACTCGTGAAAAATAAAACTTTCACGCCCACACTAACGAGATAACTCCCGTTATTTACTAAAATAGAGTAGATTTTCTTTTTATTATACACTACAAGACATTTTATTACACAAAATTCAGCCCAATTCGACCCCAAATGTGTACCTTTCAAAACAATAACAAAGATCAGCTGATGCAGCATAGCGTGATGTCATTTAGGAAGCTACTGAGGGATATTCCTCAAGCTGATGGATATCAAGAAATATCTTTTAGATAATTTGCTATAATTCACAATTATAATTCATGTAATAAAAGTATTTATCTTTATCAGGAGCACAGACAGCAACATGAAATACGTGGGTGGGGACAAAATATTTTACAGCTGCCATTTCAAAGGCTAACTTTTCATGCCAACTGGACTAACTTTTCATGGCAACTGGAGCACCCTGAATACTTTTCTTAAGGTTTAAGTACTAAGAGAGTGAAGGCATAACTTTAGCAAAATATCCCAAAAATATTTCAGGGTTTGTCACCTCGTGTCTGACAATTTTATGGGTGGTGGAGGCCAAAGTACCCAGAGAGAACCACTGAGCAGTGGCAAGCAACTGTCAGACTCCCCGACATACTGACTCCATACAAGCAGGGTTATCATTGGTGGAGAACATGTGCACCATCAATGTGCCATATGACTCAGTACACAGTACCACTGTGCCCTCACATGTCCTTCAGCAACTGCAATTTAGTGACTTGCCCAAGGGCACAATGCAGTTACCCTGGTCGGGATTGAACCAGTTTTACTGGTGAAGGAAGCAGAAGAACTTACAATGAACCACAGAGGAGCAGTAAGCAGCTCTCAGACTCCCCAACATACTAATTGTGCACAAGCAAAGTTATTAGCAGTTGAAGGTAAGTGCACCAGTGACAGGCAGTACACCTTACTACACAGTGCCACCAAGACTCCACATTAGCAATTTGGATTAAGTGTCCTGCCCAAAAGCAGGGTTTTTTTCATTGGAGTTTAATGACACTTTCAACAGCTAGGGTCGTGTCATACAGGTTTTAATGGTGGAGGAATCTGGAGTACTTGGAGAGAACCTCTAAGCAGTGGTAAGTAACTGTCAGACTGCCCAAAGTGCTAACTCCACACATGCAGGGTTACCACTGGTTGACAGTAAATGCACCATCGATGTGCACCACTGTGCCCCCCACCTCTATGTGGGCAATCAGGATTAAGTGCCTTGCTGCCTTTCCCCAAGGACACAACACATTTACTTAACCCTTTACCCAGTGCAGATGATATCAAAATTTATTATTTTAAATATCATTTTTTAAAGTTTTTCAAAAAATTTCAACAAAACCATATCATGTGACCCCTTTTTGGAACGAGCTCAACGAGCTCATTCCAAAGAGGGGTCACATGATATGGTTTTGTTGAAATTTTTCGAAAAGTAATATTTTTTCAGCTGCTGAATTTGCATATTACATGGGTGGATGCCAGCGATTCATTGGGTAAAGTGTTAACCCTGGTGAGGATCGAACCATAGACACCGAGCTCGTCCCAAAGAGGGGTCACATGATATGGTTTTGTTGAAATTTTTAAAAAAATAATATTTTTTCAGCTGCTGAATTTGCATACTACATGGGTGGATGCGGGCGATTCATTGGGTAAAGGGTTAACCCTGGTTAGGATCGAACCATGGACCTTTTGGTTTGTAGTCCAATACTGTAACCACTGAGCCACCGCACTCCCTGACATAATGAAATCATCGGCTATGTTTGTGTGGTATGATATTAGAAATTTTAGTTGTCCATGAATATTTTTGGCTGGTGGTACCTGCCATTTGTGTACAGAAATAAAGCACTGACCACTCAAACACCAAAATGAAAGTGTCAGTCACACTGCAGCTCAACTTGACCAAAAAGGGACTGAACTGAATAGAAAGTTCCAGTAATACCAAGCCATTCAATCAAGTTTCTACAGAAAAGACATCACACTAAAGATACAAATGGAATCTGGAAAAGAGTGGGCAAGGGATGCGAGCTGCAGGGTTTGCAAATGGAAGTGTTGATAATTTATATGCCAATTCCAAGATGGCAACTGATGGTCATGTTTTTCAATGAACTTCAGAAAAGTTTGACAGCTCCCATTTAGACATTACACCAAAGCTATATATAAAATTTCAAAAAAATTTGGTGAGAGGTGCAGCTAATGGAATTGTTGACAATTTATATGCCAAAACCCAAGATGGCCACCAGCTGCCATGTTTTTCAATAAAATTTGGAAAAATTTGATAACTCCCATCTAGACATTACCACAATGCCACATATGAAATCTGAAACTGATCAGGTGAGAGATATGGTCTGCAGTGTGTGCTAAAGGAATTTTGGATGGACAGAGGTATGGACGAACAATTGAATGCAATTCCAATAGCTTGACATCAAGTTGAGCTAAGAGTTTCTATTTCACAATAATAATTGGCTAAAGATTTCTCAATTAACTCTTTGAACCCTGGTGGTATCTTCCACATCAGTTCTGTTGGAAGAGTCCATAATTATTATTTGGGGCAGACCCATCAATATTTTCAGTGTGCAGCCCCAAGGCCTCACATTGCAAAAATTGACTGGTCTACCCAACACATTCACTAGCAGCCATCCTACTTCATAAAATTTTGATGTATCATGTTCCTGGACCAGAAAATGGGGCTCTTGAGCAAGCCAGGAAGAGGTACCCAGAGGATAAGTTGGCCCACTGTATGGGATAGCATCATCAAATTCACCCTCTGGGGACCTCATTCTGCAAATGTCAGACTGCTTATTTTCAGGCTTGCTCTGGAGTTCCATGGGTTAAGCCATTTTATCCCCCCGTCGGCCTGGACAGTTTCCATAAATTTCACCACATCACAGATTGCAGGTCATGTGGTTAGGCAGTGCTTTTTAACGAAATCTTGGCTTGTCAAAAACTGCAGCCACCATTTGAGTATCAATCACTGCTAGGGTACTGCTAGGGTACTTTTTCAACAGTCCAGAAGACTTTCTCATCACTGAATTTTATGGCTCTGGTTCTGAAGATATCAACTTTGTCAAAATTGAAAATAGAATTTCTACTGTCATGCAAGCTACCCAAGAGTGAAATTAATACAAACCATCTGTCTGTGCCGAGTTGTATAATGCCTTTCTCTTCTTTTTCTTATCTTTTTTTCCACAAGCACAGGATTTGCCTTTCTTTTGATTCTCAAGTGTCTCACTCGCTATACTCTGTCTAAGTGCTTCTCGTCTGTAAACAAAAAAATACAACAATCATTTGAGAATTATATCTTATGAAAGTCAATATAAAATCAGTTAATTTAATGCACTTTAATGTCTCTTTGAGCATCTGAAGCAACACTGTCTGGGGGGAGTATTGAATTAATTTGATGTGAATATATATTTATCAGATTATTAGTTCATTGTCAGCATCTATGGTTTAGTTTCGTCAAGTATTCATAATTCTGTTGCCCACTTTAAAGGACTTTCATTCCAGGCATTGATTATAGGGTATAATCATACAGTGAAACACTGTTAACTGGTAGAATGTCGGAAGCCCATATTTGGGCTTTACAAAATATCACAGGCTGTGACTATAAAATCTACTCTCTACTGATAGTGGTTTCATATTGACCCTGGCACTATCCAATCAAATGTAACGGAGCAATATATGGTGAAAGGAAATCAGTGGTCAAGAAAAATGTAGCACCATACCAGTTAACTGAACAGCCACTGTGCCAGTTAAAACATATTCAGTCAACATAAGTACTCAACTAACAGGAATTGTCTGCTCTGTCATACAAGATTTAATTGGATTAATTTCTAGTTGCATTATGGGAAATTTTTTGTGATTAAAATTTTGGTATTTCATCACCACTATGTAGAGCATAAAAATATTATTAAAACAATCATTTCATTCCCTATGAGAAATGACTCCAGAAAATGATTTTTAACAGAGCAAAATTATCTCCCTTGATATGCACACACCAGAAGTCTGTAATATCAACATTTTTGTGTAGCTGTCCCAATTACCTTGAAACATCAAGGTTATTGAGGACCTACTTCAACTCAAATTTGAGATAAGTAATTTTGTTTCTTTTTGCAAGAACTGCAATGAGGAATTCTGAATGTGAAGTGAATGCATCTGATAAAAGTCTCCAGATGTTGGCATTTCTGCTTTTCAATTACCAACAGCAAGGAAACAGTAGATTATTGAGAAAGGGCATTTCCAACCCTGAGAGAGAAGAATCCAGGCCTTTCACCGATAGTATGAACTCTTCTTGTTTCCATGGCTATGTTCAGGTGATTCAAATTCAATTTTTGGATAGTTTTGCAACTTTAGATTAACCCTTTAGCCAACGCAGAGAATATCAAAACTTACTGTTTTAATTACTATTTTTTTAAATTTTTCAAAAAATTTCAACGAAAACCATATCATGTGACCCGTCATTGGAACGAGCTCGATGAGCTCATTCTCATGAGAGGGTCACATGATATGGTTTTGTTGAAATATTTTTAAAAATTAATTTTGTTCAACTGCTCAATTTGCAAATTACATGCGCGGATGCAGGCGATGTGTTTGGTAAAGGGTTTAAATACTCTGGTTGTGGTTTCTTGGTAATTGTATGGTAATTGTTTGGTATTTGAATGTTAAGTAAGTGTTTTATGTTAAATGAAAGGGGAAGGCAGCTATATTACCTGAAAGAAAGTCTCAAAATTGATGAAAATAATGTTTCTTCAGAAAACAGGATATATAGTCAAGGTATAACTTGAATTACATGTTTATTTCTGTAAATTTACATGAAAATGGTCTTAAAGACAATTTTCAAGTAAATTTATAGAAAGTGAAACTACAGCTCGATAAATGAACTATCTCATCCCAGAAATCATTTCAGTTGCAAATAAGTATTATGCAAAGTATCGAGTCACTTACAGTTAAAACTAGAAGTCCTGTCATGAAATGTGCACAAATAGCACATCGATCTGCACTTTAATCTATGCATTATGACCATAGTAAGGCTATCAAATTCTGTACATATGGCCTGTGCACAAGCAATGTTTCAGCCGATGGACCTCCGGATAACGGAGGGCCATTGGCAGAAACATTGCCTGTGTTTGGTTATGAGTAACCAGGAGAACCTGTTGTGCTTTGGATGCCATTTAATATGGCAATTACGCACAATTCCTATGAGCAATTAAGCCTAGATAAGCGCACAGTTCGTCACAGGACTTCTAGTTTTAACTGTAAGGGGTAAATTTAGGTCCCAAACTCAACTGTTTTACTGCAATTATCTATTTATTATTTTAAATATCATTTTTTAACAATTTTTCAAAAAATTTCAACAAAACCGTATCATGAGACCCCTCATTGGAACGAGCCCAACGAGCTCGTTCCAAAGAAAGGTCACATAAAAGTTGTTTTTTTTTAAAAGAGTATTTTTTCAGATGCTGAATTTGCATATTACGTGGGCGGATGTGACCGATTCATTGGGTAAAGGGTTAAGCAATAAATAAGGCAGCATACTTCAAGCACTTGCATTCTTATCTTTCGGCTAAATCATTAATATTTACTTGATTTGCTACCAATATCTGTAAACTTTTTGAAAAAAAGTGATCTGTTTCACTCTTCATCTAACAACCATCACTGACCAGAACTTTTCACAAAAATCACCTTTCAAATTTGATAAGGTTTCCAATTTTTGTTTCAAAAACATAGCTTATACATAGGGACCTGCGAACCGTTCGAGATTCGGCTCGACTCGAAACCATCGCCGAGATTCGATTCAACTCGATACCTCACCGTCCGATTCGTATTTTTCGAACCGACCTCTGTTCAAACGGCAAATTATATGTGCACTCGCTCGCATCAAGAACACGCCGTCATACGCTAACGATAGTGTAATAAATCGCCCTCTGAACGGATTAGCTCTCCAATTTTGTTGATTATTAAACCCCCGGGCTACCGTACGATCTCTGAGGGTCAGGGAAGATTCGTCCCCGGAAATATTCGTCCCCGGGTTTTTGAGAATATTCGTCCCCGGGAATATTCGTCCCCTGTAGGGGACGAATGTTCCCACCTGAAGGGGACGAATATTCCCACTGAGCGGGGACGAATATTCCCGGGGATGAATATTCCCAGGGATGAATATTCTCGGGGACGAATCTTCCCGATCCCATCTCTGAAGGACGACGTCACGCCACTCCAGTATAAACATAAAGTTACAATGGCGGAGATAAAGCAGTACTTTGAATTATGCGATGATAAATACATCTGTAAAACTTGTTCTTCGGTTCTCGCAGTTCAAAAAACGAGCACAACTTCTCATTTATGGAGACATTTGATGCGGAAACATGAAGAGGTATACACAAAGGCTAAAGAGAGTAAAGAAATGAAACTGAAAACCGAAACGAAACGAAAGAGCACAGAGTCACAGCCCGAGCCACGACCACCAAGTGGGTAGAATAAAACTGCGAGTCTATGAGTTCAGAATCAATTGGTCTGGAATCGAGTATTCTCGCAGTGCGAGAATACTCGATTCCAGACCAATTGATTCTGAACTCATCCAGCATGCAGAGTACCGGTATTGCAGACTATGGAAGCACGAATGTCGCCGTCGCGCCGGTTTCAAGGTTCGAGATTCGACTCGACTCGATACCAGAGGGATGATTCGGCTCGAGATTCGGCTCAAAGTTTTATCCCCGGCTCGCAGGTCCCTACTTATACACCCTCAATGAAATGTGATCACGGAGCTCATTCCAATGAGGTGGTTGATAAGTCATGTTTTTGAGATAAAAATTTAAAATTTTCAGTTATGGCCACACAAAGTAGATCTTCCGTTTCTCGGGCCATTATTTGTGAAATTGCATGCGGGCGAGCGGTTTTTTATTTTATTTTTTATTTCAGTAATTACTTTTTTGCCATCAAAAGTTCATGTTCTTGGTTCAAGTTTTAGGCCTCATAATCTACAGAATAGCATGGGTGGTGGTGTATTTCATCCCTTGAGTGCAAGAAGACTTTGCAATGCTAAAGCATTGCAAAGCCTTCTTGCACTCAAGGAACAAATTCATCAATTTTTTTAACTTGGGTAAAATATCAGACATAAACCATTTAATTTTTTATTTTTTAAAGTTTAAATTGGTTATAAAAAGAGAGCATGCGGCAGCCAAAAGGACCATGCAGGAGGGCCTGAGAAACAGATTTTTTATTTTTTAAGGCCTATTCAAGAAATGTTTTTGCAAGTGTCATCATCATGTTAAATACAGGGTTAAAACATGATGCTCTTTTCTGAAGAAAAACTGTGATTTGACACAGTGCTCCTTCAGCTCATTCCAGCAACTGCTCACACCACACCATAACATCTAGTTAACCCTTTGAACCCTGACTGTATCTTCCATGTCAGTTCAATAGCAGCAAATGAAAGAGTCTATTTTTATTATTTGGGAGTAGACCAATTAATATTTTCAGTGTGCAGCCTTGGGGCTGCATGTGGTAAATATTGATTGGTCTTCCCAACATATTCATTTAGCAGATATCCTACTTAATGAAATCATGCTGTATCATCTTCCTGGGCAGGAAAAACAGCCTCTCTGGTTCAAAGGGTTAAAAAGTGGTGTGTCTTAATACACCTTATCAGTTACTGTATCACAACCATCCCAAGGTCACAAAACACCCACCATGAACTTCGTGTTTAAGGTACCTCCATACCAGAAAATAAGTGGTCAGACAAGGACAATGTCAGGTACAAAAAGGCCAATGTCTGACTGAGGTTTAAAATCATCAGACAAAATGTCTGATGCCAAAATTATCAATGAAGTTCAGTGATCAGAACATCATGCATGCTGGAAATCATGTACATAACTAGCAAGCCTAAAATTAATGATTATTGTGATTTCTGGTCCTGGCAAGTTGGGAAGTGTGAAGAAAGTGACTGCACAGCTCATCTGAGTATTGACATAATGTGAAGGAATTCGATTTGATATAGCCATACATGTATCTAAATTATGTCTGAAGGGTAATTCAGTTCCAATTCAGAATGAAACCAATCATCCCTTGTTTGGCAGGGCTCATTGAGCCCTGCCAAGCAAGGTATGGTTGGATGAATTCTGAGCAGTTTTAAGATGAAGGTACATGTACACCCAAACCACATTATTTTGAATACTGAAACTCCATTTTGTAATATGTCAGATATCATTCTTAAATGACAGGCATGATTCATTTGATGTCTGACATTTTGTCTGGAAGCGCAATGAAAATTATCTTCAGGCCTGGGTACCTCTTAACCCTTTGAACCCTGGTGGTATACCCCATGTCAGTTCAATGGTAGTAATTGGAAGAGACCATATTCAGTTTGGGGGTAAACCAATCAATATTTTCAGCAGCCCAAAGGCTGTACGTAGATAATATTGAGTGGTCTACCACGTACATTCACTTAGCAGCCATCCAACTTCATGAGATTATGACATATTGAGTTCCTGGGCCAGAAAAGCGGCATCTCTGTTCAAGCCAGAAAATAAGCAGACTGTCATCTGCAAAATTAGGTCCCCAGAGGGAGAATTTAGTGATGCTACCCTGCACAGCAGGGTAGCATCACTAAATTTACCCTCTGTGATCCTCAATCGGAATCAGGGCCTCAAAACTAAAAGGAAGAGGTACCCAGAGGATAAATTGGCCCACTGTGTGGGATAGCATCATCAAATTCACCCTCTGGGGACCTCATTCTGGAAATGTCAGATTACTTATTTTCAGGCCTGTCTCTGTTTCAAAGTGTTAATGAAAGAAACAAAGTACAATGTATTAAGCACAGAACATCAGAAGGCAGCTGCTCGTCGTTGCTCGGTGGTTCTCTCCGGGAACTCCGGCTTCCTCCACCCATAAAACTGTCACGGTCATGATTAGCCATTGTGCATACATATGTGACCTTAAACATCAATAAAAAAAAATAAAAAGAACATCTGAAAATTCGGAGACTTGGCACAACGACATTTAAACCTATCAGTTTTACTTTATAAACTGGTTGGTTGAGTTTCAGAACAAACTGCCATCACTCTACAAAAGTGAGCAACGTTACTTTGGTGGCTTTATGCTGTATGCATTAGCTGGGCATTTCCTCCACAGTAAGAAAAAATATTAATGATGAGCCGATAAGAAGAAAGGCCTGTCATCCGAATGCCAATGTTTTGAAGACACAATTGGTCGATTGTCGATGCCGATGTCAGATTGTCAGTGTTAATTTTAATAATTTACTGTTAAAGTGTTACTGTGTTTGCGCATTGGAACGACTTGATAATTGAACCTCCAAACTCCCAATCCTGGCAGTTTTTTTTTATCATTTTTCGAAGCTCAATACATCAAAAAAAATGTGAATTATATACAAAGTTGCAAAACAGTTCAAACAATTCTGTCTGTCATCAGTGGTGACTGTTGTGGATTTCCAACTTTGAAGTTTTTTTGATACTCTGTTAACAAAGCATGCCTCCACGTCACACGTCTGAAGTGTCATTCCTAATGAACACAGGCACAGAGAGACTAGATAAGACAGGTCAGGTCAGCACCTGCACACATTGCTCTTTGAATTGGAGTTATGGGAGAAAAAATTAGCAGCTGAAACTGGATCTGTCAGTTTGATTGCCTGGATCTCCCACTCTTTGTCCATTAATAATAACCGCGAATAATTCATTGATCCAGCAGAATTTCCTTAACCATTTACCAAACGCGAATAGTAGACGACACTTGCCAAAATATCAATTGAATAACTAAAAAAATTAATTTTTTTATCTTAAAAACATAGCATATGACCCCTCATTGGAACAAGCTCAACGTGCTTGTTCCAATGAGGGGGTCATAATAAAATTTGAATGGAGAATTCTGTGAATAGCACTGGCCGGTTTGGGCCATTATGTTGGGTAAAGGGTTAACCCCAAATGGAGCCCCCAACATTTTACGCGTAATACTGTCAATGCTGAATTTCAGAATTGACTCAATTGACCCCCATCCCTCCTCCACACACCAAATCCATCACATTTACGCTAGACACCCCAACCCTCTTCACATCCAAATACATTATATCTAATTTTATATGAACAATTTTAATGGCATTAGTTAAGAAAACATACAAATAAATAAATATGGATATCACTAGATCCAGCTCTTTGAGCTTGTTCCAATGGCATCCATATTGAAATGATACTGAC
The DNA here is from genome assembly GCA_031216915.1 of Pictodentalium vernedei. Lineage (NCBI taxonomy): Eukaryota > Metazoa > Mollusca > Scaphopoda > Dentaliida > Dentaliidae > Pictodentalium > Pictodentalium vernedei. The sequence goes on along the minus strand of CM062292.1, from coordinate 111,290,436 downwards.
TGTGCTTAACAATGCAGCTTTAGGATATAATGGGGGGGGGGGGGGGGATTCGGCAATGCAGAGAGATGGGAGAATTCTCAAGATGCTCCCCCTGAATACACCCCACTGTCCGAATTTAGACAGTGGGCAAATTCAGCTGGTATGCTTGAGTATTGGTTTATAATCAACCAATGGCAAATTCCGAATTTGGTGAATATGAACTAGCACTCAAGCATACCTGATGAATTCGTCCTACTGTCCAAATTTGTCCCCCACCCCCGCACACACATCACGTTTCTTGGTCATGAAGGGGTTTTACTATTTAGAATGGGGATGATCTCATTTTTCAATGGAACCAGAGAATTCAATGACAAGACGAAATGTCTCTGGCCAATTAGAACCAAAACATTCAAGCGCCATAGTTTACTTTAGTGGAGAACTGGCGTTCCAACTTGAAGAGTCGTCAGCTCGTCAGTCATCACTCGCCTAAACCCGGAAAAAACGTTTTCTACAAGTAAAGTAAACTGTATATTTCAAAATACACCCATATTTTATAAAACCACTGAGGGATTTGACACAAATTGATTCAATTCTGAAAGACGGCATTGAAAGTGTACAGCAAAACTGTGGAGTCTACCCCTGCAATTCCCACCCCCCCCCCCCCCCATTCCCCCACACACACTCAATTTAATTTTGCCGTATTACTTTCAATGCTGAATTTCAGAATTGAGCCCCCCTAAGCTATTGATTGTTGGCAAATAGACATAGAACCATTCACAAAACCAAAATCCAGCAAGTTTATCAAAGTGTAACTAAAATTTATATAAACACATTACCAGGCCCAGGCCTAATGTTCCCTAGGCTACTCGAGTGATTTGTTAGCTTCACCTCCCCCCCCCCCCCCCCCCCCCCCCAACGCCTTTTAAATTAAAGTGTTTTATATGAATACATTAAATTAAATAACAGGTGTTGATTTCGATGATTTGAACAAACTTGAATCTGACCCCCTTAGAGATGTTGCATACCAAATATCAAAGCATTCTGACTGGTGGATCTGAAGAAGATTTTTTTAAATTACCCTCCATATTGAACAATGATAAAATTTGAGCTTCCGTAGAAAACCCAAATATTAACCTAGGGACTTGGTTTGAACAATCTTGAATCTGACCCTCATAACAATGATGTGTACCAAACATTAAAAGATTCTGACTGGTGGTTCTGAAGAAGATTTTTAAAGAATATTCCCCATATTACCCTATGTTAGAACTTCGGGCTCCTGTAGAAAGCCCAAATATGAACCATTGAGCTTTATTTCAACAAACTTTTATCTGACCCCCCTATGAATGCTGCATACCAAATATCAAAAGATTCTGATGATTGGTTCTGGAGAAAAGATTTTTTAAAATTTTTGCACATGTGCTGACTCAGCATTTTTCTGATGCCCATTACAGAACACCCTAACATAACCGATGGCAATTTTTTTTTGCCATTCAATTCTACTGGTCCTAAGGATACTTCATACCAAATAACAGCTCTCTGTTCCGTGTGGTTTGGGAAATATGGGCGTTTGAAAATATTTCTATTTTTAGCTTCCAGGGTTCCCATGGGGATGTGGGAATTTTTTTTTTGCATGGGTCAAGTACTTATGACCCAATAATACCACAAACCAAATTTGGTTCATACCGGACCATCGGTTCAGAAATAAAAATTTTGGGCGGGGCGAAAAATCTTACCCCTACTATTACAAAGCCAAATATTACTTCACGAACTTCGTTTGAACAAAACTTGATTCTACACCTCATATGGAAGTTCCATAGCAAATATCATGTCATTGTACACACTGGTTCTTGAGAAGAAGACTTTTAAAATATTTTGGAGCATTTTCCCCCACTCCCTCCCTATGGGGCTGGGCATGTCGAGTTGAACAAAAATGAAATGACTCTTTGGGATCATCACTCACACAAACTTTCTCTCGAATTGGCCCAGTGGCTTTGGAGGAGAAGACCAAAACATGGTGTTGACGGACGACGGACGGAGAGTGATGAGATTAGCTCAGCTTGACTTTGTCAAAAATCGAGGCGTAGCAGTATGAAAATGTTAACAAACTTTTTCATTTTGACAATCAGCGTTTGCCGATGTTTATCCCACCTTCTGAACCCAGGGCCGTAGATCGGCCGATGGCCGATTGTATACCGATTAATCGTCTCATCACTAAAAAATATATGATAAAACTGTTCTGTAGTGATTTATTGCAAAGTGACAACATGCACTGTTCTTCAGCCAGAAAGTCTGACTGGCCACTAATGATTTCTACACAAGCCTTTAGTGCCTGCATAAGCAGCCAAGACTTAATGGAAACAAGTGACTGAATTCAGAAAAGATGCCCTTAACATGCCATCATGAGGAAGTCCTACTGACGTAAGACAAATTATCTATGAAGTGGTTTCTAGTCAAGTCTTGGCTGCCCTAATAGGCAGCCTAGACTTGACAAAGAAATCACTGCTAAGCTACTATATGTATAGAGACTGTGGGCTATTGGTAATTCAAGACCCATGTCCAGGCCCTAAAGGATTAAGTCATCTCTTTAACCCATTACTTGAGTATGTGGCCACCGTAACTTGCTAGTGCCACATGTATTCACAAATAATTTCCGTTCAAATTATTTTTCTTAAATTTCTTCATCAAAAACATAGTTTACAAGCTCACCAAGTCTGTTTCAATGAGGGGTAGAGGAGAGGATCATAAACTACGTTTATGTGAACCGATATGACAATTTTTAGCTGTCCAAGAATATTTTTTGCAGGTGTTGTCTATTCACATTAGGTAAGGCCTAAAAGAATTAAAAATCTGTTTCTCAGGCCCTCCTGCGTGCTCTTATTATAACCAATGCAACCTTAAAAAAATAGAAATTAAATGGTTTATGTTTAATATTTTACCCAAGTTAATAAAGTTGATAAATTTGTCCCTTTAGAGCAACAAGAAAATAAACTAGACTGAAACATGCCCCCCACACAGCACATGGACACAGGAGTTGAAGAACAAACTGTGATTTTTTACTCATTTATAAACTGTGTTTGTACAACATATAGGATGCCCTGCAAAGTCTACCACACACAAACCATGTACCATATAGATGAAATTCTACAAAAAAATTACCAAGTTCAACAACCTTTAATTTTGGGAAATATCGAAGCAAATCAAATTCCTGACAATATGCACACCTCTGGTATATATACAAACATCCCGTGAAATAAAAAAATTCCTAGCTTGAAAACCATGAGAGGAGTTAGCAGGACAAACAATATACCTTAGATGGGGACAGATGGACAGTGGTTCGCAGACGGACAGGGATAAAACAATATGCTCCCAGACAATTCATTGCAGGGGCATAAAAAACGCCCGCCCACAGGCAATTTTACCAAAAATGGCCTGAGAAACAGAAGATCTATTTTATGGGGCCTGAAGAGTTAGAACAGTGAAGACTATCTTCACTGCCTCCAGTTATCATTGTTAATTTAATCTACAACAGATTAAAGAAGTATGTGGAATCATATGCTGATTTATATCAACATTTTGCCTTTAAAAAAACAACAATTTTGCTGTCAAATCCCTTTACTTGATGTAAATTCCATATCAGCTGCACCTGTACAGATCAATAATTATCATCAATTTAGTCTGTCAAGAAGTAATCACATGATGATGTTTAAGTGAGATGCACCCCATAATACATAACAGAACTGCACATTAAATTATCTATTTTGTCTGCTGACATTCACAAGTCAGACAAAGAACGTCTAAGAACATAATCCCTCTTATCTCTTAGTAGCAGTTCTATTTTATCACATTAAACAATGGCGAACCATGCTTTTTCATCAGAACTACTGGAAATTCCACTGACTGGGAAACTGATGCTAAATGTTGGCATTAACATTACGCTCGACTCTTAGTGCTGCCAACACAAAATTTCCTTTTTTCAAACGATGTCTTATAACATCCTCAATAGAATAATCATGTAAAAATGAGGACTAAGTTATTTGCAACTAAAGTAAAATAAACAATCAGTACCCTTAACCCGTTACCCAATATAATGGTCTAAACCAGCCAGCACTATTCACAAACTAGAGGGGGTATCAGTACCACGTGGCTCACCAGCAGGTGGCCAATGTAAATGGGTGGCTGGAGTAAAAAAAAAAAGTCCAAAACCTGCACACAAAAGTCAAAAATTAAAGCAAATAAGCAGCTAAAGGGTTAAATAATAAAATAATAGCTCCAAGAAGCATGCTAACATAAAATAGGAACCATGGCAATATGCTACAAGGTAAGTCTCCACTTTGAAGAAAAGAAAGACAAACATCAAAACCTGCACATAAATGTAAAAAAAAAAAGTATCACATTTGTTTCGATGGGTTAAAATTGAGAAAAATATCCTGACAATGTCACAGTAACCACCATGGAAAAATGCAAGTAAGGTGAAACTCTACCTGAAAAATATCCACTTGGAAGAAAAGAAAAACAAACTTCAAAACCTGCACATAAAAGTCAAAAAAAGTATCACATTTGTTTCAAAGGGTTAAAATTGAGAAAAATACCCTGAAATGTTACGTTAACCACCATGGCAATATGCCAGTAAGGTAAAACTCCACTTGAAGACAAAATTTCAAAACCTGTACACAAAAATCAAAAACCTGCACAGAAAAGTCAAAAACCTGCACACAAAAGTCCAAAATTAAAGTAAATAAGTAGGGAAAGGGTTAAATAATATAATACTGGCCCTAAGAAGCATTCTAACATAAAACTGGAACCATGGCAATATACTGGAAGGTAAATTACTCCTTGGAAGAAAAGAAAGACAAATATCAAAACCAGCACACAAAAGTCAAAAACCTGTACACAAAAGTCCAAAATTCAAGTAACTAAGCATGGAAAGGGTTGAATAAAATATTACTATCCCTGAAAAGCATGCTGACATAAACAAAAAATCCCCCCCCCCCCCCCCCCAAAAAAAAAAAGAAAATCAAAACCTGCACACAAAAGTTCAAAATGTATGAATCCAGACGCCAACACTGCCGACATGAGGGCTATGCCATAGGCTCACACAACTATCATTGGTGAGCCAAAAATCACAATTCAATTTTCATAACTCATAATTCATAATTTTAATTTTATTTGCGATGTACATGCATAACAGCGAGAAACTTACATTAACATAGTATACTTAATGGTGACATAATAAAAAGCAACCTCTAAACTAGATCAGTACGAACATCAAAGCACGATTGTATACCACAGGGAGATGACATGGCCAGATTATCCCCCTGAACATGATCTTATATGTTTCAGACCAATTATTTTCTCCTTGAGAACTAAATACAAAGTCAATTAACTGGTAGAGTGCTACATTTTTCTTGACCACAGATTTCATTTCATCACATATTGCTCAGTTACATTTGATTGGATAGGCCAATAGGCACTATCCAATAAATTTGACTGAGCAATGTGTCATTAACAATATCTGCTTCTTTACAGGGTCTGTATGAAACCTCCTCTAACAGACTGCGGGTATTATAGTCACAACCTGTGGTATTTCATAAAGCCCAAATATGGGCTCCCAGCACTCCACCATTTAATTATTAATCATGATATACAACAGCAAGTACTAGAATCCTGTCGACTAGCCAGAAAACACCTCCTCCTTTGATAACATCAATTAACCCTTTACCTGACATGAAAAGCAGACGACATGAATAACTATTATTTTCATTTTTTGTCTCAAAAACATAGGTTATGACCCCTCATTGGAACGAGCTTGATGAGCTCATTCCAATGAGGGGTCATAACCTATGTTTAGAGACAAAAATGAAAAAATAATGAAAATTAATTGGCGATTTTTTAGAATAGCGCTGGCCGGTTTTGGCCGTTACGTTAGGTAAAGGGTTAAATCCATATCTATAGATGACGTGTGGTACCAACACGAAACAGAGGAAGCTGTGGACGAAATCCAGAGTTGAGGGCATTTGCCTGTGTGCCCTTATCTATATCGCTAAGCCATTATTTATTATATGCTAGCCTGTGATTTATCGCAAATTATCTAAAAGATATTTCTTGATATCCATCGACTTGATGGACATCGAGAAATATCCCTCAGTAGCTTCCTAAATGACTTCACACATCGACGCATCACTATGACATCACTTTGAAGGGACGATCAGCTGATCTTTGTTATTGTTTTAAAATGTACGAGTTTGCAATCGAATTGGGCTGAGTATTGCGCTGTAAAATGTCATTCATTATTTTTTTATTTTAAATCTCAAAAACATAGCTTATAACCCCTCACTGGAATGAGCTCATTCTAATGAGGAGTCACAAGCTATGTTTTTGACAGAAAAAAATGAGTTATTCAAGAATTTTATATGCAAGTGAGCTCTGCCTTTCATGTTAGGTAAAGGGTTAAGAATGAAATGATTCCATTAAAATGTGTTAACTGTTGTTCTCCCACAAGTCCAAGGCAACCAAGATCGCCTTCAACTCTTTACTCAACATAATAGCCAAAGCCAGTAATTGCTTGCTCTTCACAAAAATCACCATTAAAATTATGTTTATTTTGGCCTAAAATACATAACTTATGATCCCTGCCTGGAAGGGTCCGATTCCACTGATCTCTGTTCAACTGGACTGCTGGAACATCAGCAAAAAATGTTGCAGCTCCAACTGCCCCTCCCCCCCCCCCCACCCCACCACCAATCCAATATGGTGTCAGTCAATACAATAACTCCTCCAAATTCATGATTTTTTATGACATGAAAACTGTTCAGTTATTCAACAGAGTATTCATTTATTTATTGTTTCAGGTTCAGCGAGACTTTCGACAGTCAGGGTCACCTCATGATGACAGTTTTATGGGTGGAGGAAGCTGGTGTATCTGGGTAGAACCACTGTGCAATGTTGAGCAACTGTCAAGACTACCCAACGTACTACTTCTGCGCAAACAGGATTAACACTGGTTGAAGACAAGTGCACCATGTTCAGTATTTGTTAGTACATTGTGCCACAGTAAAAGCTTCACTTCATCGAATGCCATGTGTATAAAATAGTAACACTGTATCAAATTTCCGATCTTGGCAGTTGGTCAATTTGATCAATAATAACTAAAAAATGTTGTAAATATTTAATTTTCTTTGCCACAAAAAATTTGCACATCATCAATATATAGAGAGTAATCGCTTGACTGGACTGGTTACGTGAAATAATTCATGAGAGGCGAGGGACGTTGTACAATCACGAGTGTGTGCGAATGCGCACAAGTGTTTTACAATATAATCTCTCACTTCGAATGAATTATTTCACGTAACCAGTCCAGTCAAGCGATTTCTCTGTTTATTACTTTTCATTATTAACAATAATTATATTATTTAACCCTTTGCCTAACGTAACGACCAAAACTGGCCAGCGCTATCCTAAAAAATCGTCAATTAATTTTCATTATTTTTTAATTTTTTGTCTCTAAAACATAGGTTATGACCCTTCTATGGAATGAGCTCGTCAAGCTCGTTCCAATGAGGGGTCATAACCTATGTTTTTGAGACAAAAAATGAAAATAATAGTTATTCAAGATTTTTTTTGGCAAGTGTCTACTTCTTTTCATGTTACTTAAAGGGTTAAAAAAAAAAAAAACAATGAAGTCCACATTACACCCACGGTAAAGAGTCTTCCTTTGCATGCACGGATACATGACTCAATTGTTGATTGCATAATTCACTTGTTAAGTTATCGTTTATAATCAAACCGGGAAATCCCAGTAAATCACACTTTGGAAAGTAATAAATTCATTTATTACAGATATTGAAGCATATTCTTTAAAAAGCACTGAGATTGTGAGGCATCAGGAAGTTGAAAACCTTCGAGAAATTATATTTGTTGAGCACTGTTTTTTTTTTTATAGCAACAGCTGCCCCCCCCCCCCTCCCCTCCCAAGATGGAGACACTATCTGTATATGACCAGCGAGTGTTCCAGCAATTCAGGTGGATCATTCCAATGAGGGATCAAAAGCATGTTTTTTCAGACAAAAAATTAATTTTTTTTAAGTCATTCAAGAAATCTTTTGCAAGTCATTTTCTATTTGTGTTGGGTAAACTTGAGCTCATGCACTTCACTGGTTGAGTGCTAGAAGTCACTATTATGTTTCTCTTGATGATGGCTGGAATGATGGTGTTCACAAGAGAGATAACTGCAGCAATTAACTGGGATCTACTGAAAAGTATGAATATGCGTAACCTTGTAGTTTGAGCAGCAGAAGAAAAAGAAAATTCATATAAAATTGTTTTATTACAGCTTATTGGAGAGTGCCATCAGGCACTCTCCAATAAGTTGTAAGAAAACGATTATTTACAAACAAAATCTTGCTAAACTGAAGCTTCAAATGCTGGTTGCCTTTTATCAAAATACTCATGTTACAAATCACTTTTGAAAAATAATTCAGCACTTAATGTTAAAATGAGATTTTTTTTCTAACAAAACTTTAGCACTGACTGAAAAACCAAAAAGGATTAAAAATTTCTTTGCAATTTTCATCCACTCATTGTTTGTCTTGCATGAAAATAAAGAATTAGTTTATTTATTGGTTAAGGCCTCTTTCAGCATCTTTGGCTATCTCAAAACCACAACACAGGGATGAAGTAAACGTTTGCTCAATCGTTGATACATGTGCTGCATTCCCTGTGTTGTGTCCTTGGGCAAGGAACTTCATCCTGATTGCCCACTTGGGGGCACAGTGGCAATGTGTACTAAGGCACACTGCATGTCAACGGTGCACTTGTCTTCAACCAATGCTAACCCCACTTGTGTGGAGTTAGCACGTTGGGGAGTCTGGCAGTTGCTCGCTATTGGTTCTCTCTTGATACCCCGGCTTCATCCACCCGTAAAACTGTCCTACATGAGGTGACCCTGGCTGTCTATAGAGGGCTTCCACCCCAGGTGTTGGTTGTGTGTCCTATTTTACCAGTACAGCAAAACATGTTTACTATATCAGACAAGGTGCAATGGCACTGGTATGCCCCACAAAAGGTTTCTAAGTTGTAATAAAATGCTCTAAAGGCCCTGTAATTACTCACCTGGCAGAACTACTTATAAAAGAGTGATTTCTCATAGGGTTTCCATGGTAACTATGAACTGCAATTGTGACCATTAGATGAGAATCATTGGTAGATCCTCATGTAGGGTGTCCTATTCATCAATCATGTGAAGTTTCAAAACATTTGGCCCTGTAGTTTCAGAGAAGATTTTTGAAAATCCACCAATCGGATTAAAAGAATGCCTCCGGCAGCCATGTTTTCCATCCCACAGGAACAAAATGAGGAACAGTTGTAGAGCGTCTCTCACAGACCATCCCTGCCATGTTTGGGTCACATTGGCTCAGTAGTTCCAGAGAAGAAGATGAAAATGTGACTTCCTATAGTGTTTCTATAGTAACTATAAGCTGCAAATGTGGCCATGTTTGCAACCCAATCAACATTAAATGAGGAGCTTTAGTAGAGGGTGTCTTTGTCATCAGTCCTGTGAAGTTTCAAAACATTTGGCCTTGTGGTTTCAGAGGAGAGAAGATTTTTCAAAATCCACTAATCTGATTCAAAGAATGCTCCTGGCGGCCATGTTTTTCATCCGACGAGAACAAAATGAGGATGGTTTGTGGAGGACTTCCCATAGATCATTCCTGCCATTTGGTTCACATCGGTTCAGAAGTTCCAGAGAAGAAGATGAAAATGTGATTTCCCATAGGGTTTCTATATTAGCAATAAGCTGCAACTGCGGCCATGTTTGCAACAATAAATGAAGATCGCTGGTAGAGGGTGTCCCAGTCATCAATCATGTGAAGTTTCAAAACATTTTGCCTCGTAGTTTCAGAGAAGATTTTTGAAAATCCATCAATCAGAATCAAATAATGCCTCTAGCGGCCAGAAGATGAAAATGTAAAAAGTTTACGGACGACGACGGACACCAAGTGATGGCAATAGCTCACATGGCCCTTCGGGACAGATGAGCTGAAAAGCAGAAAAAGGCTCATAACTCCAGAAACGAAAAAGAAAATGGACAAAATGTGTTATTTCATAATGTCCCTTCCCCCATAGTGGTCTATCAGCATACCAAAGAACATTTAAGTCCAACATCCACTGAGAGAGATATGAAGGTCCAAAGTTGTTACAAATGGAAGAACTGATGGACGGAACCCATTTCTATATCCCCCGCAAACTTCGCTTTGGCAGGGGATAACAAGCACTTCTCCACTTCATGGGGTTCCCACAGAGAACTCACTGTGAATCCTGACTTGGATAATTGTTTCACTAACACTTACTTGAGTACTGTATTCACCAGTGAAGTGTCAAACTGGACAAATGATATCAATGTGAATAATGAAAGAGAAACTCACTGTTCTTGGAAGGTTCTACTGGGTATAAGTCCAGCTAAGGTCTGTTCCTCTTCTTCTCCCTGTCTATATGCCTGCCACCAGTTGTTATCCCTGGAGTTAATGATGTGAAGTATCTCACCCTTGAGGAATGATATGCCAAGCTCTCGACAAGGTATGTACTGATCCTCTTCGGGTTCATAGTTAAATAATGCTTTCACATGCGTCTAAAATATAAAGAAACACACATCATATATCTACATCACTCTTCTCTAATAACAGAAGATGGTCAATACACCGAAAAACCAAACCAATACAAATATCATGGGGATAGAAAAAACCCCTAACCAAACCAATCATTGAACACCAAAACAATCTATATTTACAAACTTTCCTGCATTTGCTGTTTATAAGACCTTGTTGAGGATTGATAGCCGCTTAAGTGTTCATTGAAAGAAGTGAGATTTTCTTTTCAGTTTTGTAAACAATTTACCATTAACCCAACGAATCGCCCGCATCCACCCACGCAATATGCAAATTCAGCAGCTGAAAAAATATTATATTTCGAAAACTTTCAACAAAGCCATATCATGTGACCCCTCTTTGGAATGAGCTCATCGAGCTCGTTCCAAAAAGGGGTCACATGATATGGTTTTGTTGAAATTTTTTTACAAAATTTAAAAAAATGATATTTAAAATAATAAATTTGATATCGTCTGCATTGGGTAAAGGGTTAAAGGCCCATTTCCGACTTTTATGTCCTGCTGAAAATGGACATATTACCTTGACAGTGGTTTCTAGTCAAGTCTTGGCTGCTCAAGTGGTAGGGTGCTAAATTATTTTTGATCACCAAAATTTGTTCACATCTTTGCCTTGTTGCAATTTATGGGAGAGTGCCTATAGGCACTCTCCCATAAATTATGACAAGACAAATACATACAGATAAAATACTTTCACTTCAAAGATAATATGAAGCAAATCCACTGAATATGTAGCCATTAAGTTATGGTACCTGCACTTCAGAGTAAAGCCCAGATATGGGCTTCCAGCACTCTACCAGTTAAATGGGCAGCCAAGATTTGATTAGAGGTCACTGCTTAGCAATGGGCAGGTGGTGGTCTAGCAGGTATTCAAGAAATTTGACAAGGCCCTCAGGGATTAAAGGCCTGGGCAATTGTTTCGGAATTCTTATTAGTCTATAACCTTTGCATGTCCAGTAACTTAGTAGTGATTTCTAATCAAGTATTGGCTGCCTGTTAAAGCAGCAAAGACTTGACAAGAAATCACTGCCCAGTTGATTTGTCTATTGTCAGCAAGATGATGACAAGTTGCGGGCAAATGCTCTTGAGATCACAAAAAACCATGAAATAGGCCTTTTAAGCTTGAGTGTTTGGAATAAGTCACAAAATTACTGTAGATATGAATTGTGTTGGCAAAAGAATGCCAGTGTTGCTCTCATTGGCAGTGGCATTTGTGGTGCTGTGGTAGAATGATACAAGAACTTATTCTGTATTTGTCTGGTGTGAATTCCTTTTTGGAACTACTGGCAAACCTCAGTCAAGTTAGATACTGAATACTGAACTGACCGATACCGCAGTATACTCCTAAACATACCAAAACCAATACCGAACTCAGTGCCAGTTGGCACTCTCCAATAAATTGTAACAAAACAATTTATATTAATTTTTCTCTGCTGCGGAGCCAACAGTAAATTAGTGCAAACAGCATTAAGCAACTATAGTGGCTTTGAGGTCTTTTCAGTTGAGTCCTCTGATAGTGGCTTCTTGCACTCTACCAGATAATTGCTTATAAATTACAGAGTAATTCCCTGTAAACTGAAAAATAACATTCTTGTGATCAACTGAAGAATTACACTCCTGTTTCTCAGCACTCCCACATGGTCCTTTTGCTGATGCATGCTCTCTTTTTATAACTAAAGTAAACTGAACAAAAATAAAAATTAAATGGTTTATGTCTAATATTTTACCCAATTTAAAATAATTGATAAATTTGTCCCTTGAGTACAAGAAGGCTTTGCAATGCTTTAGCATTGCAAAGCCTTCTTGCTCTCAAGAGACCAAATACACCACCACCCATACTATTCCGTAGATTGTGAGGCCTAAAACATAAACCAAGAACCAAGAAAAATAAAATATAAAACCGCTCGCCCGCATGCAATTTTACAAATAATGGCCTGAGAAACAGAAGATCGACTTTGTGTGGGCTTACTAGACAATTTTTGTTACTGGGAAAATGGCTATTCAATTAACAGGGTTAAACTGAATTGCACTCCGCAAGTGCAACAACAGTACAAAAGAGACAGCTGAGGAGAATATATAATACATCTCAAGGGTAAAAAATCAAATGTATAAATGAAGTGACAGGCAATAATAATTGAAAATTTATTCAGTGTTTCTGCCTAATGTCCATATGTATAGCATACCATTCTCACGAGAATGAAAAATAAATCGGTTTACACTGTGATACACATTTCTTATTTTCTCATTCTTCAAAGATCATCTCTCATCCACATAATTATTGTATAACCCCTTGAGAGGAAATGGTACTAACTTAATCCTTTTACCCAACAAATTGGAAGTATTCACCTATGTAACAAATTCAGCAGTTGAAATTTAAAAAAAAAACAATTCAAACAAAACAAAACTATATCATGTGATCCCTCATTGGAACAAGCTCATCACAATAAAATGAAATGGTACTAAACTTAACCCTTTTTCCCAATGAACTGGAGGAATTTTGTTTTTTAATTTCAAACAAAACCATATAATGTGCTTCCTGCACTGAAGGGATGAAATACACCACCACCCATACTATTCTGTAGATTATGAGGCCTAAAACATGAAACAAACTAAGAACATGAACTTCCGATGGCAAAGAAATAATTACAAAAATAAAAAATAAAATTAAAAACTGTCTGCCCACATTAATTTTACAAAAAAATGACCTGAGAAAAGGTCTACTTTGTGGAGCAGCATTGAAGAGATTTGCAGGTAAAAAATAAGAATGAGGCAGATTTTCAATGATAAAAATTTTTTTAATAGCAAAAGTCCTGTAACTTTTTGGCATATAAAAGCTGTTTGTTTTGAACTAGCAATTTTACAAAAAATGGTCTGAGAAACAGATCTACTTTGTGAGGCCATATGTAGTTATTATAAAAGACCGTTGGTGCATATTTTGATGAACTATCTACATCTTAACCCTTTGAACTCTAGAGGCCACTTTTCTGGCCCAGGAGCGACAGTGTGATGTAGACCAATCAATATTTTCAACGTGCAGCCTTATGGCTGCACGTTGAAAATATCAATTGGTCTACCCCCAAATAAAGAGTACGGACTCTTCCTATTGCTGACATTGAACTGATATGGAAGATACCACTATGGTTCAAAGGGTTAATATGTACCTAAGTCCCCATACGGCCACAAACAGCCCCTTTTATATAGCTCTGATAACAGTGTCTCAAGCGTATTCTTCCTTGACAACTCTATTGGTAGGATGCATTCATCTTGACAGTGTTTTTCCATTATTGATGGCTGCTTGAACAGGCATCCATCAATAAAGTAGAAACACTGTTAAGTCACCTGCTGCTTACTGCAGCTGTGTACATGTATGCTAGATATTGACATATTATTTATTTATTGGTGTTTAAGGTCACATACTTATGCACAATGGCTAATCATGACTGTGGCAGTTTTACAGGTGGAGGAAGCCGGAATACCCGGAAAGAACCACCGAGCAACGACGAGCAGCTGCCAGCTCCCCAACATCATAACTCCGCACTGCAGCACAGGCAGGGTTAGATTGGTTAAAGACATGCACACCATCGACATGCAGTATGCCTTAGTACACGGCGTCATCGTGGACAATCGGGGGTTAAGTGCCTTGTCAAAGGACACAACACTGAAGTCCGAATCGATCGCTCAGACGGTCAACCATCCGAGGACTAATCGGGCTCAACGTTGCTGAATAGATATTGACATAGAATTAATCTGAGGACTTCAGGGTTAAGCAAACTTTTTTTTTAACCTTTTACCTAATGAATTGGCCGCATCCACCCACATAATTTCAGTAGTTAAAAAAAATATACCGGTGTATTTAAGAATATTTCACCAAAACTATATCATGTGACCCCTCACTGGAACGAGCTCATCAAGCTCGTTCCAATGATGGGTCACATGATATGGTTTTGTTGAAATTTTTTGAAAATTTAAAAGAAAATAATGATTAAAATAACAGATTTTGACATCCTGGGCGTTAGGTAAAAGGTAAAACCTTTACCCAATGGTTTGGCCATATCCATCAGGTCACCATTATTAAAAAAATCATTCTCCAAATTTTATTATTTTTTTTCCATTATTACCTATGAAACATAACTTTTGCTCACCTCACTGGAATGATCTCCCAGAGTTTATTCTAAGCTGTATTTTGCTGGCAAAATTTGAATTTTTTTTAGATATTCACAACTTTTTTGTGCAAGTATTTGTCTTCTTGTGGCCTCAGGTAAAAGGTCAATGGAAATGTGTCTTAACACAGAAAACAAGAGACATAACTTTGTCAGAAATCGCCTGAAGAAAATATGAATAAGTAACTTCCTTCAATTATGATCTGTCAGTTACTATCAAGGATAAAAATGTCACATCAACTCTTTGAAAAAACAAGCAAAAAACAAGAGTCATAACTCCATCTAATAATCAGACCTGAACAAAAATGGAAAAAACAACTTTCTGCCATTAGCATCTGGCGACAACATTTGGTTCAAATCCATTCATTTTAAACTGAAAATCTAATTTTTTTCAAAATTCATGATGAACAAGAGACATAAATAACTTCTGCATAAATCATCAAATAACAAAAATGTGTTGCGCATTACTTTTATGTTTTGAAGTGTGGTCAAGTCCTTCCCTGGAATAATTATGGCAAGTGCAACAAGAGCAAGACCAAAGCCCAATGCACATGCCATCACTGCATACCACCTTGCTGCATACCAAATTCCATTGAAATCCATTTTGGATGGATGGATGGACGGAGATGGACAGATGGACATTCTTACATGTTCTTACTTGTGGGGTTTTTCCCATGTTAAACCCTAACCCCTCAAGGTAAAAAAATTAACCCCACAGTACAAAAAATAACTCCACAAGTGGCCACTGTACTAACCCAACACACAACTACCACTGACCCTAAATTGTAAACCCCACAATGTACCTCTGCTAAGCCTGGACGGACAGACTGATGGATGGACAGACAGATGAACAGATGGACAGACAGACAGACAGACAAATGGAAGGATGCATGCAATCTTGTATAACCCCCAATCTCTTTGAGAGTAGGGGTATAAAAATTTACTCTCATATTTGTATACAATTTGATCCAAACAATGCAGAATTTTTTTAACCCTGGTTTATTGAATAACTGAAAACTTTTGACACTTTTTGACTCGAAATACAAAGCTTAGACCCTGAAGTGAATGTGCTTGATGAGGGTGTTCAAGTGAGGTGTCTTAAGCTATGTTTTTGAGGCAAAAAATTCTAAAAAAAAAATTTAAATAGCAATTTTTGTTAACCCTTTACCATTTTGTTAACCCTTTAGCCTATCGAATCAACTGTATAATTGCTGCATAATTTTCAAACTGAGTTGAAAAAACAATTAGTATTCAAAAACTTAAAAAAAAAACAAACTATGTGAGCCCCGATGGAATGAGGTCTTCGAGCTCATTCCAATGAGGGGGTCACATGATATGGTTTTGTTAAAATTTACTGAAAAATTGAAAACCATATAATTAAAATAATAAATTTTGACGTGTAAATTTGGTAAAGGGTTAATAAGGCTAGCTTGATATGGCCATTACCTTACATAATGTGTCATATGATCTGTTACATAAGGCTAGCTTGATATGGCCATTACCTTACATAATGTGTCAAACTGATCTGTTACATAAGGCTAGCTTGATATGGCCATTACCTTACATAATGTGTCAAACTGATCTGTTACATAAGGCTAGCTTGATATGGCCATTACCTTACATAATGTGTCATATGATCTGTTACATAAGGCTAGCTTGATATGGCCATTACCTTACATAATGTGTCAAACTGATCTGTTACATAAGGCTAGCTTGATATGGCCATTACCTTACATAATGTGTCAAACTGATCTGTTACATAAGGCTAGCTTGATATGGCCATTACCTTACATAATGTGTCAAACTGATCTGTTACATAAGGCTAGCTTGATATGGCCATTACCTTACATAATGTGTCATATGATCTGTTACATAAGGCTAGCTTGATATGGCCATTACCTTACATAATGTGTCAAACTGATCTGTTACATAAGGCTAGCTTGATATGGCCATTACCTTACATAATGTGTCATATGATCTGTTACATAAGGCTAGCTTGATATGGCCATTACCTTACATAATGTGTCATATGATCTGTTACATAAGGCTAGCTTGATATGGCCATTACCTTACATAATGTGTCATATGATCTGTTACATAAGGCTAGCTTGATATGGCCGTTACCTTACATAATGTGTCATATGATCTGTTACATAAGGCTAGCTTGATATGGCCATTACCTTACATAATGTGTCATATGATCTGTTACATAAGGCTAGCTTGATATGGCCATTACATTACATAATGTGTCAAACTGATCTGTTACATAAGGCTAGCTTGATATGGCCATTACCTTACATAATGTGTCATATGATCTGTTACATAAGGCTAGCTTGATATGGCCATTACCTTACATAATGTGTCAAACTGATCTGTTACATAAGGCTAGCTTGATATGGCCATTACCTTACATAATGTGTCAAACTGATCTGTTACATAAGGCTAGCTTGATATGGCCATTACCTTACATAATGTGTCAAACTGATCTGTTACATAAGCAACAAAACCTTGATAACTGAATTAAATTTGCCAGAACAAAATACTGAATTAACCCTTTACCTAACCTGAAAAGCAGACGACACTTGCAAAAAAAATTCTTGAATAACTCATTTTTTGTCTCAAAAACATAGGTTATGACCCCTCGTTGGAACGAGCTCGAAGAGCTCATTCCAACGCGGGGTCATAACCTATGTTTTTGAGACAAAAAATGAAAAAAATAATGAAAATTAATTGGCGATTTTTTAGAATAGCGCTGGCGGTTTTGGCCGTTACGTTGGGTAAAGGGTTAACAGGAATATCAACAGAAGGTGGACAGAATAAATGTATTTTGGAAAAGAAATACAGGTTATGTTTGGCAATGCATGATGGTGAAAAAAATGCCATGAGAAAAAAAAAGATAAAGCCTAAAAAAGTTAAAAATCTGTTTTTCAGGCCCTCCCAAATGGTCCTTTTGGCTGCCATATGCTCTCTTTTCATAATGAATGCAAACTTAAAAAAATAAAAATTAAATGGTTAATGTCCGATATATTACCCAAGTTAATAAAATCAATAAATTTGTCCCTTGAGTGCAACAAAGGATGAAATACACCACCAGCCATGCTATTCTGTAGATTATGAGGCCTAAAACATAAAACAAACTAAGAGCATGAACTTTTGATGCCAAAGAAATAAACACAAAAATAAAAAATAATAATAAAAAAAAAAAAAACCCGACCACATGCAATTTTACAAAAAAAATGGTCGGAGAAACAGAAGATTTACTTTATGGGGCCGAAAATAACAGATTGCCTTACTGTTTGATTTCTTGGTGATGATTGTTCAACTTCAATATTTGGCACTATTGTGAATGTGATTGTCCCAGTCATGTTTGCCTGTAAAGAAAGGAGAATCCAGAAGATTAATGAACAGTCGGTTTAACCTGTGACTTCTAGAGAATTAATATCTTACATAAACTTACAACTGATACTTTTCTATAACATGTCAGCCAAATCCTGTCAATAATTTACACAATAAATCACTGTAATATCACATGACACTTTTGAATGGTGAGTTTTGTGAATAACACTGCGTGCATTTGGTTGATTTGTTTTATGGCCTTGTGAATGTAAGAAATTTACACTGGGTGCATTTGGTTGATTTGTTGTATGGCCCTGTGAACTTCAGAAATTCAATTTCAAATCTTTCTGATGATTTGACTCGATTTCAGTTGTACAGTGGAGCCCACTTAATTGGATAACTCTTTATTAAATAACCCTGTTAATTGAATATAATTTCCCAACACAAAACCATTTACCATACATCCAGTACAAATTTGACCTGTTAATTGAATATAGGTTATCGAGTAAACTCCTGTTAATTGAATAAAAACAATTGTAACCTGTTGGGAAATTACCCTGACTCGCCCCATTTTACCTTTGTTTATAGACCTATTTGGCCTCAGTACATCCAATGCAGGCATTTAATCTGTTATATCTTGTTTGACAGAGCTCATGGAGCTCTGTCAAACAAGATATAATAGAATAAATGCTAAGTTTATCTCTAGAATACAGGAAAGTGACACAATCCCTGTTAATTGAATACTCCTATTAATTGAATAATTTTCATTTGCAAAGTGGCTATTCAATTAACAGGGTTCCACTGTATCAATTTGGAGATTTTTGAAGCGTCAAGATGTTCTAAAAATTCTACAAAGTGTCTCTTCTTAATCTCTTCTTCTATCATTAGGCCACTTTCTGGTGATAAAGAATTGTCAACTATCATATCGCACACTATGTGAAAATGTACACTCAATGAGGCTGTGCATGCATAGGGTTAGTCGCATAATAGAGACAATCTTATTATGAATTGACGGTAACATGGTCGGAGGTTGTGGGCTTGGAGCGTATGTTCAATAGTACTCAAACGATTAGTCGACTAGTCGATGTCGACTCTGGGCAAACCAGTAGTCGACTCTCAATTGTGCAGTCGACTCGTCGGAGGAGTTCAAGCTTTTAGGTAAATAGTATCCCTTCTGTGCCACTGTCAGAAAGTTTGAACAGCAATATTGAGCAATCAATGTATACATCTATTGCCATCTAATAGTTGTGACAGTAGTTTGTTTTAACTGGTACTAGTAGAGTGCTGAATTATTTTGGGCTATCAGGATATGTTATTAAATTGCCTTGTTGCAATTTATGGGAGAGTGCTTATAGGCACTCTCCCATAAATTGCAACAAGGCAAATTAAATAAGACTATATAATTTCACTCTTGGCATAATTAGAAGCACATTAACAGAATAATGTTCCAGTAAGTTGCTGTATATGAATGCCCAAGTGAAGCCAAATTTGGACCTTCAGCACTCCACCGGAACACCAACACTGTTATAAGGAGACAAGTTATCACCAATGACTAGTCGAAGTCGACTTGACTTTTGGGTATTGACTAGTTGACTTTGGAATTCACTAGTCGTTTGAGCACTAATGTTCAACATCAATGCTTCACATCTCGGTTAAACATAAGCTGCAAGCTTCAAACCTCAGACAATGTTACCTCCAATCATCGCATTTATTTATTGGGGTTTAACAACACTATTGACAGCCAATCACCTCGCTCGTGTCAGACAGTTTTGCAGGTGGAGGAAGCTGAAGTACCACAGAGCAATGGCAAATAACTGTTAGACTCCCATGTACTGACTCCCTGCAAGCAGTGTTAGCACTGGTTGGAGACAAGTGCACCATTAACGTGCAGTATGCCTTAGTGCACAGCGTCACCATACCCCCACATGGGCAATCAAGATGAAGTATCTTGCCCAAGGACACAATGCAGTTACCCCTGGTGGAGATCGAAATGTGGACCTTTTGGTTTGAAGTTCAATGCTGTGACAACTGAGCCACCATGGTCCCTGTCAATTCAATTCATCACAATAACTTATGATATTTACAGGGCATCAAAAGCAGGCAAAATATTGCACATAGAATTTGCATCAAAGATACAATATGCCAATAGAACAGAGACACTCTAAGTAAAATCAACACAAATGCCAAGAGGGATAAAGTTGAAGTACTTTATCATCACACTTACCAACATATCTGAGACGTCGTTAATATTTTTTCCAACCATGTCAATTCCATTGATCTCTAAAATCTCATCGCCCTCATGCAGTAAACCTACAGAGATAAATCAATAATACAAGATAAAGTAAGTAATGGTTGTTCCACTAAACTGCATCCGATGTTTGATGCGGTTAATACTCAGTTTCGTATGTCAGTATAATGCTCTTGACAGGGCATTACAATTCTAATTGAATTCTGCAAAACAAATTAAAAACATAATGGAGTACTCTCCGTGAAAACTAACGCAATCAATATTCTCAAGCTTACACAGTGCTGTAAGTTATTAATTCCAGCTATTTAAGTTTGCAAAGTTAATGCGTAGGAAATGACAGAGAGAAATTGCCTTGTATAATTTGTGAAAATGCCAATATTCGTAACAGGAAATAAACTGAAAACAAGCACTCTGGGGAGGAAGACAGGAAAGATGATAAATAAATATTTTACTTATTTGATACAACTCTGGGTTTTTGTACACTACTTAACCTTTTACCCAAGGCACATGCTACAAAAATGTTATTTTAGGCCTCAAAAAGTTAAAAATATGTTTCTCAGGCTCTCCTGCATGGTCCTTTTGTCTGCCGTATTCTCACTTTTTATAACCAATGCAAACTTAAAAAAATAAAAATTAAATGGTTTATGTCCAATATTTTACCCAAGTTAATAAAATTGATAAATTTATCCCTTGAGAACCCCTTCTTGTACTCAAATGATGAAATACACCACTACCCATGCTATTCTGTAGATTATGAGGCCTGAAACATAAAACAAACCAAGAACATGAAATTTTGATGGCAAAGAAACGCTTTTTAGCATTGCAAAGCCTACTTGCACTCAAGGGACGAAATACACCCCACCCATGCTATTCGGTAGGTTATGAGGCCTAAAACATAAAACAAAGAATATGAACTACTGATGCCATAGAAATAATTACAAAAATAAAAAATAAAATAAAAAAAAATGCCCACCCACACGTAATTTTACAAACAAAATGGCCTGAGAAACAGAAGATCTACTTTGTAGGGCTTCAATTATTTTTTTTTTCAACTGCTCAGTTTGTAAATTACACAGACGGATGTGACCGGTTCGTTAGACAACAGGATTAAAACTCAAACCTTTATCTCATACAATTTCTTGATGACAAAACCAATGAAGGATCATCTCCAATTCATCCCCAGTTTATTGTTAAATTTACAAAACAAGTTCAGTAAATTAGATCTAGATAGCGCCTCCGACCTAATAATGGGATGAGGTTCGGAGAATTACACTTTGACAGGGTTTGTAACAATGTTTATTGGAGTTTAATGACACTTTCAACAGCCCAGGTCACTGTCGGGTGGAGGAAGCAAGAGAACTATGAAGCAGAGTAAGCAATTGTTAGACTATAAGCAGGTTTAGCAGTGATTGAAGGGAAATGTATCATTAACCCTTTACCCAATGCCGACGATATCAAAATTTCTTATTTTAAATATCATTTTTTTGGAATTTTTCAAACAATTTCAACAAAACCATATCATGTGACCCCTCATTGGAACGGACTCGATGAGCTCGTTCCAACGAGGGGTCACATGATATGGTTTTGTTGAAATTTTTTGAAAAATAATATTTTTTCAACTGCTGAATTTGCATTTTATGCGGACGGATACGGCCGATTCATTGGGTAAAGGGTTAACATGCAGTATGCCTTAGCACACAGCGCCAGCCAGGGACATGGCTAGAGGTTTTTGATTAGGGGGTGTAAGGTCGTGAATTTCAAACAAGGGGGAGGGACTGAGAGGGGGAAATCCCTAGGGCTGTCACAATTAATCGATTGTCGATCGATCTCGCCGAAATCGATTAGTATTTTTCGCTGTTGACAAATTGCTAAATTTTACCCCGTTTTAGATGTATAACCCTTTACCCAACGTAACGGCCAAAACCGGCCAGCGCTATTCTCAAAAATCACTAATAAATTTTCATTATATTTTCATTTTTTGTCTCAAAAACATAGGTTATGACCCCTCATTGGAACGAGCTTGTCGAGCTCGTTCCACCGAGGGGTCATACCCTATGTTTTTGAGACAAAAAATGAAAAAAATTAGTTATTCAAGAATTTTTTTTGCAAGGGTCGTCTGCTTTTCATGTTAGGTAAAGGGTTAATAATTTTAAAAAAAATTGGATGAAAAAACTATTGTTGCTAAAGGTAAAAGGTCAAGAACGTTGACGTTAAACCTCAAGAAGCCATTAGAAGCATTTGTCTTTCAGGTTCATCAAAGCTTTGATGTTCTGAACTTTTGAACCGTCAGTGTAATAATCAAGACCGGTCAGCAGTTGCGAACTTGCGAAGTTCGCAACTGACGACCGGTCTTGATTATTACACTGATGGTTCAAAAGTTCAGAACAACAAAGCTTTGAATGTACCTAAAAGAGGATCGTCTTCGTTGTTTACTTGATGTTGGTCAGTTAACTTGAACTTCATTTTTAACAACTTCAAAGAGCGGGAGGGGGGAGGGTCATCTAGGTATGATTAATTGATTATGATCGATTATTTGCGACGATTAATCGATTCCTAAATTAAAAAAACGTGACAGCCCTAGAAACCCCCTCCCGGTCCCTCCTCCTATTTGGAAATTCACTACAGAGAAAAATTTTAAGAAATGAAGCCATGTAAGGGGGCATAAAATTGATTCTAGTAACTGAAATGCCAACACATTTATGATAGAATTATCAGGTTATTATTATTTGGTATTATTCTGGGAATTGAATATGTGCTAAACAAATGCTCAAGCTGAGAACTTTGAGCAATTCACACTGTCCTAACATTAAATCAGATCTTATGCAGGAATGATTAGTTTCGATGTTTCATCTTTTTGTAACTGTGAATGATGGAATTAACTCAGGATAACGATTTTACATGATGTGATTTTCTTGAAGTGCATTTCAAGGATTTTTTTTATTATGGTAAGTAAATGTACTACAGAAATCTCGGACCGATTGACATCATGCCTACTTATAAAGCTCGATATTGCATACACTGCAGTTGTAAGTAATAACAGTTGGAATTTTTGCTGATTTGGGAAGTAAAGGAGACATCAGCATCACTAAAAAAGCTTTAAAATCCAGATAGATGGAGTTTCCAACTACTCATGACTTGTCATATTGCTAATCACCAAAATAAAACTGCATTGCAAGATAATAAAGTCAAATGCTGAAATGAAAAGGCATGAAAACTTCCCCGAGACAAGTCCCTCTTCAATACACAATGCATACCATGCGCCAAATTTACAAAACGTGGTGGCTCATAACAAGGTAAAAAATTGTTACTTTGGCCAGAAATTGGCAGTTGCTGGTCACATTTCAGAGGTGGTCGCAGTCAACAATTTTGTTATAGAGTGGAAGTGATCCATGCATTGAAAATGTGATTGTTAATGTCCAGCCACCAATGTGATGGTTAAGACCCCCAAGCTAAACCAAGCCATCAACCCAAAATCCAGCCAAGAATTCAATATTTCAAGGCTTTGGGTCCAGCGAGCAACTCCCCAATGTACAAAGTCCACACAAGCAGGGTTGGGATTGGTTGTTTTCAAATCACCATTGATGTGAAGCATGCCTTAGCACACATTGTCACCATGCCCCAAGATGGGCAATTGGGATTAACACCTAGCATGCTGCTATTATTAAAGTACTGAGTAGGTTAACCCTTTGGACACTGGTGGTATCTTCCATGCCAGTTAAATGGCAGAAATTGTAAGAGTCCATATCCATTATTTGGGGTAGAGCAATTAATATTTTCAATGTGCAGCCTTCAGGCTGCATGTTGAAAATATTAATTGTTCTATCACACATGTTCACTAGGTAGCCTTCCTACTTAATGAAATTATGAGGTATAGTATTGCTGGACCAGAAAAGCAGTCTCTCGTGTTGAAAGAGTTAAGAGGTGTCTTGACAATGTACACAGCACAGTTACTGCTGGTCAGTACCGCACTCTGGACCTTTTGGTTTGAAGTTCAATACTTTCAATGCTTTAAGTAAACTTTCTGTATTTTCCAGTACTCTTTCAGCATTAATTGATGAAAATACCTGTACTTTTTTCGCTGTATGTGAATGTTATATTGAACTGATACATATATTATGTTATCACGACTATGTGTTGGTCAACAAATTTATATCAAGCCAAGATGGTGTTCATATTAGGTATCGCGCCAAGCCCTTTAGGGCAAGATGTGATACGAAAGCTGGAGTACCAGGAGAGAACCACCGAGCAACGACAAGCAGCTGCCAGCTTCCCAACATCGCAACTCTGCACTGCAGCACAGGCAAGGTTAGACTGGTTGAAGACATGTGTACCATCGACGTTCAGTACGTCTATAGTACACAACGTCATCGTGCCCCCATGTGGGCAAACAGGGTTAAGTGCCTTGCCCAAGGACACAACGCGGGAGTCCGAATTGATCGCTCAGATGGTCACCCATCCAATTGGATGATTAACCTGGCTCGACGTTGCTTAACTTCGGTGATCAGATGAGAAATCAGTTCATCAACAAGCAACAACAGAATATGTAAAAATGTTTACCTTTCTCATTGTAGGAAGTCCCACTTAGAGTTAGGGCTGCCGTATCTATTAATTTTCATCGTCAACCAATTAGCATGAAATAGTTGACAGTTTGTAGGTTAAGCATT
The DNA here is from genome assembly GCA_031216915.1 of Pictodentalium vernedei. Lineage (NCBI taxonomy): Eukaryota > Metazoa > Mollusca > Scaphopoda > Dentaliida > Dentaliidae > Pictodentalium > Pictodentalium vernedei. The sequence continues at coordinate 111,265,392 of CM062292.1, read as the reverse complement.
ACCATCTACTTTCCACTTCTCCTCATAAAACAATGTGAAATCTGTTAACTACAGTGAAAACTTCCTGGCCATTGAAAACGAGGAGTAAAAAATTACTCTCATGATTGTTTAATTTCAAATATGTGAATCAATACTGCCAAGAACCTTCTGTAATTAATTTTCTTGCTACCTGGGTAACAATGCTGCACTGGAGTTATGAAACCTAAAGTCACACTTCACGTGTGTAAAATCAATGTTTCTATTATTTATCTTACAAGAACGTATTTTCCCCAATACAAGTAAAAACGTCTAGACAAAATACAAATCTGTATTTAATCAGTTGAGTGTGGCATTTGGTTTGTTCAAGACTATTTTTGAGACATCATGGTTTAGAGTTTTGTTGACTAAAGAGTAGATAAAAAGTGTTAAGTGCTCATTATGCTTGAACACAATCTTTTATTGCGATTTGACCCATATTTGAGGGAGGTACAGCTACTCGTCAAGCAAGCATAACTTGTAACTATATGCCCCCAAAACAAGTCTCGTCACAATAAAAGATTCTGTAGATGCATAATGAGCACATACTTATCCCATGATATTTCTCTATGTATCAAGGTCAAAACAAACAACTTATATGCCAAAAAGTTACAGGACTTAGGCTATTAAACAAATTTTTTATCATTGAAAATTTGCCTCATTACTAATTTTTACCCAGAAATCTCTTCAATATGGCTTCACAAAGTAGATCTTCTTTTCTCAGGTCATTTTTCTGTAAAATTAACGTGAGCAGGTGGTTTTTTAATTTATTTTTTATTTTTATAACCTATGTCTGTTTATATCTCATAATCTACAGAATAGCATGGGTGGTGGTGTATTTTGTCCCTTGAGTGCAAGAAGGCTTTGCAATGCTAAAGCATTGCAAAGCCTTGTCACATTCAAGGGACGAATTTATTAATTTTATTAACTTGGGTACAATAGCAGACATAAATCATTCAATTTTAATTTTTTCAAGTTTGCATTGGTATTAAAGAGAGAACATGTGGCAGCTAAAAGGGCCCATGTGGGAGGGCATGAGAAACACATTTTTAGGGACCTAATACAATTTTGTATATGCAGGACAAAAAATTTAACTGAAAAATTTAACCAACTCTTTGATGTTTGACAGAGCTCGTTTAAAACATTGGTTATACCTCAGAATAGTGTAAAGAGTCAATCCAAAAATTTCAACTCTATTCAGGACTGTTTTGTGAATTAACAAAAAACATAAAAGCCTACATTCCTCCTCATAAAATTGAGGAAAAATAGCCTGAGAATCACAAATTTTGTTCAATATGCCTTAATGGTTTTCATGTAGTGAAGCATGTTGTCATACCATCTTTACATTAGTGTAATGATGTTAGTGACATCACAACTGCAAAAGGCATAAACTTTCTCAGTGTTAAACCTGTGGAGAAAATTTATTATTTCCCCAGTGGAATAAAGCAAACATTTTTTCCTAGGCTTTATCCTTGAAGTAAATACTAATATATGTAGCAGATATCACTGTGTTGCCTAAATTAATTGTTTTAGGAAAAGCATTTGACATGTAGGACAAACAATACAGTGTAACCCTGCTAATTGAATAGCCACTAGGCCAAGGAAAATTATTCAATTAACAGGTGTATTCAACTGACAGGGATTGTGTCACTTTCCTGTATTCTAGAGATAAACTTAGCATTTATTCTATTATATCTTGTTTGACAGGGCTCCATGAACTCTGTCAAACAAGATGTAAGAGATAAAATGCCTGTATTGGATGCACTGAGGCCAAATAGGTCTATAAACAAATAAAAACTGGGGGAGAGTCAGGGTAATTTCTTGTTAGGTTACAAGATTTTTCATTCAATTAACAGGAGTTTACTCTATAACCTATATTCAATTGACAGATCAAATTTGTACTGGAGGTATAGTAAATGGTTTTGTGTTGGTAAATTATACTCAATTAACAGGGTTATTCAGTTAAGAGATATCCAATTAAGTGGGCTCCACTATATCAGCAATTGGCAAACTGTCATGGTTCTAAAATCCACAACCAAGGCTGTAATGAAAATTACATTTACCACATGAAAATGATGCAAGATTCTTTGAGATTGCTTCATTCTTATTAAGAGAACAATATTTTGTTTAAAGGAGGATTCGTACACCCCTGAAAAAAAAATCCTATACTTTATCAAAGATTTTTTAAAGGGAATTTTTGAAGCCCTCTCCAGAATCTTTACAAGGATCTTACAGTACCATAGCCGTGGACTGATTACTTTCCACTAATGCAATAATACTCCTAATACTAATTACAGAAATAACAATCAAAAATTTAATTAACAAGAGCTATTGCTGAAGGCAATTCATACCCCCACTGCAGTGCTGGGCCGATGAAGCATAAATGAATTAAAACAAGAGGCCCCAAGGGGCCTGAGGGCACTCACCTGACATGGTAGCCTAAATATCAACCCAGAGAATTGATTTCAACAAGTTGCATCTGCTCCGCCTAAGAAAAGCTTATACCAAATATCCAAAGATTCTGACCAGTGGATCTAAAAAAAAGAAGGAGATTTTTAAAGAATATTCCTCATATTGAACTTAGTTATAATTTGGGCTCCCACAGTGACTTGGCTTTAACAAACTTGAATCTCACCCCACTAAGGATGCTGCACACCAAATATCAAAACATTCCGACTGCTGGATCTGAAGAAGAAGATTTTTAAAGAAAATTCCTCATTTTGAACTAAGTTACAATTCAAGCTCCCACAGTGAGTCCAAATATGGACCTAGGGATTTGGCTTGAACAAACTTGAATCTCACCCCTGTAAGCATGGTGCATACCCAATATCAAAAGATTCTGCCTGCTGGATCTTGATAAGAAGATTTTCAAAGAAATTTGCCTGAAATGCACTAAGTTCGAATTCGAGCTTCTATAGTGAGCCCAAATATGAATCTAGGGAGCCGATTTGAACAAACTTGAATCAGATCCACCCCACAATGTTGCATACCAAATATCAAAAGATTCTGCCTGCTGAATCTGGAGAAGAAGATTTTTTAAGAAATTTGCCTGAAATGCACTAAGTTCAAATTCGAGCTTCTATAGTGAGCCCAAATATGAATCCAGGGGGCCAATTTGAACAAACTTGAATCAGATCCACCCCTCAATGTTGCATACCAAATATCAAAAGATTCTGCCTGCTGGATCTGGAGAAGAAGATTTTTTAAGAAATTTGCCTGAAATGCACTAAGTTTGAATTCGAGCTTCTATAGTGAGCCCAAATATGAATCCAGGGGGCCGATTTGAACAAACTTGAATCAGATCCACCCCACGATGTTGCATACCAAATATCAAAAGATTCTGCCTGCTGGATCTGGAGAAGAAGATTTTTTAAGAAATTTGCCTGAAATGCACTAAGTTCGAATTCGAGCTTCTATACTGAGCCCAAATATAAACCCAGGGGGCCGATTTGAACAAACTTGAATCAGATCCACCCCACAATGTTGCATGCTAAATATCAAAAGATTCAGCCTGCTGGATCTGGAGAAGAAGATTTTTTAAGAAATTTGCCTGAAATGCACTAAGTTCAAATTCGGGCTTCTATAGTGAGCCCAAATATGAATCCAGGGAGCCGATTTGAACAAACTTCAATCAGATCCACCCACAACATTGCATACCAAATATCAAAAGATTCTGCCTGCTGGATCTGGAGAAGAAGATTTTTTAAGAAATTTGCCTGAAATGCACTAAGTTTGAAATCGGGCTCCTATACTGAGCCCAAATATGAACCCAGGGGGCCGATTTGAACAAACTTGAATCAGATCCACCCTACAATGTTGCATACCAAATATCAAAAGATTCTGCCTGCTGGATCTGGAGAAGAAGATTTTTTAATCTTTTTCCCATTGCCTACAGTGTTAAAAAGTGCTGACTCAGCACTTTTTCAAAGTCCTGAAAAAAGTACCTTGTGTTTTGGAGATATGGGAGTTTTAAGGTTTTTCCTATTTTAGCTCCCGAGGTTCCCACGGGGCAATGAGAAATTTTTTTTTTTTTTTTTGTATCAATCAACTACTTATGACCCATTATCATCTCATATCAAATTTGGTTCAAATCGACCTGACGTTTCTGAAAATAGAAATTTTAGGTGAGGCCCAAATTTTTGCCCCTCCCATAACGAAGGCAAATAATGCCCGACAAACTTCTCTTGAACAAACTTGAGTCTACACCTCTAAAGGAAGCTGCATACTAAATATCAAGTCTCTGCTATTGGTGGTTCTTGAGAAGAAGATTTTTTAAGAATTGGAGCATTTTTGCCCCATCCCTCTGCTCAATATGAGCCGAAACCTAATTTGACAAAAAATCAAAATGCCCTTACATAACCCCCACTCACATGAAATTTCATTAATATGCGGCCAGTGGTTTGGGAGAAAAAGGCCCAAACACCACCTTCATGCCGGACGACGGACGACAGACGACGGACGCCGGACAAAAAGTGATAAGAAAAGCTCACCCTAACTTTCAGTCAGGTGAGCTAACAAGTAATAAAAAAAAAATAATAATCTGACAACACCAAAAATCATTCTAGTCTTGGGAAATGTTACAATTTAATTACATAGCAAGTTCCATAATAATATACTTAAGTTATGAAAGTTACGAATATTCTCGGACAGACTCACACACGGACGGTCGGATGGAAACCATGTAATCCAGTATACTCCCCCCCCCCCCCCCCCCCCCCCCCCATTTTCTTCGAAAGTGGGGGTATAATGAAGCACCTGGTAAATCCATGCATGGATATCACTGCCCATGCTGGATTATGACCATTCCACGGCAATTGTACTGTGCACTTGCCAGGAATAAAAGTTCCATAGTTTTTCCAAACAAGTCGGCCCATTTTCCAAACCTCAAATAAATGCAAAATTTTACTTGGGAAGAAGTAACATAAGGTAACAGCTTTCTTTAAATACCCCCGGTACTATTTTTTGAAATGTTTCTCATAGGGCAACTTCGAACTGAGCCAATTCAATCTTATTTGACAAGATCTCTGTGGGCTCTGTCAGACATGACTGAATTGGTTAATTTTCTTGTTGCATTGTGTGAAATATTTGCAGGTTAAAATTTCAAAATCACTGTGGAGAGGGTGAATATTTAAAAATGAAAGTGTCATTGACACTGTAGCTTAACTTGTGTGTTGTGATTGATGAAAAGGATAATGTTCAATGTTTATGAAAGGATTATGAAATAAGACAAGAATTGTGATAATTGGGAATATGTTCATTTCTGTTCCCTGTGTGCTATGTGTATGATAAAAATAATATTAGGTGTACACTGTACTAAAGAGCTGAGGGGTGGGTTAATATGACCTCACAGTTAATGTATGTGGCCCTCACAGTTAACGTATATCAACAAAAGTTACCAAGTTACAGTGAAATTATTCCAAAACGAGTCATCCTATCAAGTTACATTAAAATCCCCTCATAAATATGGCCTGTAGACTGTGCTAAAGGTTTTCGGGCTTCGGGCCCCTGTAGCCGTCAGATTCCCAATTGCGTCCAAAGGGGACGTTCTCATCTAGACATTATATGAAGTCAATCTACCAAGTTACAATGAAATCCCTTAATAAATATGACCTGTAGACTGTGCTAAAGGTCTTTGGGCTTTGGGCTCAGGCAGCCATCATGGCTGAATGATCGCAACCAAAAGGGGACAATCTCCTCTGGACACTATTTGGAGTCATCCTACCAAGCTACAATGAAATCCCTTCATAATTATGACCTGTAGACTGTTCTAAAGGTTTTCGGGCTTTGGGCCCCTGAAGCCATCACAGTTGCCCAATCGTGCCCAAAAGGGGACATTCTCATCTAGACATATGAAGTCAACCTACCAAGTTACAATGAAATCCCTTCATAAATATGACCTGTACACTGTGCTAAAGGTTTTAGGGCTTCGGGCTCGGGCAGCCATCATGGTTGAATGATTGCAACCAAAGGGGACAATCTCATCTGGGCATCATCTGGAGTGATCCTGCAAAGTTACAATGAAATCCCTTCATAAATATGACCTGTAGACTGTACTCAAGGTTTTTGGGCTTCGGGCACCTGTAGCCATCACAGTTGACCAATCACGGCCAAAAGGGGATGTCATCATCTAGGCATTATATGGAGTCAGCCTAATAGGTTACAATGAAATCCTTCCGTAAATATGACCTTTTACCTATACTAATGGTTTTTGGGCTCAGGCACCCATCAAGGCTGAATGATCGCGATCAAAATGGGACGTTCTCATCGAGACATTATTTGGAGTCATCCTACCAAGTTACAATGAAATCCCTTCATATATATGACCTGTACACTGTGCTCAAGGTTTTCGGGCTTCGGGCACTAGTAGCCATCACAACTGACCAATCATGACCAAAAGGGGATGTCATCATCTAGGCATTACATGGAGTCAACCTAACAGGTTACAATGAAATCCTTCCATAAATATGACCTTTTGCCTATGTTAAAGGTTTTTGGGCTCGGGCACCCATCAAGGCTGCATGATTGCGATCAAAATGGGACGTTCTCATCTAGACATTATTTGGAGTCATCCTACCAAGTTACAATGAAAACCCTTCATAAATATGACCTCTAGACTGTGCTAAAGGTTTTTGAGCTTTGGGCCCCTGTAGCCATCACAGTTGCCCAATCACGCCCAAAAGGTGACTTTCTCATCTAGACATTGTATGAAGTCAACCCACCAAGTTACAATGAAATTCCTCAATAAATATGACCTGTAGACTGTGGTAAAGGTTTTCGGGTTTTGGGCTCGGGCAGTCGTCACGGTTGGCAGATCATGCCCAAATGGGGAAATTCTCTTCTAGACATCATAAGGAGTCATCCTACCAAGTTACAATGAAATCCCTCCACATTGAACATGACCTGCAGACTGTGCTGAAAGTTTTTGGGTTTCGGGCTTGGGCAGCCATCACGGTTGATAGATCATGCCCAAAAGGGGACGTTCTCATCTAGGCATTATACAGAGGCATCCTATCAAGTTACAATGAAATCCCTTCATAAATACGACCTGTAGACTGTGCTAATGGTTTTCGAGTTTTGGGCTCGGGCAGCCGTACCGGTTGCCCAATCGCGACCAAAAGAGGACGTTCTCATCTAGACATGACCCCAAACCTGCATATGAAATTTTGTGACGATCAGACAAGAACTGCGGGGTGTAGCCCGTGCTAAAGAAAAATGTGAACAGACGTCACAGACTCACAGACTTCCGCACACGCGTGATGGCAATAGCTTATCTTGACTATGTCAAGTTAAGCTAAAAACTAATTTCCATACTTTTTGAATACTCTTAAGGCTCGACTGATGTATTTTCCATACTTTTCAAAACTCTTAAGGCTCGACTGATGTATTTTCTATACTTTCAATACTCTTAAGGCTCGACTGATGTATTTTCCATACTTTTTCAATACTCTTAAGGTTCGACTGATGTATTTTCCATACTTTTTCAATACTCTTAAGGCTCGACTGATGTATTTTCCATACTTTTTCAATACTCTTAAGGCTCGGCTGATGTATTTTCTATATTTTCAATACTCTTAAGGCTTGACTGATATATTTTCCATACTTTTCAAATACTCTTAAGGCTCGGCTGATGTATTTTCTATATTTTCAATACTCTTAAGGTTCGACTGATGTATTTTCCATACTTTTTCAATACTCTTAAGGCTCGACTGATGTATTTTCCATACTTTTTCAATACTCTTAAGGCTCGGCTGATGTATTTTCTATATTTTCAATACTCTTAAGGCTTGACTGATATATTTTCCATACTTTTCAAATACTCTTAAGGCTCGGCTGATGTATTTTCTATATTTTCAATACTCTTAAGGCTCGACTGAAGTATTTTCCATACTTTTTCAATACTCTTAAGGCTCGACCGATGTATTTTCTGTACTTCCAATACTCTTAAGGCTTGACTGATATATTTTCCATACTTTTTCAATACTATTAACCTTTAAGGCCCTGGAGATTTTTACAGATTTTTGCTATACTTGGACAGTCTACATCCTGTGGCTTTGCTGCTGTTTTTTTTTGCAAGTCTTCACTGCCAAGATAGGCATCCAAGACTTGCCTAAAAACAACTATCAAGGGACTTAGAATATAACTTGGCAGTTAACCCAAAGGCTGCATGTAGGGTCACCTGTTCTGTTGCAAAAAAATGTGATCAGTCGGAATTAGGCCATTAAGGGTTAAGGCTTGACAGATGTACTTTTTATACTTTTTCAATACTCTTAAAGCTTGACTGGAGTATTTTCTATAGTTTTTCAATACACTTAAGGCTTGACTAATGTATTTTTCATACTTTTCAAGACCTTTTCCAGACTGACACAAATTTCCAACAAGCCATTAATTGAAAATATAATTTTTTCATTTTTGGAATTCACTATAAAAAACGTTCCACAATCCAGTATAAATATTTCCATTAGTACTTTGAACCCTGCATCCTGTTACATGTAACCAACTTCCCATGTGCATTTTTAGAGTTTTTGGCAGTAACTATTTTTATGTAGGATGTGATATGGCAGTTACTAATTGTTTATAACCAGAATGAGTGACTAACCCTGTGCATTGCATTAGTCACATTTTCTGGTTATAAACAAATCTTATTATTAACCGAGTAACTAAACCTGTCCACTGCACTGCCTTTGTTTAAATCTCAACTTAACAAATATATATCCAAAATGATGGTCAAACTCAGCCAGTACTACTCTCAAAGTGTTAAAATTGAGCTGATAAACCGTCAGTGGAAAGGATTGAGGAAAACGTTTTTTTAGTGACTTCCAAAAATCAAAACATATTCTATTTTCAATTAAAAGCTTGTTTTCCATACTTTTTAAAGAATTTAAAAATAGAATCAGAACCCTTTGTTTATCTAAAATCATTTGATCATCTTTATGTTTATATGCATAGTGTTAACTAGAGGTGTGACTGTCCCAGATGGGCCTGTCCATATCCCCGCAGCAATGATTCCAAGACAAAAAGGGGCAAAACTCTGGCTAAAAAAGTCTGATCAAAACTATAATCACAGGTGCACACGTAACCATGGTAGTGAACATCCATACCAAGTTTTAAAGAAACCCACCCATAAACATCTGAGAAAGTCTCCAGACAAAATTCTAGGCAATTCAGGCACTCTAAGATGAAAAGGGGGCATAACTCTGGTAAAAAAAAAGTCCCATTGAAACTATAATAACAGGTGCCCAGGATCCCATGCACGGGAACATCTATAGAAAGTTTCAAAGGAATTGACCCATAAACATCTGAGAAAATCTCTGGTCAAAATTAAAGACCTGCCTTTTCAAGTTGAAAAGGAACATAATTCTGGCAAAATAATCCGACCAGAACCATAATCACTGGTGCACAAACATTCATACCAAGTTTCAAGACAGACAGACAGACAGACAATGGGATGGATGGACAAGGTGATTTCAGTATACCCCCCCCCCCCCCCACCCCCTCACACACACACAACTCATTGCGGGGGATATAAAAATTCTTACAGGTGTGTATGTTCCCAGCAAATAATACCTGTACCCAATACTATATTCTATCTCCTATCTCTCTCTCTTAGAGAGCTTCAAAAGGATCAGTGTCACATACATGTATTATTTCAGTGAATTGTGTGTTTATTGGGGTTTAACAATGCTTTTCACAATCAGGGTTACTTTGTGTTGGACAGTTTTACAGGTGGAGGAAGCTGGAGTACCCAGAGAGAACTGTCAAGCAGCGCAGTGGCAACTGTCAAACTCCCCAATGTACTAACTCTAACAAAAGGACGAATGGAAGGATAGAAGAAATGATGTACAGGTGGATAGACAAAACCCATTCCTATATCCCCTCCCACTATGTGGCTGGGGATAAAAAAAAAACCTTCTGAAGACCAAATTCTAACTACGAAGGTTAACCCAAATTAATTATTTTTTAAATTACTGTTATTGGTAGGAGTGAATTTTTATTATGTCATGCTCGATCGAAAAAATCCTTTTCACATTAAATTTTTTCTGGTACAATGCTAAATTATTTTTCCAAGATGATTTTTAACATGAGTATTTTTTCAAAGCTTTTATTGCTACCATTTTGGAGAGCCATAGTTTAGCAATTTTTTATTCATAAGAAATTGATTTATAATTTATTGGAGAGTGCATACTGGCACTCGCCAATAAATTATATAACAAAACAATTTAATATAAAATATTTTTTGTTCTACTACTGAGTAAACATCAAGCTAATACTTACAGCGTAAAGCCACTCAAGTGGCTTTCAGCATTTTCAATAGAGCCCCGATAGTGGATTCAAGCACCCAACAAACAAAACTTTCTGGAGTTTATTTATTTATTGGGGTTTAATGACAAACTTTTGACAACCAGGGTCACCTAGTGTTGAACAGTTTTACAGGAGGAGGAAGCCGGAGAACGTAGAGAGAACCACGAAGCAACTGTCAGACTCCTCCACACAAGCAGTTGTAGCATTGGTTGAAGACAAGTGTACCATAGACGAGCAGTATGCCTTAGTATACAGCACCACCGTGCCGCCACATAGGTAATCAGGATGAAGTGCCTTGCTCAAGGACACAATGCAGTTATCTCTGGTGGGAATCGAACCGTGAACCTTTCGTTTGAAGTTCAGTGCCGTAACTACTGAGCAACTGCACTCCCATTTCTGGAGTAAAAAATCTGGAAAGAACAATTTGTGAAGCTAACCAAGAAACTAAACAAAATATACTCACCACTTTTATCGGCGATTCCACCTTTAACTATCCTACCGATTAATACTGACTCTCCTTCATTTTTAACTGTAGCACCCTGTAATAATAATAATTACAGAACATTAAGGCTAAAGTAAGGTCATAGTTAATTAATTTTCGGTTTAGTGTTATTTGTCTCATTTTGTTTTTTGCCCGAAATAATAATGCATTTTCTTTATTATTCGCTCCACAAATGGGTTACCTACTTAAAAGAGCTAGGAGAATACATCATGTCAGGTTTATTCCTCATCCATTGAAATGCCAGAATATTACCTCATTTTTGCCGGGTTCCTATAGCAATCTGGCAAAAAATAGTCTGGTGTTATTAAGGATAAAATGTAGACTAATGGTACATTTTAGGCTGTTCTATATAACCTACACATGCAAGAAAGCCGTGTGTTAGGGTGAAATGATAAAATATGCATCTTGTGGAAGGGGATATAGTACACCATTTCTAAATGAGGATATAATTAATGATATCACTGATCTAAATATGAAAAACCTGCAGTAGTTTATACGACACAACCCATCACAAAAAACCCTGTCTGCAAGTATCTCAATGGGGCTCAGCATAACTTCCCATTGATCATTGTTATGGGTTCTAGAGGATCAGTTGCCATTCCTATCGAGTAAGAAAGTAACATAAAAATTATGCTTAAAAAAATTAAAAATCTGTTTCTCAGGCCCTCCCGCATGGTCCTTTTGCTGCCACATGCTCTCTTTTTATTAAAAAAATAAAAACTAAATGGTTTATTTCTGATATTTTACCCAAGTTAAAAAAATAGATAAATTTATCACCTGAGTGCAAGAAGGCTTTGCAATGCTTTAGCATTGCAAAGCCTTCTTGCTCTCAAGGGATGAAATACACCACCACCCATGCTATTCCATAAATTATGAGGCCTAAAACATAAACCAAGAACATGAACTTTTGACAGCAAAGAAGTAACTACAGAAAAATTAAAATAAAAAAAAAACGCTTGCCCGCATGCAGTTTTACAATTAATGTCCTGAGAAACAGAAGACCTACTTTGTGTGGCCTTTTGGTAACAAATGAATTAAATTCATCTAATTTATGTATATAATACTGTGGACTCATTCTCACGTTTTCTCTTTTATTGACTCGTCCAGCAGACAAATCTAGAAGGGAGAAAATGTGACAATGAGAACACTGTTTTTGTCTCTTTGCCAGACAGACTAAGTAATGCGAGACTATTGGGGCCATCAGTCCAGTTCCCTCCCAGTTTGATAGTTTGATCAGTTTTTGCACAAACACAGTCAAAACATTCGGCCAGTTTTTGCTGGGTTTGCAGTTGGGTTTTCCTAAACTGAACAATAAAACAAAAAGTCTGCCCAGCTCTAACAAAGAAATCTTAAGGTGACATGAGGGGTTGAACTTATAATTCCTTGCAGTCACTCTCAACCAGGCCTGAAAATAAGCAGTCTGATATTTGCAGAATGAGGTCCCCAGAGGGTGAATTTGATGATGCTATCCCACACAGTGGGCCAATTTATCCTCTGGGTACCTCTTTCTGTTTAGTTTTGAGACCCTGATTCAGATTGAGGTTCACAGAGGGTAAACTTAGTGATGCTACCCTGCTGTGCAGGATAGCATTACTAAATTCACCCTCTGGGGACCTCATTTTGCAGATGACAGTCTGCTTATTTTCTGGCTTGCTCTCAGCATAATTCTGATACCTACTCAAAAACGGAAAGCATTTACAGTACGGCTGCCATGGACTGGTCACTTTCCATGTGTGGGCAATATTTCCATGGATGCAATAATATCAGATTATAAACACTAAGGAATAACCATCAAAAATTTAAATTAATGAAGCATGGTTACAACCCTGTGCTTCATCAATTAAAATTTTACTGCTGATGATTTTTATTTCCTGATAAATACATGCATGGACATAACTGCCCATACATGGATTACGACCAGAACACTGCAACTGTACTGTATACGTACGTAACGGCCCAAACCGCCAGCGCTATTCTCAAAAATTGCCAATTAATTTTCATTTTTTGTCTCAAAAACATAGGTTATGAGCCCTCATTGGAACAAGCTCATTCCAATTAGGGGTCATAACCTATGTTTTTGAGGCAAAAAATGAAAAAAATTTGTTATTCAAGAATTTGTTTTGCTAGTGTCGTCTGCTTTTCATGTTTGGGAAAGGGTTAATACTAAAATGAATTATGCCACTGAACATTAAGGACTATATGTCTTATTTTTCCTTTCTATAATAAAACTCCAATTTAAAACAATTTCCAGTATTAATCAAATTAGGACACTAGAGTTTTGTTTTTCTCCTAAATAGATTTGGCATTATGTTTACCACAATCAATAGGAAATTGGATTTCTCCCCAGACAATATGATTCCAAGTGTACATTGGTGAATTTCCTGTAATATAGCATTGGGTTATCCTTCAATCTTTTCCCCGAGCATCAACAACATTGCAACACACAATACAGTACAATGATAACTAAAGTGGTCTTTTTCGCAACACACTTACCCGATGGTTCATACATACACTTCGTTGAAGGTGAAATTTCATTACTTTTCCATGCCTGTTCTGGGACTGCAACTGAATTTTTTAAACCTTTGTGATTTTTTTTTGTTTGTTTGTTTGTTTTTTTTGTTTTGTTTTTTTTTGGTGGGGGGATTTGAGGTTGGAATTCTGGAAACAAAAGTAGAATAATTTCTCTAACATCTGAGTCATGGAAAAATCCTGTATTATGTTTTTCCATGACCGAGCTGCTTGACAAATTCATTTTTTGTTCTCACTACCACATTATTTACTGGTGTTTAACTCTTAACTTGCTGAGAATTTTCAAGATATATTTCATCAAATCTAGTCATGGCTGCTCTGAAGCAGCCATGACAAGATTAGATGAAATATTCATCTAAATTTAGCTCAAGGAATCATTGGTGAAAAAATCTTTTTAAGTTACATGAGACAATTTGATTAAATGTGCCCATATTATACTTATATCAGTGACAAGTGAAATCCTGTCCTGGGCAGGAATATCCACCAGTAACATGCAAGGAGTTAAGGTCATATATTTCGGCATAACTGTTAATTGTGACTGCAACATGGATATAAAGTCAAGTCCTGCCAATCGTTTATACTCATGTTGCTCATTTTTAGAGGACTTCCACCCCAGGCATTGGTGACCAGGTCCTATTTTAAGAGTAAAACAGAGCTTGATTACCATAGCAAACAAGCACTGCTTCACTTTGCAGGGTATCCACAGAGACACTACCACATTGCACAGAGTTGTAAGAATCAATATACTAAAATGCAACATTTAATAAACGAATGATAAAAATTCCCGCAAGTCTCATTCTTTGAGCCGATTTGAACTTCGCTATGTTTGTGGCTGCCTTTTTGTTAAGTTTGATATCAGTGTTGCATTTCGTACAAAGTTTTCAAGACTTTTCCAGATGCATAAATACCACCATTTTTCCAGGACCCATACAAACCCTGATACTCCAGTGTGTTGCGATTTCCAAAATAAACCAATACAAAATCAAGACCACATCAACATAAATAGCATCTCAGATTCAATGTTCTTGCATTTATTTTTTTCGACAGGTTAGATTCTAAAATGTTCTCGGATGCAATGCAGACAATGAATTCCGATCGGTTTGTGACCTACAGTTAAAACTAGAAGTCCTGTCACGAATTGCGTGCTTATCTAGGCTTAATTGCGCATTGGAATTGCGCACAATTGCCATGTCGAATGGCATTCAAAGAACGACAGGTTCTTCTGGTTACTCATAGCAAACACAGGCAATGTTTCTGCCAATGGACCTCTGGGTATCCGGAGGTCCATTGGCTGAAACATTGCTTGTGCACAGGCCATCCGTACAGAATTTGATAGCCTTACTATGGTCATAATGCATAGATTAACACACAGATCGACGAGCAATTTTTGCGCATTTCATGACAGGACTTCTACTTTTAACTGTAGTCACAAATCGGACAAAACTCTCATTATTACATGCCTGTTCTATGTAATCCCCATCTACAGCAACACTAAACCATGCGGAACAGAAATCATTGACAAGACTATTTTTAAATAACGGGGTAGTATCGAAATTTCACTGGAATTTTCAACAAATCGTGTGCTGAAATTACAATTTTGAATCGCTACTGATAGCTAAAATCATCCCTTGAGTTCCAATGTGTTCTATGTGCCAGGGGTCAAAATAGTAACACGGGTTCCCCTCGCAAATTGGGTTCAGCAAAAAAATGTGTTCTTTTTGTTGCTAGTTGCCAAATGAATTGCTGAGTGTCATTCTGATAATTGTTTTTATAGTCGTAAAGGCATGTAATAAACACAGAACGACACATGCGTGTGAATGAATAAATCGATATGGCACTTGTGCCATCGTGGAAGGATAAAACTTGAGGCCTGAGGCCTCACATCTTATCCTTAAGTGCCTTTGCAGAAGGATAAAACTAGAGGCCTGAGGCCTCTCATTTTATCCTTCCGTGCTGGCACTCATGCCATATTGATTAACCCATTCATGTGCGTGTCGTGCTGTGCATGTCCACTTTTGTTATCACAATGCTCTTCATAACGCATCTGCTCTTCAGGAAATCATTAGCAATGATGTAAACAATTAATAATCTTGAACTTTTTCAGTGCTGGAAACCCATATAAGGGCTCTATTCAGAAGTTATTTACATATTGGTGATTAACTCTTAACCTGCTGAGTATTTTCAAATATTTTTCATCAAATCTAGCCATGCCTGCCATGAAGCAGCCATGGCTAGATTTGAAGAAAAATTAATCTAAATTTAACTCAAGAAATCATTGGTAAAAAATTCAGTTCAATTTTCAGGAAGGAAAATTGGTTAAATGCACCCAAATTATACATATTTCAAGGACAAGATATTTTGTGTCCAGGGCAGGAATATCCGCCAGCAGCATGCAATAAGTTAATGTAACTTTCAGCATCTATTGCTACATAAGGACTGCACAACAGGCATGAAGTCAAGTTTTGTCACTTGTTCATTTCCATAATGCCTACATTAGAGGACTTCATTACATTCTTTGGTTACCAGGTCCAAATTTATCAGTAAAACAGAACTTGTTTACAGCCATAAAAAATGAACTGCACCAAGAAAACTTTCTTCAAAACAAGATTTTTTATACAAAGGCATTACTGTTAAAATGGATAAGTTCTACAAGCCCATAATTTGAGTGTATAATGAGAAGTGTTGGTGTACCATAAAGTGCTTCATATTCAATTAGAAGCTGTCTTGTTACAACTTGTTAGAGAATGCCTTTGGGCACTCCATAAGTTGTAACAAAACAATTATGTCTTGGACTAGCAAACATTTGCCCCCCCCTCCCCCCCCCCACCCGTCCCAAAAGATCTTCCATGTTGCATTCATCATTTAAGAGCAGTAATAACCTTGCAGATCTTGTAGCTACCAGCAGACATTAACAAATTCATGGTTTCTGTAAATTCTCACAGGTTTCATACAGCTTTCAAACACTTCTCAAGGACTTTACACTGATTATTGCCAAGTGTAATGGCCTTTCATCCGAAGTATTTGTTTCAGGGTCCTATTTAACCAGTAGAACAGAATGCCTGAGGCCTCTCGTTTTATCCTTCCGAGCTGGCACTCATGCCATATTGATTAACCCATTCACGTGCGTGTCGTGCTGTGCATGTCCACTTTTGTTATCACAATGCTCTTCATAACGCATCTGCTGTTCAGGAAATCATTAGCAATGATGTAAACAATTAATAATCTTGAACTTTTTCAGTGCTGGAAACCCAAATAAGGGCTCTATTCAGAAGTTATTTACATATTGGTGATTAACTCTTAACCTGCTGAGTATTTTCAAATATTTTTCATTAAATCTAGCCATGGCTGCCATGAAGCAGCCATGGCTAGATTTGAAGAAAAATTAATCTAAATTTAACTCAAGAAATCATTGGTTAAAAATTCAGTTCAATTTTCAGGAAGGAAAATTGGTTAAATGCACCCAAATTATACATATTTCAAGGATAAGATATTTTGTGTCCAGGGCAGGAATATCCCCCAGCAGCACGCAATAAGTTAATGTGACTTTCGGCATCTATTGCTACATAATGACTGCACAACAGGCATGAAGTCAAGTTTTGTCACTTGTTTATTTCCATAATGCCTACATTAGAGGACTTCATTACATTCTTTGGTTACCAGGTCCAAATTTATCAGTAAAACAGAACTTGTTTACCGCCAGAAAAAATGCACTGCACAAGAAAACTTTCTTCAAAACACAATTTTTTATGCAAAGGCATTACTGTTAAACTGGATAAGTTCCACAAGCCCATAATTTGAGTGTATAATGAGAAGTGTTGGGGTACCATAAAGTGCTTCATATTCAATTAGAAGCTGTCTTGTTACAACTTATTAGCGAATGCCTTCAGGTACTCCATAAGTTGTAACAAAACAATTATGTCTTGGACTAGCAAACATTTGCTCCCTACCCCCCCTGCCAAAAGATCTTCCAGGTTGCATTCATCATTTAAGAGCAGTATTAACCTTGCAGATCTTGTAGCTACCAGCAGACATTAACAAATTCATGGTTTCTGTAAATTCTCACAGGTTTCATACAACATTCAAACACTTCTCAAGGACTTTACACCGATTACTGCCAAGTGTAATGGCCTTTCATCCCAAGTATTTGTTTCAGGGTCCTATTTAACCAGTAGAACAGAATGTATTTATCACAGCAAATGAGGACTTCTCCACTTCCCAGGGTTCCCAAGGAGCTGAAAAGGACTAAAATAACCCAGTTCAACAATTAGTCATATAACAGAACTTCATTATGATCAGCTAATGGCAACACAAAATAAATTAAATGTTTCCCAGGAAATTATTTTTTCAAATTAGTGAGGGAAGGAGGGTTTTATTTTTAACCCTTTGATACTTTTGTACATCTTATGACATATGAAATCAAACACCGCGTTGATACTTTGTGGTCATTTGTTTTGTTATTATTTTTTGATTTTTTAAAGTTTTAACCTCAATTCCTATTTTCTCCTGAATAGTGCTCAGTTACAACCACTGAGCCAAATGTTATCGCAGCTTAAAATACTAATATAACCCTGCTGTCAAGACTTCATAACTGGTTGAGTGCAAGAAGCCACTATCAGGGCTTTCAAAAAATGATACCAGAGCAAAAGCCAACACTTCCCTTGCTTATATTTCATATTCAGGCAAACACAAATAATATTTTGTTTGTATAAATTTGGTTTATTACAAATTATTGGAGAGTGCCTGTAGGCACTCTCCAATAATTTGCAATAAAACAAGTGTTGAATAACAAATTCAGACCACCAAAAATAATATAGCTCTCAACCAGATAATCATTAATGTAAAAAATATCTTGTTATTTGCACTTTCCTTCGTTTGACTTCGCATTTTGAAGAATGTTGAAGAAACTGAATTCCCAGTGATGTTTGAACATCAGAATAATTAAAGTCTCAAAGGGTTATTATTTTCATGCAAATAATGAGCATGGATGAGAAGCTTTCCACTGTCTTTTCACACACAGAATACACATAAAGTGCATAATTGTACAAATGAACTCATTTAAATTAACCCTCAAGGGCTTAATTCCTACTTTGCTTACATTTTACTGTGACAAGACCCCCAGCATGCTGTCTCTCACGAAGCATGCAAGTTACATTCTAAGTGCTTTCTTTGGTATTCAAAAATATCAAGGCAAGTTTTGGCTGCTCATAGTCATATGGGCAACTAAGACTCACCTAGAAATAACTGCAAAACCACAGGATGTGGGCTGTCTTTAGTTACGTTCTTCACATTTCAGTTACATACATCAATCAAAAAGTGTAAAAAAATTTGAGTCACTGAATTTTGTTGTGATATATTAAAAGACACTGCAAGGCAATAAAAACATCAAATGAGGGCACTCAATTTATGTGAGGGATTGATGAGAAACAAAAACAGTTTTTTCTGATCTAAAATACAAAAGTAAGCTGTCCCCTTTTTAGTCTGGATTGAAACACTTTTGACACTTCACATCAGAAGAATTTTCTTCAATTAGTCAAAAATCAAGTCATGGCTGCTGTAAAGTTGCCATGACATGATTTTATGAGATGGCATAAAAAATCATTGACAGGGAGGGTTATTAAAATAAAAGCTGATGTTCTGCAGGCACCTCTCTCATCATTGAAAATCTGCCTCACCACTCATTTTTTTACCTGCACTACTATTTTGCACTTGTGGGACTAAAACATTAACCAACTACATGTATATCTTGTTTGACAGAGCCTCCCTCCCTCATCAGTACTTGAGGGGAAAATGACTGTGCGGCAAAAAAACTTTTTAATATGTTTAACCCTTTACCCAACGTAACGGCCAAAAACAGCCAAAAACGGCCATTTCCATTCTCAAAAATCGTAAATTAATTTTCATTATTTTTTCATTTTTTATCTCAACAACATAGGTTATGACCCCTTATTGGAATGAGCTCACTGTGCTCATTCCAATGAGGGGTTATAACCTATGTTTTTGAGACAAAAAATGAAAAAAATTAGTTATTCAAAAATTTTTTGTTTTTTGCAAGTGTCGTCTGTTTTTCATGTTAGGTAAAGGGTTAAGAGGAATTCTTGTATATAACAGGACAATAATTTCTTATTCCTCTTTATATTGTTTATTCCCCCACTACAGAGAACAGAGTAGTTTTTTACTGGCCTGAAGATCTACTGGCAGTGAACAAAGAGCTGAATTCCAAAGAATTGTATCGACCCTTCACTCTATGCAAACGATAACAAAATATATGATTTGAATAACTTTTTGCACAAACTTTTCTAAAATTTTAAACAAAACCATATAATGTAACCCCTCATTGGAACGTGCTCGATAAGCTCGTTCCAATGAGGTGTCACATGATATGGTTTTCTTGAATTTCTTTTTAAAGTGATATTTTGTTCAACTGCTCAATTTGTAAATTACGTGGTGGATGAAACCAATTTGTTAGGTAAAGGGTTAAAAATGTGACATGGAAGTTCACTTACCAATGGTTCGTTTGTTTTGTTAAGATGTACAATCCTGACACTATCATTTCCAACATACTGTGATGGATTCTGGTCAAAAAAGTCATCATCCAAAGACCCAACAACCGGCTGACAATGCCTTGCAGCTAACTCATCATGACCTTTCAAAAGCACCTGAATACAAAAATGATTAATCTGACTAATGAAACTGCACAGTTTTTCAGTATTAGTAATGTCACTCTAAGAATACGAACGACTTCATGTCTTATCTAGTCAAGTTTTGGCAGTCACTTTTGGCATCCAAAGTTTTACTGTCTAAAACTCTTTAGTGGCCTATTTATTCCCTGCTCATTATTTATTGGTGTTTAAGGCCACATACTTATGCCCAATGGCTAATCGTGACCCTGACAGTTTTACGAGTGGAGGTACCTGGAGAGAAGCACCGAGCATCGATGAGCAACTGTCAGCTCCTCAACATTCTAACTCTGTTCAAGCTCCGCTCAAGCAGGGTTACAGTGGTTGAAGACATGTGCACCATCGACGTGCTGTACGCCTTAGTACATGGCATCATCATGCCCCCGTGCAGGCAACCAGGATGAAGTGCCTTGCCCAAGGACACAACAGGAATTGAACTCAGGACCTCTAGCATAGAAGTCCAACAGTCTACCACAGAGCCACCGCACTCCCTCCCTGCTCATTAAATGGGTAGTCGATATAAACACATCCCTAGCCAGACCAGACAAGATAGTGGATTACAAATTTAGTAAACTCACAGTAGAGTTTTTAACTGAGCAGTGGCTCAGTGGCAGACTGTTGTTGGACTTCTATGCTAGAGGCCCCGTGTTCGATCCTTGTCCGGGACGACCCACGTTTTGTCCTTAGGCAAGGCACTTTATCCCGGTTGCCTACATGGAGCAGATGACCCGTGTACTATGGCATACTGCACGTCGATGGTGCACATGTCTTCAATTGCTGTAACCCGGCTTAAGCAGAGCTTGAACAGAGTCAGAATGTTGAGGAGCTGACAGTTGCTCGGTGCTTCTCTCTGGGTACTCTGGCTTCCTCCACCCGTCAAACTGCCTGTCACGGTCACAATTAGCCATAAGTATGTGACTTAAAACACCAATAAATAAATAAATATAAATTTTTACTGAATATTTCAACTCTTCACCTGTATTTATTTATTTATTGGGATTTAATGACACTTTGGAAAGGCAGGTTCACCTCGTGTCGGACAGTTTTATGGGATGGAGAGAGCCATAGTACCCGGAGATAACCACTAAGCAATGGCAAGCTACTGCCAGACTCCCCAACATACTAACTCCACACAAGCAGGGTTAGCATTGGTTGAAAACAAGTACACCATCAACTTGCAGTATGCCTTAGCGCACAGCAACACCGTGCCCCCACGTGGGCAATCATGATTAAGTGCCTTGCCAAAGGACACAATGCAGTTTCTCCTGGTGGGGATCAAACTGTGAACCCTTCGTTTTGAACTCCAATTCCGTAACCACTGAGCCGCTGTGCTCCCAACTCTTAACCTGTGGAGTATTTTTTAAAAATATTATTCATCAAATTTAGTAATGGGTGCTATAGATCTGCCAAAACCAGCTCTATTGAGGATTTATAAAAATTCAGCTTGCCAAAAATAACTGGTCAAAAAGTTGATTCAGTTTACATTAACAGAGGAAACTTTGGTTGAAAGTAAAATAATTACACTTAGTACATGTATTCTAGTGTCAAGAAGAGATTTGCAGGTCTGGGTGAAAATATCACTATCAGCATGCAAGGAGTTAATCCTTTACCCAGGAGTGTAGCCAGGTTAATTGAAGTAGGGGACAAACCTTCAGAAAAATACCCCCCCCCCCCCCCCCCACACACACACAATTTCATACCACCACATGCTGGTTTAAGCATGTGTACCCCCCTTAGATTAAGCCCTAGCACACTGGTGATGCAAAAGAATTTTCTCCAATCACTCTGTTTTTCTCTCGTTTAACTCTGAATTTAATCAATTCTATCTTGTTTGACAGAGCCCACTGAGCTCTGTCAAACAAGATATATTTGGTTAAATATCAAACTTCATTATGGGAAATATTTGCAGCTGAAAACTTTGCAATTTTGACATCAGAGTGCAGAGGGTTAAGGTCCAGTGTCTTCCCCAGATTAAAAAAAAAAAAAATTTCATGCCAATAAATACCTATAGCAAATGACCGTAGAAATATCAGAGTCAGAGTACATGATCTAGTTTTATTTTAGAGATTTCAGGTGTGAATCAACATAGGGTTGAAGTTTTTCAGGAAGAGTGGGGGGGGGGGGGGGGGGGGGGAGGGGGGGGGGGGGGGTAGGGGGAAGGGTAGGGGGAAGGGTAGGGGGGTGCTGCTTTACCAAACATGACTAGATTTGACTTGCAAAACTTTTTTTGAATATCTCCTTTTTTTTTAATTTAACACAAAATCATGAACTCTCATTGGAACAAGAATGAAAGGCTTCTGCCAATGAGGGGTCATATTCTATGTGTTCAAAACCAACAACTGAAGAATAAATGAAAGTGTCAATGACACTGCAGCTCAACTTGACCAAGAAAGTACTGAACTAAACAGCATGTTCTAGTAATGCCAAGTCATTCGCTGTAAAGTTTCCACAGAAAAGACATCACACCAAAGCTACATATAAAATCAGAAAAAGATCAGGTGAGGGGTGTGGCCTATAGAGTGTGCTAATGAAATGGTTGATGACAATTTATATGCCAAATCCAAGATGGCCATTGGTGGCCATGTTTTTTAACAAAATTCAGAAAAATTTGACAGCTTCCATCCAGACATCACACCAAAGCTACACATAAAATTCGAAAACGATCAGGTGAGTGGTGCGGCTTGTAGGATGTGTTAATGGAATTGTGGACAATTTATATGCCACATCCAAGATGGCCACTGGCGGTCATGTTTTTCAACAAAATTCAGAAAAATTTGATAGCTCCCACCTGGACATTGCCCCAAAGCCACATGTGAAGTTTGGAACTGATCGGGTGAAAGATGTGGAAAGTAGGATGTGCTATGAATTGTGGACAGACAGACAGAGAGAGGGATGGATGGATGGATATACAGATGTACAGATGGACGACCGATCGCAACCCATCCCAATAGCTTAAAAGTTGTCAAATTGAGTCTAAAAAAAAAATTGAAAGATTTTTGTGATTATATCCAAATGGATCAGGCCATTAGTTATTTATTGGTGTTTAAGGTCACTTTCAGTATCTTTGGTTATATCATGACCACAATATTGGTGTGAAGTAAACTTTAGCCAATTGTATATACCTATGTAGCCCACTTTAGGAGACTTCCACCCCAGGTGTTGGTTCAGAGTCCTATTTTACCAGTGAAGTAGAACGTGTTTACCAAAGTAAGCATTGCATCTCAGCTGCTATTTTTTTTTTAGTTTTATTATTGATATTTCATTTAAGAAGTTTTGATCCACTGGTGCAAATGAGTTGCAGCCAGATTGTGATCTGACTGAAAAAGACCCATGTTTTTCAGGGTTCACACAGACTAGTCAATTTTGTTTTCTATAACTTTTCTGTATCTTTTCCATACTCCTGACATCACATTTCTATAATCCCAAAGATTAAATGTAATTAAATACATAATTCTATTCTTTCCTCTCAACACCTACCCCCCCCCCCCTTATCCCTTGACACCTATTTTAACCCTAAAGGGCCCAATTACAACTTTGATCACTTTGTACTGCCATAGAAACAATGCTCGAACATTAAGGCGTCAGAAAAACTTTTAAATTACATTCTAAGTTCCTTGCCTAGAAACAACTGCAAGGCCACCAGATGTACTCTATCAAAGTGTGGCAAAAATGTATACTAACCACAGGCCTTTAAGGGTTAAGAAGCCCCAAACACCAATGACTCAATGGTGAACCCTAAAAATTGGGAATACAAATATTTTTGAATGGTCATATTCAAGCCTGGAGATAAGCGATCTATCATTTGCAGATGGAGGTCACCAGAAAGTGAAATTGCTCATGCTATCCCATTCAGTGGGCTAGAATCCATCCTCTGATATACATCCTCTGTGTTCCTCTTTCTGTGTATGCCTGAGTCCTTGATTCAGATTGAGATTCACAGAGGGTGAATTCAGTGATGCTACCCCGCAATGCAGGATAGTATCACAAAATTCACCTTCAATGGGCCTCATTCTGTCTTATTTCCAGACTTGGTCACCGTAGACAGGAGAAATACCCATGTTACATGTATTTGTTCGTTTTCCATAATTTTTCCCAAACCTACCCCAATTGTCCATACTTTTCCAGGGCCTAGAAAATCAATTTACTGTTTTCCAAGACTTTCCATACCTTTCCATAACCTGTATGAACCCTGGTTTGTGATCATATTTCCAATGCTATTCTACTTACTGGATAAATTCAAACTAAATTATTCTTCTTGAACAGTACTTAACAGTTTATATCCAAGATACTTCCATCCAAGCTTAGAAATAAGCAAACTTTCATCTGCAGAATGAAGTCTCCAAAGGGTGAATTTGGTGATGCCACCCTGCACAGCAGGGTAGCATCACTAATACAGCTGAAACAGCTAAAGGGTTTTCTAGATCTATTAATCACATGGATAAACTTTGATTAACCGATTAATCACTTGCCCTTATAGGTAGCTGAATAACTGCCGTACCATTGATGATTTATAGTATTAACCCTTTAGCCAACATAAAGGACAAAATCGGCCAGCTCTACATACAAAAATGTCCATTCAGATTTTATTATGTTTCCAATTTTTGTCTCAAAAACATAGCTTATGATCCCTCATTAAAACGAGCTCATTGAGCTCGTTCTAATGAGGGATTTGAGCTCGTTCCAATGAGGGATCATAAGCTATGTTTTAGAGACAAAAACTGAATTTTTTTTAGTAATTCAAAAATCTATTTTGCAAATGTCGTCTGCTACCCACATTGGGTAAAGGTTAACTTAAGAATGACCAGTTCCAGATACAGTATAATGATCATGCAAGTGAACAAGTATGTCATCATATAACTTGTATGCTTTACTCTGTCTCATATAATTGATGCGAGTCAGTGTGACAATGTTTGCCTGTTTAGGAGCAAGTTTGTTCCTTTGTTAACCCAGAAAATACAGTAGTTCCAAAGTAACGGTTAATAAATCAATTACTTTTTTGATCTATCAAGATGCTGATCATTGGTTAATCGATTAATCGGTTAACCGTTTCAACTCTAATCACTAAATTTACCATCTGTGAACTTCAATCTGAATCAAGGACTCAGGCCTAAACAGAAAGAGGTACCCACAGGATAAACTGTCCCACTGCATGGGATAGCATCAGCAAATTCACCCTTTAGGGACCTCATTCTGCAATTGATAGACAGCTTATTTCCAGGCTTGCTTCTCTCCTAAAGCACAAAGGGCAATTCTAATCAGATCCACGTTTTTACACATGCATTGCAACTATATAAAGCAAAATGCACATAAATCACTTAGTGAATGTAGTTACATTGGTAACTCTAAAATACTGAGATTAATTTTTACGATAATAATGTACATGCAGGCAGCTACAGATGCCTTAACACTGAGACAGAACATAAGTAGGGTAGAGTACAAGGGACTGGAATCAATAACGCCAGGTGAAATATTTGCTGTACTTCACCAGCGCCAAAGGAGCACTTAAAATACAGAACAAGAGGTGCGCATCAGAGATACAGGCATTGAGTTGTGGCTACTTTCTTCATGAACTCTCTATTGAAAATCAGAAAATTAATGGCGCTGGGCTCAAAATTTGTAAAAATTTACACCAACGAGCTCAAAATTAAAAAAAGTGGACTAATTAAGCCTTTACCCAACGAATCGCCTGCATCCGCCCACGTAATATGCAAATTCAGCATTTGAAAAAAAGATTATTTTTCAAAAAAGTTCAACAAAACCATATCATGTGACCCCTCATTGGAACGAGCTCGTCGAGCTCGTTCCAACGATGGGTCACATATGGTTTTGTTGAACTTTTTTGAAAAATTTTCAAAAAATGATATTTAAAATATTTAAAATAATAAATTTTGATATCGTCTGCGTTGGGTAAAGGCCCAAAATTCTGTAACAAAAAATCAGTCCGGGCCAGTTTTCGAACTTGCTTGAGATATTATTACAAAAGGCACGTATAGCAAATATTAGAGAACATTTGTTGAAGTCATTGTGTTTGAAAGCTCAAAATTCGTAAAAATTGACGGATTAAGGACCATTACTCTGTAACAAAAAAATGAGACCTGGCCAGTTTTCGAACTCGTTTGAGATATTATTGCAAAAGACCTGTATGGCAAATTTTCAATTTATTGCGCTAACAGTGTGGGGATGCCCGGACGTCCACCACGACGCACACCGACAGTCGCCAAACCATAGGTCTCACTTAACACAACTTGACCAAAACTCCACCAAGGGTCAATGATTCCTGTCCCCCATACTCTGAGTTGTGTTCTGTATTTAAACCATGATTAAATCGTGAATTAAGTTCCTGAAGCTGATATTTTTAAGAAAAATATCTTCTTTAGAGGTCTCTGATAACTTTCTTGCTCGACACTGTTTTGTGTCAAAGCATTTCATTCACGTCACAACATCATTCAGACCTGTAACATCCAATCAGATGTGTTCTTCAGTGACATCAATTTGACTAATCCAAATTACACACGTGGTGTGTCGGGAAGATTTCCCAATGTCTGTCTTGTATTGTGTAATGTTGAATTCATAGTATCAAGTGTTGTACAGACAGCCAACAATGATGTAAAACATTGCCAAGACAAATGCAACCTACCAGTTCTGAAAGAAGAATACATGTATATAGTGGAGCCCACTTAATTGGATATCTCTTAATTGTATATCCCTGTTAATTGAATATAATTTCCCAACACAAAACCATTTAGCATGCATCCAGTACAAATTTGACCTGTTAATTGAATATAGGTTGTAGAGTAAACTCCTGTTAATTGAATAAAAAATCATGTAACATGTCGAGAAATTACCCTGACTCTTCCCAGTTTTCGTTTGAATATAGACCAATTTGGCCTCAGTATATCCAATACAGGCATTTAATCTATTATATCTTGTTTCATGGAGCTCTGTCAAACAAAATATAATAGAATAAATGCTAAGTTTATCTCTAGAATACAGGAAAGTGACACAATCCCTGTTAATTTTTTATTTATTTATTTATTTATTTATTTATTTATTGGTGTTCAAGGTCACATATTTTTGCTCAATGGCTAATCATGACCACAACATGAGTATCAACTCAAGACCAGGGATGAGCGTTAATAAGCCATGTTGCCCATTTTAGAGAGGGTTTGCACCTTCCAAGCATTGGTGACTGGGTCCTATTTTACCAGTAAAACAGAGCCTGTTTACTGCAGTGAACAGGCACTGCTTCACTTCCCGGGGTTCCCACAGGAATCCCTGTTATTTGAATACTGCTGTTAATTGAATAATTGTCATTGGCAAAGTGGCCATTCAATTAACAGGGTTCCACTGTACTTGGGAACAAAATTCTCAAAGCAAAATAATGGTGACAGCATGTGGATGTGTGGGGACTTGAGTGTTAAAGGTAACAGCATTTTTGTTCTTCATTGATAATGCTGCCATGGTATTGACTCTTGAAATCCTCTCTAAAGTGCTTTCCAGAATCCAAAATCAGATGTTGATTTTATCAGTGAACAAAACAACACGAGCAAATTTTCTTTGTGGTAGTCCATTACTTATTTTAACCCTTTACCTAATGTACATGATATCAAAAATTATTATTTTAACTGATAAGAGTGCTAAATTATTTGTCAAAAGTGATTTGAAACATGAGTATTTTTTTCGAAGATGCCATACTACAATCTGTAGTTACTGTCGCCATCTGTAACCACTGTCAAAACAATACGTGCATAATAATAAAATGACCATGAAACACACACTGACCAGCTCACTGCTTTGACAGTCTAGAGTTTGAAAACTCCAGTCTGGTCATGTTTTATGTAAACAATCTAAAAATAGTGTTCAGCCATTTTGTGTATGGATTTCTGAGATCGGTCATCAGTTGTAAAGAATTGGATTGCTTTTTAAATTGTTCCAATTCCATTCAACACTTTCTGGCAAGAGGCACCCCATTACAAATCTATGCAAACATAGAGAACTGCAGTGTGAGCGGCTATTCAAAAGTCTGTGTATTGTATTTTGAGACATAGATTTTTGCTCACTTACGGAAGTGTGTGAAATACTGTGTACAAAATGTGATTTATTTTTTACCTGTCCATGTGTTTTACGAATCGATTTGACAGTTAAAAAAAAAAATCCCTAAGTAAATAATTAAACCAAGTAAATAAATATATATATTAATTTAATGCCTTTCACAAATTTTATTCAATAGGAAACTCCATTTAAATAGAGGCGGCATTTTAAATATTATGAGCGTAAGTCCTTTATTTTTGCTTGCAAATCGACACTAACAACAAACACTGAAAAAACACTTTGATGTTAGATTTTGGTTTTTTTTCGATGAAATTGATCTCATTCCAGGAGGGATTCAGGAATTATCCCGGCCAACCCGCAGTTAACATGTCTGATCATGCCAGCAAGCCTGGAAATAAGCAATCTGTCATTTGCAGAATGAGGTCTCCAGAAGGAATTTGCTGATGCTATCCCATACAGTGGGCCAATTTATCCACCAGTTACATCTTCCTGTTCAGGCTTGAGACCTTGATTGAGATTGAGATTCATAGAGGGTAAATTTAGTTATGCTTCCCCGTTGTGCAGGGTAACATCACCAAATTCACCCTCTGGGGACCTCATTCTGCAGATGACTGTCTGCTTATTTCCAGGCTTGCATGCCACAAACAGAGGCACTGTAACTTCATGCAAGGAGTTTCATTGTGATTGTACTGTATGTATTTATTTATTTATTGGTGTTTAAGGTCACATACTTATGCACAATGGCTAATCATGACCGTGACAGTTTTACGGGTGGAGGAAGCCGGAGTACCCGGAGAGAACCACCGAGCAACGACGAGCAGCTGTCAGCTCCCCAACATCGTAACTCTGAACTCTGCACCGCAGCACAGGCTGGGTTAGATTGGTTGAAGACATGCGCACCATCGACGTGCAGTACGCCTCAGTACACAGCATCATCGTGCCCCCATGTAGGCAATCGGGGTGACTTAGAATGTAACTTGTGAGCTAACCTAAAGACTGCACGTAGGGGCACCTGTTCTGTTGCAAAAAAAATGTGATCAATGTCGGTTCTGTTGCAAAAAAAGTCGGTAGGCCCTTTAGGGTTAAAAACTGGGGGCTCCAGTGAACAAAAGTTGGAAATTTTAGGCTCAAATTGATAAAATGTTATGAAATGTTTGTCTTTCTGACGAAACTGGGCACATTTTAAAGATTTTCAGATAAAAAATCAGAATATTTTTGAACTGGAGTTTGAATTTCAGATTCCGAATGTCTTCAATCGGAATACAAGTACTTCGAAATGGGGAGTAAGGTAAGTTTGCAGATGGATTTCGTTGAAGCTGAAAACTCTATGAAGATACTAATTGGAATGTTCGGCCATGAGTGGGAAACTGGAATTCCCCAAGTGGACACCTCCAACTTTACTTTGACACTTTCCTGCTTCCTGATAAAATAAATAGAAAGATATGAATAGACACATGTAACACTCAATGCTCCTTCACACTGTGGTGCAGGTAAGAAATAGTTACACACCTTCATGTGACATTTTCCAAGAATATTAGAAAGTTCCCTCATTTGTGGACTAGACGAATGCGGACTCTCAGAAGCCAGTTCATCCACTATTTCAGAGGCATTTGAACACACTGGTTTAGGCGATGGTGACCTAGATGTGACATCTATTACTTTATTGTGTATCTTAACAGCCTCTTGAAACTGGCTGTTGTGAAAAAGTTTTTTAAGAAAAGTCAATTGATCCTTATTCTCTGCGTTGTTCAGTCTGCTCTGAATGTGATGCAGTGATGAAAACAGATCTTCAATTTCTGAAAAACAAAATACAAAAACAATAAACAAGAAGCAATGAACAGATTGTTTTATGGACCCCCAAGTGAGGAAAGGAGAATTAGCTCTGAAACTGAACATGGGTGGGGATCAATCATGCCATAAAATATGGTCCCTCCTGCTGTGGTAGAATGGTATGAAAATTTATTTCAATCCAGTTAATAGGGACACTGCTGGAGCACAAAACATGCTGGATGGACACCTTAGTGAAGCAAAGAAAACTTTAAAACTAACTCTGTAAATCATCGAGCAAGGGAACTTCATTGGCCATAGGATATGTTCCCTCCATAAGGTAGAAGCTTGCCAATTTTTTTTTTTTAATTTTAACAACTAGGTGTGGAGCTAAAGCAGTTGACATATTTTTTAGGGATGTATCTTTGAATACAGGTACATATGAATGTATACAGCTATATATTACATACTTCATCAGGAGGTCAGTGACAGGGGGGGGGGGGGGGGGAGGGGGGGGGGAATAAAAGTTTTCAACAACTTACAACTTCTATGGATTCTTTTAACACCCAGAACTTTGGTAGTACAATAGAATTTTCTCCAATTACTCTGTTTTTATCTTGTATAACTATGAATTTAACCAATTATATACTACTCAAAGTTTGCTAGGCACCACATATTTGACACATCATTGTGAAATTTGCTTGTGACATATTTGCGATATTTTTGGTGGATATGATTGAGGGATGTATTGAGATGGTCCCCAGTGTTTACATTAGCTCTCTTGACAGGAAGACTTTTCGTGACAGTCATAGAAGGCATGTACCCCTTGATTTTCATGATGCTTTCGTGCACTGTCTACATGTACATGACATGTGTAGGGTATTCAATCTTCATTTCAACACAAACCCTTGTGATTTAATGATTGAATATGGCGAATGCAAATGTAAGAAGACATTTGTCTGAAGCAGAAATGTGGCTGGTTGTAGGGATGGGTGAGCAAGGGGCTACCCATCGTCAGATTGGTGAAGCCCTTGGTGTGCACCATATGGTGATCACCAGAGTCTGAGCATGATTTCAGCAGTATGGCACACCAGTAATATGGCATGGTGGTGGCAGAGACAGGGCAACATCTGCAGTTGAAGACCAGTTTTTGATCATTTAGGCCCGTAGGAACTGGTTTGCCACAGCAACCCAGCTTCGCAGTGACCTTCAGAATGCATCCAGGGTAAATGTTTCGACACAGACTATCTGGGCAAGGTTGCACAAAGGTGGTCTCCGAACGAGAACACCATGTATTCGTATTCCGCTGTCCCAGAACCACAGCTAGGCATGATATGAATGGGACATGGACCATGTTGGATGGACCAGAGAAGATTGGCGACCTGTCCTTTTTACAGATGAGTCAAGGTACTGCCTAGACTACACAGATGGGTGTTCTAGGGTATGGAGAAGACCAGGAGAGTGATTCCATGCAGCCAACATTGCGGAGTATCTCCGCAGTGGTGGAGGGTCAATAATGGTCTGGTGCGGCATCAGCTGGGATGGACGCACAGAGCTCTATGTCCTTGACCGTGGTACATTGACTGCACAGCGGCATATTGATGAGATCCTGGATGCCCACGTCAGATTGTATGCAGGTGCAGTGGGTGATAGATTCATTCTGATGGAAGATAATGCCCATCCTCATGTTGCCCATGCTGTCCGGGAGAACCGACAGAGGGAGGGGATTGAGCGTTTGGACTGGCCAGCAAGATCCCATGACCTCAATCCAATCGAACATGTCTGGAATGAGTTGCAGCTTGCAATTTCAGCCCATCCAGTCCAGACAAGAAGTGTCCAGGAGCTTGGTGCCATGCTGGTCCAAGAATGGAACAACATCCCACATAGAACCATCCGGAACCTGATTGGGAGCATGAGAAGGCGTTGTCAAGCTGTATTTAACAGTAATGGGTCTCATACTCGATAATGAACCTATATCAGTTCGCTCCGTCAACTTTCGGGGAAATTTGAAAAATTTCCTCTTTTAACAATAGTATCCATTTTCCATGGTTATCATATTCAAAAGCTAAAAAATAATATCAAACACAAATAAAATCTTAATTTCTGTACTTAAATCATTAAAGATATAATTAAATAACAAATATAAACACTTTTCATAACAATATTTCAACTAAAACGTAAAACAGGTAGTTACATATACTAGGTGCTTAACAAACTTTGAGTACAATATCTTGTTTGACAGAGCTAACTGAGATCTGTCAAACAAGGTATATTTGGTTAAATATCAAACTGCATTATGGGAAATATTTGCTGCTGAAACCTTTACCATTTTGACATCAGAGTGCAGAGGGTTAACAGTTACAGGTCTGATACACATTTTCATGAGATAAAATTCTATGACCCTTTCATGACTTTTATTGGGCAAAAAATAGGAGAAAGTTCTGGTTCTCAGGCACCTCCCTCGTTGAAACTGAACCGCTGTCTTTGAACATTTTTATTCGCATGCACTATTTTGTAAAATTGGTGTGAAATCATGAGACTTTAAAGGTGTACCTTTTTTAATTTATTTATATTCATTTTCACGTAGTTTGAGAACGCATAATTAAAATGCAGTGTCTGTTATATTTTTTTGTGAACGTCCAGTTTTGAACATTCTTATTGGCATGCAGTATCTTATAAAACTAGTATGAAATCATGAGACTTTAATGTTTCACCTTTTTTAATTTATGTGTATTCATTTTCACGTAGTTTGAAAAAGCATGATTAAAATGCAGTGTCTATTATATTTTTTTTTTGTGAATGTCCAGTTTACTCTGTTCTGCAGAAAACAGCACAAATATTATGTGGATGGTACTAACATCCAGTTTACTCTGCTCTGCAAAATATTATGTGAATAGTATTTATTTTTCGAAAAATTGCATCAATATAATTGAACACAAATGTATTTCATATTTCAAAATTAACTGGTTGAGTGCTGGAAGCCCAAATATGGCTTTTTTCTGAAGTGCCGGTTCTGCAACTAAAAACTTCATATCCGGTGGATGTGCTTCATAATATCTGTGAAGTTAAATTATTTAGTCTGCTTGGATTTACCTTGCTACAATTTATGGGAGAGTGCCTGTAGGCACTCTCCCATAAATTTCAACAAGGCAAGAAGATGTGAACAAATGACCAAAAATAATTTAGCATTATACAAGTTATCAAACACAAAAAATAAAAGCCTCCCTCTCTCATTCATATGAATGAAAGTGTCAATGACACTGTAGCTCAACTTGTCAAGACAAAGACATGTACATGTATAGTATGTGACACAGCAATGACAAACATCTAGGTAATGACCTGATAACAAACATACATATAAAGTATTGTAACGGTCTGTACATAAATACTGACCGTTGCCTGTAACAAATGTATAGGTAAAGTATTGTAAAGGTGGGTGACAGTCAGATGCTGAACTAGAAAAGAAATCTTTTGAGTCCCAGAGTGGGTCTGACTGAACCCCAAAATATTTGTTCTCATAGCACAGTGATAACAAAGGCACCCCAAAACACACTCGTTCCTGTCCCAAGGTGAAAACAAAGGTACCCAAGAAGTTTTGTGAAGATCAGTTCATAAATACGAGCTGTATAGAACTTGTGACAAAAAACTGATTGGACCTAATTTCGGTACAAAATGGTCACCGGCAGCCATTTTGAATTTTGGACCGTACCCAGAAACACTCATTCTCGTCCCAAGGTGATAACAAAGGTACCTAAGAAGTTTTGTGAAGATCGGTTCATAAATACAGCCTCTACCCTGAGCCGTATTGACATGTGTGCTTACATTGTGTAAGTAGCACTGAATAAATCAAAGTTCATCTAATTTGTATAATTTCTGCACGAAAAAAAAAAAAAACTTACAATATGTGATGTATTCCATGTTACTAAACATTCATACAAAAATTTATTCAAATCAGAACTTTCATACAGAAGTTCTGTACAAAAGACTGATTGCACTAATTTGGGTACAAAATGGCTGCTGGTGGCCATCTTGAATTTTGGACCACACCCAAAAACACTTGCTCTCATCCCATGGTGATAACAAAGGTACCCAAGAAGTTTCGTAAAGATTGGTTCATAAATATGGCCTCTAGTCTGAGCTGTATAGAAGTTGTGTACAAAAAACTGATTAGACCTAATTTTGGTACAAAATGGCCACTGGCAGCCATCTTGAATTTTAGACCGCACCCACAAACACTCGTTCTCGTCCCAAGGTGATAACAAAGGTACCCAAGACATTTTGTGAAGATCAGTTCATAAATACAGCCTCTAGCCCGAGCCGTATTGACATGTGTACTTACTGTGTGTAAGTCGCACTGAAAAAATCAAAGTTCATCTAATTTGCATAATTTCTGCACGAGAAAAAAACCCGTATTATATGTGATGTATCTCATGGTACTAAACATTCACACAAAAAAGTATTCAAATCAGCGCTTTCATGTGGAAGTTCTGTGCAAAAATCTGATTGCACCTAATTTTGTACAAAATGGCTGCCATCGGCCATCTTGAATTTCGGACCGGACCCCAAAACACTCGCTCTCGTCCCACAGTGATACCAAAGGTACCCAAGAAGTTTCGTAAAGATCGGTTCATAAATACAGCCTCCAGCCCGAGCCGTATTGGCATTTGCACTAACAGTGCTGAAAGTAACACCAAAAAACATCAAAATTAGTCTAATTTGCACAATTTACGCACGAGAAAAAAACCTGTATTATATGTGATGTATCCCATGGTACTAAACATTCATACAAAAAATTATTCAAATCAGAGCTTTCATATGGAAGTTCTGTACAAAAAACAGATTTCTGCATTCATCGGAACAAAATGGTGGCTGGCAGCCATCTTGAATTTCGGACCGCACCCAAAAACACTCGTTCTCGTCCCATGGTCATAACAGACGGACAGACGGCCAGACGGACGACGAGCCATGACAAAAGCTCAAATTTGGCTTCACCAAAGTTGAGCTAAAAATTAATTTCTCGAGAACCAAATGTATTTTTTTTATCTGGCTTTGAATTATTTCTAAATTTTCTTAACCAAGTTGTTTTACTGTCAAAAACAGGAAAACTGCTTTGTGTGCGCTGGCCCAGCAATTGATTGTTGATGGGTTAAAAATTCATGTTTATAGTGTTAACTGGCATGAAAATGTTTGTATGGACTGAGGGTTCTACAGTTAGAATAAGGTCATACTAAGGTCAAGACACTGATTAGAGATTGTAGTTTTCTCATTTAATTTAAAACACATGGCTCAATGCTGTCAACAACTGGCCAAGAGGGTCTAGCCTGGATTTGAGAATCATATGTTCTCAACTTCACATATTTTTCAGTTCCCATGGACATCAGCAGGATTTGTGTGAATGCTCTTACTGTTAAATGCAATATGTAATATTGCTGTTTTTTCTTCAGAATTTGTTGGAGAAAGTCGGGGTACCAGGGTCCCGCAATTGATTCATTACTCTTCTTGGTTTTTCACTGTCTGTCTTATTCGCGTCGAGTGTCGTTTCATTCTACCTTTAATATATTCTGTTTTTCATGTTTGTTTTACTGGCTTATTCTGTCGCATTTTCGTCTTTTATTCAATGTGTTTATTTTCAGCTTTTATCAGCGACTCCATCCGTGTACATCAGTGCGTTTTCCCATCCATGGAGTCAGCTGCATCACATTTGGGGACATCAGGGATCCATGCACTCCTTTTGGGATGGGTCTGGGTCCCTTGCCATTGGCAATGAGTCTGGGTCCCTTGCCATTGGAACTTTTTATCGTTATTTGGTCCAAATTGGGAACTTACAGCTACTCTGTTTTAGGATATAATTATTGGAATGGTAATTGTCATTACTGTGGGTCATTTTCTGGAATACTGGCTACTTAACACTGTTCTTATGCAACTATATATTGGACACTCTCTGGTAGAAGATGTGGGGTTTTAATTGTCGCACCTGGGAATTTGGGGGTTGGAAATTGGGAACACCGGTGGTCCGATGCCTTGAGATTGGAATCTTAAAATGGCTATGCATATGGCCGAAGGAACCATGTTGTCCTATAGCACTCGTGGCTGGCATCGTGTCATCGGTTTGGCTCAGACTGTCACCACTACCCTAGCCTCCCGCATGCAGGTACACACTCGCAAACACTCGTATACACTCGTATACACTCGTATACACTCGTAAACACTCGTAAACACTCGTATACACTCGTAAACACTCGTATACACTCGTAAACACTCGTATACACTCGCTCGTCTTTTGGGGGTGGTAGTATATAGTGGTGGCAGAGGGACGCACGGTGACCATGTTTCTCGTCTATGCATATGGCCGAGGGGCGCATGTTGTCCTAAAGCACTCGTGGCTGGCATCGTGTCACCGTGTTCGGCTCAGACTGTCGCCACTACGCTCCACCCCTCTCTCGTCATCTCCCAGGGATGAGGTTTTTCAGCTCATCAGCTCTTTTGAGCTTACCATTTGCCTGCCCCTCTTACATTCTATTTACCTGTATTCGCAGGTGCATGCATGGTCTTCCAGACCATTTTCTGTTCCATTGTGGCCTTGCATCGCTTTGCCATTAGCAATTGAGCTGAATATTGCATTATTTTGGCGTTTATTTGAGGTTTTCCTCCAAAAGTTCTGTGTTTTCAGTATTCTTCACTGATTTCCTTGTCTTGCAACCTCATCCCTGCTTGCATCCTCGTTATTCACTTGTTGTGGGGACGTGGTATCTGATGGTAGCAGTGGGTCTCGTGGTTACCCTGCTCCCCAATATGCCTCAGGGAGGAGGGGGGGGGGGGGGGACATGTGCTGTCTCCTAGCACTCTTGGTAGATATGTGTCCTCGTTGTGACCCAGTTCACTGCCACAGTGCCACATCCCCATTTCATATTTTGCATATCTCAGCTTTCATTCCACTTACAGACGTCACTATACCATATAATCATACTCATATAATAATATATCATAATACATACACGTTTTACACATTCATTTACCACACTTTTACTTTCTATGCCCACTCACTCCCCCTGGCTCCTTCATTCTCTCATTCCTGTACCCCTGAGGTGAGGTCGGCAGGCGCACGGAGATGCTCTCGTGAGTTCCAGTATAGCAGTTCTCCATGCTGTCATTGCTAGGTCTTTCACTCCTTTTCATAGCTTCATATTTTTGCAACGCCTGGTAAATCCGCTCTTGTATAGGATTCATAGTTACTAAGTGTTGGTGGTAGCCATTGCATACCACCACAAGCGTACTTGTCCGTATGTTGACAATGGTAGCATGGAGGTTTCACATGCCCACTCGTTTTTCGCCTTCATTTCTCCTACACATGCTCAGCAGCTTTCTTTTCTTTACAGTATACATCCCCGGTCAACGTCAGCACAACCATCTGATCATCACAGGCCAACAGCTGGAAGATTTCCCATTCCTAGATGACTGCCAGTGCCAGTTTCGTCTATCAGGATAAACCATCAGTAGGACCAGCCAGTCTTCCTACAGACTGCCGGCTTGTTTACCCTCAGACTTTAGGTGTGTGGGTTGTGTGTGTGAGGGGTAGCAGAGCAGGGTGGATGCAATGGCACCCCTTGCCTGCCTTCGAAGATATGTCTTGTTCAATTTTGTTCCATTGTTCTTCGTTCTTTTTGTGAGTGCGGTTGCAGCACCCAGTGTATATTATGGTCTTGGCAACACTACAGTCCGGTTCCACGTGGTGTGGGGGGAGAGATGCAATCTTTCGGCAACT
Organism: Pictodentalium vernedei; assembly: GCA_031216915.1. Taxonomy (NCBI): domain Eukaryota; kingdom Metazoa; phylum Mollusca; class Scaphopoda; order Dentaliida; family Dentaliidae; genus Pictodentalium; species Pictodentalium vernedei. The sequence goes on along the minus strand of CM062292.1, from coordinate 111,227,789 downwards.
TCGCTGTAGTGACCAGGTAGGTGTCCATATTTCTCATATGGGTCGTTCAGGTTGTTCACGGTGGTTGTGGGGGGGGGGGGGGTATTTGCAAAGGCAGTCCCTCCACATTCCTGATATATCTTCTTCCCTTCTGTTCCTTCTTCTCTTTTACTTGTGTGTGTGCAGTACTAGTATCAGCACCCAGTGCCCTTGGGTGGAGATATATTTATGGTGTTAGACCCTGTAAATGTGGGGTGGGGGTTGCAGCAGGGTGGTTGCAATGGCACCCCTTGCCTGCCTTCAAGATACATTTTCTTCACTTTTTATACGCCCGTTTGAAAAACGGGACGTATTATAGTATGGCGTTGTCCGTCCGTCTGTCCGTCCGTCTGTTTGGTTTCCGAACAATAACTTTAGTATTTGTTTTCCGATCGGCTCCAAATTTGGTATGTGGTTTAATCACAACAAAATACAGGTCAAGTTCGAATATGGAGTCGGTCCGAACATTTTTCGCCTGCATTATGGCCCCTGTTGGACTTAGAATTCGTCAAATATTTGGTTTCCGGATGATAACTTTAGTATTTGTTTTCCGATCGGCTCCAAATTTGGTATGTGGTTTAATCACAACAAAATACAGGTCAAGTTCGAATATGGGGTCGGTCTGAACAATTTTTGCCTGAATTATGGTCCCTGTTGGACTTAGAATTCGTCAAATATTTGGTTTCCGGATGATAACTTTAGTATTTGTTTTCCGATCGGCTCCAAACTTGGTATGTGGTTTAATCACAACAAAATACAGGTCAAGTTTGAATATGGGGTCGGTCTGAAAAATTTTTGCCTGAATTATGGCCCCTGTTAGACATTATATGAGGTATAAGGTAAAGTAATTCTTGAAACCTCTCGCACTGATACATAATAGTGAAACCATTTTGGCTTCCTTTATAATTTTGCAGAATGACAAATCACTGTCAAGTGAAGCTAGAGAGGTCGAACAGGTTCACAGTATGATCATGGGGTCTCAACCATATAAATCTAATACTCACTTCAGATATATTGCAAAACTACCATGTAACGTTGGAAAATGCAAATAAAAAGGTATGAAGTTCGAAGGAAACGCACCAATATTGTGTGACTTACTGCGTCAAATAATTAATTGGTCAAATAATTACCCAATTAACAAACTGACTAGTCACATAAATCTCATGGTTTTGGTGTGTTTTATTTGAGCTTTATATCTTTTTCTATACACATGCCTCTATGTAAACCACAGGAAGTGAAACAGTACTTGTTTTCTTTGGAAAACAAATAAGATTTTACAGTCCAAATAGGCTTCATTCACCAATGCTTGAGTTGGAAATCCTCTAACCTTAAACACCAATAAATAAATAACTAACGATAGGAAGCTTCAGTGTTTCTAATATATATATATATATCTATATAGATGTGTTGCGGTCGAACTGTGAAATCAAGAAATTTTTTTTTTTTTTTGAAATTATTAAATTATTGAGTCCTTTTGTGAAGCTATTGTCCTTAATTCTTAGTCTTTTTCTCAAATGAATGAAAAATTTGGTCATTTCACAAAATCACTGATTTCAAAGGTCTGACCGTAACATATATATATATGCCAGTATAAATTTCTCGCACTCTAAAAAAAATTGCAAATGTGTTAAAATGGTACAATTTGAACAGTTCACGGGCGTATGATGCAATGCCCAGCGGTGCTCTTGTGTTACCTTGTTCTTAGTTCTTTTTGTGAGTGCGGTTGCAGCACCCAGCGTATATTCAGGTTTTGGTATCACTACAATCCGGGTCCACATGCCGGGGGAGGGGGATATTCGTCCTTGCGGCAAATTCAGTGTTGCGCTCACATCGATGTACGTATTTCTCAGATGGGTCGTTAGATTGTTCACAGTGGTTGGGGAACGCGGGGGGGGGGGGGGGGGGGGGGGGGGGGGGGGATTTGCAAAGGCAGTCCCTCCAAATTCATGAAACACAGACCCTCAAATTACCCCAATTTCAAGGCGTTAAAAGCTGTACCCAAAATAGGAACATGCTCAAATATTGCTCTTGATTTGTTGCAGTTGACATTATTTGTAAATTTTTCACCTCCTAGAGTCCGTTCCTTTCTTTTTTATGCTGTGTACCATTACGTTCCGCTTTAAAAATCAGCCGTATCCCCTGAATATGGAATTTTCTGTAATTTGGGCACGTTTCAAGTCCTACAAAACATGTGCCCAAAATACAGCAATCTAATGGCCCGATGATACATCTTGTTCCCTTCTGGCCCTTATTCTCTTCCTTTTGTGCGTGCAGTCACAGTGCCCAGGCCCCGTTGCCCTAGGTTTGGGAATATTTCTGGTAGTAGACTTTGGAAATGGGGGGTGCGGGTTGCAAAAGCACCCCACCCCACCCGCCATGGTACGTGTCTTATTGGATTTTGTTTAATTTTGTGAGTCCGATAGCAGTGCCCCGTGTATACTTAGGCCTGCCATGTGGACGATTGTGGTTCCCCTACAAGGAGGTATGCTGTTTGGGGGTTGCAAAGGCACCCTCAATGTCATGCTGTGCCCCTTAACCATTTGTGATATGTTTTATTCACTTTTGATACATCATTTTTATTTGATACACTATTCTTCGTTACTTTACTTTTGTGAGTGTTGTTGCACCACCCAGGGTATATATACATGTAGTCATTCCCCTTCCCAGGTTTACATTCCGGATTTCGCACATTCAATTCATGGCTTTATTCTGGGGCTGCAAAGCACCCCATCTGTCCTTCCAACTTTTGGTCTCCGCCTCATCCAGGATGCCATCTTCCATCTCCATGATTCTCTTATCCATATTACATGCAGTACAGTAGACAGTGAATGCCCTTCGCCCTGTTGTGCCAGTCCAACACCGCCTTGTCCCTGGGGACATGGTGCTATCCATTGCTAGCACCATGTTATCCCCCAGAATGCGACATCACCCCTCAATTATGCACGGCTTGATTTCACCAGTGTCGGGTGGGGAATGTCTGACATTGGCTATGTCAGACTTTGTGGCGTTTATTCTCCCACCTCTGCCACTGGTAGCAGGGTCATGATCGATTTGTTTTCGGATAATTATAAACACATATCTTAATTATTATGTAATCAACAATTCTGTAAACAAAATAATCAAATTATGTAATTCTCATATCTATGATACGTTGAATAAATGGCCAGTATCTGGCCCATTTCTGGAAATAGTTCTTCTGCTGTTTGTCAAGATCATTCCAAGGATACATGATGAATGATTTAACAGATTATAGGACAGGGATGGTACTCAGTCTAAGGGAGGGAGCATGCACGTTGGGCAAGTTCAAACTTCTCGCTTCTTCTTGCTCAATTGGTGGAACAGCCGACACAAAGACAGTTTTTAAACAACCCTGTTTCTATCAAATAGTCAACCCTGCCCAGGTACTGTTGATACATATTTTCCTGTGTGAGTGTCGAATAGTATCTTTCCAATAAAAAATTACACAAATTGCAAATACTTTTCAGTTGAATATGAATGCTACACTATTTATTATTTATTTATTGGTGTTTAAGGTCACATACTTATGCACAATGGCTAATCATGACTGTGGCAGTTTTACAGTGGAGGAAGCCAGAGTAACCGGAGAGAACCACCGAGCAATGACAAACAGCTGCCAGCTCCCCAACATCATAACTCCACACTGCAGCACAGGCAGGGTTAGATAGGTTGAAGACATGCACGCCATCGATGTGCAGTACACCTTAGTACACGGCGTCATTGTGCCCCCATGTGGACAATGGGGGTTAAGTGCCTTGCCCATGGACACAATGCGGGAGTCTGAATCGATCACTCAGACGGTCACCCATCCGAGGACTAACCGGGCTCGATGTTGGTTAACTTCTGTGATCTGATGAGAACCGGTTACCGCAACGCTATACTTAATTGGTTTTAAAAATATTACTTTATAATTGTAACCTTTACATTTCAATGGATGGCGATTAGTCCAAATTTGGATGTTAGGCCCCCACAAAGTAGGTCTTCTGTTTCTCAGACCATTTTTATAAAATTGGCTTCTAGCACTCAAACCCAGTTAACCCTTTACCTAATACGAAAAGCAGATCACATATGCAAATAAAATTCTTGAATAACTATTTTTTTCATTTGTTTGCATCAAAAACATAGCTTATGACCCCTTACTGGAATGAGCTCAACATAAGGTGCATGTATGTTTTTGATGCAAAATCTCAAAAAATTATGAAAACTGGATAGTAATTTTTGTGAATAGCATTGGCTGGTTTTGGCCATTACATTGGGTAAAGGGTTAAAAGAAACCAGAGTTTAGGGATGGATAGACAGACATAGTGTTGGCATACAGTTAAAACTAGAAGTCCTGTGAAGAAATGCGCACAAATAGCACGTCGATCTGCATGTTAATCTACAAGTTATGACCATAGAAAGGCTATCAAATTCTGTACATATGGCCTGAGCACAAGCAATGTTTCAGCCAATGGACCTCCAGGTAACCCGGAGGGCCATAGGCAGAAACATTGCCTGTGTTTGCTATGAGTAACTAGGAGAACGTGCCGTGCTTTGGATGCCATTCAATATGGCAATTGCGTGCCATTCCTACGCACAATTAAGCAGAGATTAGAACACATTTCATGACAGGACTTCTAGTTTTAACTGTAATGCTCATTAATGGTTGGGGGACATAAAAATGCTTTTTTCCTTAAGTCTCTAAGATCTGGAAACCATTTATTTTTCATTTTCTAAGAGTAGCGTACAGACCTCACACAGGCCTATACACAAAAATCATCCTTTAAATTCCATTTTGTCTAATTCTGTCTAATAAAACATAGTTTATGATCCACTTAAGACGAATGAGCCCATTGAGCTTGTTACAGTGAGGGTTTATAAGCTTTGTTTTGAAATCAAACAGTGAGATATTGATTTTTTTTGTGAATAAAATACTGGAAGTGTTATTATCCAACAGGTTAAATTAGTAAAAACACTGTGGTAGATATTTATTTATTGGTGTTTCAAGTCACATATTTCTCAACTGCTAACAATGGCTAATTGTGACCACAATATGGATATAAAGTCACGTTTAGTCAATCATTGATACCCATGATGCCCTGTTTTAGAGGACTTCAACCCAAATACTGGTGACTGGGGCATATTTTACTGGTAAAACAGAGCTTGTTTACTGTTCAAGGGGTTCCGATGGGGGATGGTGGCAGATGAAATAAGCCTCTACATTAACTAAGTTCTGAAACACAATGAATGCAGTATGTCTTAAGACAGAGCACAACAAAAGTGGAGTATGGACTGAAATCAAAGTCGGAAGTTGGAGTTTTTGCTGTGCTTCAAGGTGTGCCAAAGGTGTATGTGAAATACATAAATAACTCCACCAAGGGTCATTGAGACCCAGTCCCCTACACCAATTCTTCTGTATTTATAACATGATTGTACTTAAATGGTAGAGTGCGGGAAGCCCAAATTTGGGCTTTATTCTGAACCACAGTTACCGCAACTTAAAGATTTCTTCTTCAAATGATGTGCTTCATATTACCTTTGAAGTGAAATTATTTAGTCTGTAAGGATTTGTCTGGTTACAATTTACAGGAGAGTCCTGTTGGCACTCTCCTACAAATTGTAACAAGGCAAAGGCCTGTGAACAAATTCTGATGACCGAACATAATTTTGCGCTCTACCAGTTAGTGAATGAAGTGGATATTTTAAAAAAACAAATATCACCTTGGGCTGTCTGATAACTTTCTAACTTGACTCTGTTTTGTGTCAATGCATTTTATTCATGTTATGTCACTCCGACACATAATGACCAATCAGATGCACTCTTATATGATGTTCTTACGCATTTTGAGAACATTTCCAATTGGTGGTATTTTACCTAACAGTCGTATAGATTTTGGGCAAAAACCATGAGATACGGTATGTATCACATAATATGTTCCGATTTCGTATCATATAGATGGCTCATTCTGATTCCATATCATATAGATGACTCGTTTCTGGTAACGCGACAGGCTATCATTGCAGGTGCATGATTCTATATGCATTTCAGTGATCGACTCAGCTGATCGCTTACAAAACAAAACAAAATTCCTTACAGTTAGTGACAGAACTATTAATAACCAATGCCGCCCCCCCCCCCCCCCCCCCCCCCCCCCCAACAAATAGAAACTGCACAATTTAGTATTACACCTACCCGGTTCTTGAGGATGTGTTCACTTTGCACACTCGTAAATTCAAGCGGATCATCATAAGAAGTGACAGTGAGAGTGAATAATTTGACAACACAACTTTGAAAATTGCGGTGACCACGTTACTCATTGTTAGAGTGCACAACAATATAGTTCCATAAAATATGGGGTTTTTTTTAAACTTTTTCTCGCCGAACATTATGTCCCAAAACTTTATTAGTAATTTAAGATTTAATCTGTTTTGTGACAGAATTGTTAAATAAATGAATTATCATAATAATGTGCATGACCTGTGATTTGCATAAGATTCTTGGTGGTGTCCAAAAATAGGATCATAACTTGCCAGCAAAGCTGGCTTGTTGAAACCCCTTTCTGGACACCACCTCGAATCTGATACAAATCACAGGGCATGCACATAATCATGATAATCTGTATGTATCACATAACACTGGATATACACAGCAATCGTGATGTAAATGCTATTCATCATGACATAATATTCAAATATGACAACAATTTTTAATGTCACATTGCACTGACAGAACACTTTTAAAATTTGTGATGTTTCCAAAATCTCAACAGCATTTTGTCAATTTCTTAACCCTTAATGGCCTAATTTCGACTTTAACCCTTTACCCAATGCATCGCCCACGTAATATGCAAATTCAGCAGCTGAAAAAATATTATTGTTTGAACAATTTCAACAAAACCATATCATGTGATCCTCTTTGGAACGAGCTTGTTCCAAAGAGGGATCACATCATATGGTGTTGTTGAAATTTTTTTAAAAAATTTAAATGATATTTAAAATAATAAATTTTGATATCATCTGCATTGGGTAAAGGGTTAATCACTTTTTCTACAACAAAACAGGTGCTCCAACACAAAGATTTTGTGTAATCTTACAAGTTACATTCAAAGTACCATTGCAGTTATTTCAAGGCAAGTCTTGGCTGCCTATATAGGCAGCCATGACTTGCCTAGAAACAACTGTGAAGCCACAGGACATACATGTAAAAGTCTCCAGGTCCTTCAGGGTAAAAATGAAAGTGTCAATGACACTGTAGTTTAACTTACCTGTGTGTTGTGTTTGATGAAAAGGATAATATTTGTTACACAGTTTGTTGGTGGCCTAATATGGTATATATGGTGTCATTTAATTTCATATTGGACGAGAGCGAAGCACGAGTCCAATATGGAATTAACTGACACCATATATACCATATTAGGCCACCAACAAACTGTGTAATGAATATATCTTACCAACTGCTGTATCGATGCACAGAACTAATAACAACAGCGATCAAAATTAAATGAGAGAATTCTCACAATGTGTTCACGTGTCTTTGCCTTGTTACAATTTATGGGAGAGTGCCTACAGGCACTCTCCCATAAATTGTAACAAGGCAAATTCATGCATACCAAACAGTTTCATTTCAAAAGTAACATGACACACATTCACAGAATATGAAGCCTTTTAAGTTAACTAACCTGCACTTCAGACCAAATATGGGCTTCCAACACTCAATCTTTCAACTTGAAGCGTTTATCGGCTGCCGCCATTTTGAATAATCAATGAACAAAGGGGAGATTACCCATAGCTATCGGCCTATATTGATGTTGACAGGCAGTATATGGTTTTATATGAAGTCTGCATGTGACGTCTTTGAACCAATGAAATTCCCAGATACTTGTAGGAGGTAAGATATTGTTCAATGTTTATGAAAGGATTATAAAATACGACAAGAATTGTGATAATTGAGAATATATTAATTTCTGTTCCCTGTATGCTATGTTTTCAATAAAAATAATTTGAGGTGTTGACTGTAATAAAGAACTGAGGGGTAGGTTAATGTGGCCCTCACACTAAATGTATGTCAATCAAAGTTACCAAGTCACAGTGAAATTATTCCAAAATGAGTCATCCTATCAAGTTACAATTAAATTCCATCATAAATACAGACAGCAGACTGGGCTAAAGGTTTTTCATGCTTCGCCCCTGTGTAGCCATCATGGTTGATCGATCGCAACCAAAAGGGGACGTCCTCATCTAGACATTATACTGAGTCCATCCTACGATGATACAATGAAATCCATTTATAAATACGACCTGTAGTCTGTGTTGAAGGTTTTCGGGTTTTAAGCTTGGACAGCTATCACAGTTGAATGATCACTACCAAAAGGCGACATTCTTATCTAGACATTATCTGGAATCATTCTTCCAAGTTACTATGAAATTCCTTCATAAATACGACCTGCAGACTGTGCTAAAGATTTTCTGGCTTCGGGTGCCTGTAGCCATCACAGTTGACCAATTGCGACCAAAAGTAGAAGTTCTCATCTAGACATTTTTGGAGTCATCCTACCAAGTTACAATGAAATCCCTTCATAAATATGACCAGTAGTCTATACTAAAGGTTTGGGGCTTGGGCAGCCTTCATGGTTGAATGATCGCTACCAAAAGGGGACGTTCTCATCTAGACATTATCTGGAGTCAACCGACCAAGTTACTATGAAATCCCTTCATAAAAATGACCTGTAGACTGTGCTAAAGGTTTTCGCGCTTCAGGCCCCTGTAGCCACCACAGTTGACTAAGCACAATCTAAAGGAGGCATTCTAATCTAGACATTTTCTGGAGTCATCCTACCAAGTTACAATGAAATCCCTTCACAAGTACAACCTGCAGGCTGTGCTAAAGGTTTTCAGGTTTTGGGCTCAGGCAGTCATCATGGTTGGACGATCGCGACCAAAAGGGGATGTTCTCATCTAGAAAATTACCTAAAACCTGCATGTGAAATTTTGTGACGATCGGACAAGAACTATGGGGTGTAGCCTGTGCTAAAGGAAAATGTGAACAGACTCACAGACCCCCTGACTAGCAGACTTCCGCATGCGTGATGGCAATAGCTTATCTTGACTTGTAAAGTTGAGCTAAAAATTAAATTCTTAATCCTGCAGGCTTTGCCAGTCAGTTCTGACAATCTTTCGGAACTGACTAAAAATGTTGCACATTGCATCTACATATGAATAGAGAGGCATGCTGTGTCCATCTTAACAGAATTTACACCGAAATATATAGTAACAAGTAACAGGTGATCTCGCATTGGCAAGATTGTGCATTAGTTGTTGTTATATATATTGCCGCAAATTCTGTTGAGACCAAAACAACATGGGTGGTGTACTAACAGAGAGAGCAGAAAAGTTTCACAACACTTGTTTCCTGCAGGTTACCGCCATGTTATATAGCATTACTTGCTAATGAGTTACAATGTGAACTCCTTATTTCAAGGCCAGTGTAATCAATCGTTTAATCCCATGTTGCCGATTTTAGAGCATTTCCACCCAAAGCAATGAGGACTGGGTATTATTTTACGAGCAAAACAGTTTTTTCGCGACAGTAAACAAGGCATGCATCACTTCAATGGGATTCCACAGGGAAAAGACTGGGATTAGAATTTATTTTTCTAAATAAGTTCCTTACTTATGTTTTTCTTCATATAAATCTGTGGTCCAAAATCTGGTCGATTTGTTCCAGGTAGACCATCTGCTGCATCCTCCTCCACCATGCCATCAAAGGCAGTGTTCACAACACCAGTTGGTGGCCTATTGTCTTCTAATGCCTGTAACTTTTTAGAACCACGTAAAGATTTACGCAAAAACTCTTGCTCTTTCTGAATACGACTTTCCTCCTCCCGCCTTTTCTTGATTTCCTCCTGATGCCGCCTGAGTCGTTCAATTTGATCATCTCGTAGATGAGAAGTTTGGTTTGATTCAGTGCTATACACCTCCATTTCATGTTGACCGCTGTCTTTACTTTTGGTGGATGAGTCTTTACTTTTGATTGAGGATTTATCTGGTGAACTTTCTACACTAGCCAACAACTCTGACTGTGGAGGAGGGTACCGAGGTGGTGACTTAGCCTTTGCCACAAAGTTATCTGGACAGTCAATGGCCATTTCACGATGTGGGCCACTGTCATCAATGTCAAATGAACTGTGCGTGTAGCTTCCCAATGATGGAAGGGAGTCAAATCCATCGTGAATTTTATCTTTTGTCCGGTTCAAAGAATTATGGTAACTTTGTGTTCCGCTTTCATGGTTTGACAAGCCGTGATTTCCATTGGAATCGATTACTCCAGTCTCAATATTACTGTGTCTCTTGTGCTTGTCTTTTTTACCTTTCCCTTTTCTTGGCGTTTCCTTCTCCATGAATCCATTCATTTTAGGCACTTCAATATGCCCATTGTTTGTATGCCCATTAACTAAATGATTGTCACTGCGAGTGTTAACAGGCATTGAGCTAACATTGATAATGGTATCACTTGTTAAAGCTTCATGAGTTTCATTTGGTTCTGTCCTTTCATCAAAGTATATCTTTGTCATATCCACTGCTGAAACATTCTTATTGTTGGCAAATGTCTCCAGTTGCTTGTGTGTTTCATTGTTGTTGGATACTATATAGGCCTGATGAAATTTCTTTACCTCAGCCTCTGTAATGAAAAAAACATCCTCTATTAAAATTTTCTGTATGTAACAAACAAAAGTTGGAAGCTATAAATTTCAAAACCCTCAGCTCTTAACTACTTGCATGTTTCTGGCAGATATTCCATCCCAGGGCAGGATTTCTCTTGCAACTTAAATAAGTATAATTGGGCACATTTAATCAAATTTTACTCCTGTGATTGGTATACAGTCTTTCACCAATTATTCTTGGAGGTAAATTTTGATACCTTTTTCATCAAATCTAGTCATGGCTGCTTCCTAGCAGCCATGGTAATATTTGATGAAAAAATTCTAGCAAATATTCAGCGGGTTAAGAGTTAAATGACAAAATCTGACTTTCAAAAACTGTCAGCTTATTTTAGCTTAACCCTTTACCCAACGCAGACGATAACAAAATTTATTATTTTAAATATCATTTTTTCAAATTTTTTCAAAAACTTTCAACAAAACCGTATCATGTGACCCCTCTTTGGAACGAGCTCGATGAGCTCGTTCCAAAGAGGGGTCACATGATATGGTTTTGTTGAAATGTTTTGAAAAATAATATTTTTTCAACTGCTGAATTTGCATATTACGCGGGCAGATGCGGGCGATTCATTGGGTAAAGGGTTAATGGTGTTAAATCCTTTATATGTTGCTGGTAGGTATTTCACCATGAGACAGGAAATCTCTTGCCACTAAAAAAAAGAATAATTTGTCCACATTTCCCCTGTAAGCTGAATAAATTCGTGACCAATTCTGTCTTAAGCAGAATTTTTACATATTTTTCACCATGACTGTATCTGACAGAATGGTTTTAAAAAGAATACTTCGCAGGTTAAGAGTTAAGGTAACTTTCAGCATCTGTGGCTGTAGCCTTTGTCATGACTGCATCACAAGTATAACATCAAGTTTAACCAACTGTTAATAATCAAACTTTGGGATAAGTGCCCTAACAAACAGTCATGTAGGGATATCTTGTTGATAAAATAAACTTGCCTGGTAGTGGCTTCCAAATAAGTCTTGGCAACCCAATTCAGCAGCCAAGACTTGTATAGAAACCAATGTCAAGTCTCTGGACTTGCAAATGATGTTACAGAGCAAAATAGCAAAAGTGAAAAAAAAAATTAAAAAAAAATTGGGGTCCCTTTATCGGTGTCTTCCCATTTCATCAATTCCCATTTCATCAACTGCCTCTAAAATTATATTTTCCCATTTCATCAATTCCCACCTCATCAACAGATTTTTTTTTCAGGTGTGTTTTATAATTACATATTATACATTTTAAAAATACAATTAGCCAGTTGATGAAAAATATTTTGAGGGTTTATTGTATAACCACTTTCCAGACATTTGTCAGACGAATGTTTGGATAGTGGTTATACAATGACTAGTCACCACAAAGAGAATAGAGTTTCTTATTTATACTTTATTACATATTAACACCAGATAGGCATGCAGACACAGTTGTAATTTTATCTCTCTAGCACACTTTAAATATTTTATTCAGAGCAACTGGATTACTACACATAATAAGTGGGGAAAAGTAACATATAACATTTAAATATCTATCAAAAGATAACATTTAAAGCACAATACTCTAGTAACATACTATTACTTCAGAATGCCTGTTGGCTTTCTAAATTAATTTGTCTCCTTTGAGTAACAAATTAGTTTAGAATGCCTAGTGGCATTCTAAACTAATTTGTTACTCAAAAGAGACAAATTACTTGAGAATAGGCATTCTAAACTAATTTGTTTCTAAATTAATTTGTCTCTTAAAACATATTTTCATTCTGTTGATGAAGTGGGAATTGATGAAATGGGAAAATATAATTTTAGAGTCAGTTGATGAAATGGGAATTGATGAAATGGCAATAAACCCCTTTATCCTCCTTGAAGATCTGGATTTTGTTTTTAGTACATTTCTGCTACATCTTGAAAGTCTACATCCTGAGACTCTGTGGTTGTGTCTTGGTTGCCTAGGATGTAACACAGACAGCCAAGACATGCCTAGAAACAACCATAAAAGTACTTATTATGCCTCAAGTTTGTAACATCAGCCGTGATTGGTTAATATGACACCTTCTAAAAGTCATAGTACTGGAGTTTGGGGGCAAAACACGGATACTATTGGAACGTTTTTCCCTGGAGACAAGAGAACAAAGAAAATGTAAGCGTCACTTCCATTGATCAGCATCGATTGGAATTTCTCAACACCAAACGGTGGCTCCGTGTCCGTTTAAGTTAACTTTTTTCAACACCGGTAGACACAAACTTACCAACAAAATTATATATCATCTTCAGTGGGTGTGTTTTAACTGCAAACAATGAATTCAAAAGAATCAGAAATATTAAAAAACTCACTCACGTGTTGTTCATCACTTCAGTGAATCCTGAATATGAGTCTCAGTTATGACTTCAATCAATTATATTTAAGAAATAACTTTTGTTTTGCTTCGGTTTATAAACCGAAAATTTTCAGCACAAGCTTCATAACAAGCATTAACAATGAATTATAACATGAACAGCATGATGACAGTGTTGTAAACACTGTCCTTTGTTGATATAGAAACTCCCTAAGCAACGACACTTGTGTGACAAGTCATTTTCGAAGAGACGGCATTCGTTCGAAATGACGTCATGTTTTTGGATTCGACTACATTGTTGTTGCAAGATTGATTACTTGTTGCAGTTAACACTTAACAATGAAAGTCATATTTTGTTCGGCATAATAAAATAATTAGAACGTTTCTTTTCATATTCTATCGGTCGATAGTACCTGAGTTTGTGTGATTTCTGAAATAAAACCTTCAGCAGCTTTGCTGCTTCAGGTTTTATTTCAGAAATCACACAAACTCAGGTACTATCGACCGATAGAATATGAAAAGAAACGTTCTAATATTATATTAGAACGTACCTTGCAAGTTCATTCAGAAATGGCACGGTTTGTGCACCTGTTCTACGTGTATTGCAGAAAAAAAGTGTTCCAAATTAGAAAAAAATTTTCAACAGTCTCATATGTAGGAAATATCATTATCTGAAATGCCTGTAAGCCATTGCAGTGGCTTTATACTCAATTCATCCTATTCTTGATGTTAACCATTTAGCAATAACAAGATGCTGAAATAGACTGTACAGTACTGGGAGTTTGGTTTGCAACTGAATCACAGTACAATGGTATTTCCACCAATTTCTAAGAAAAACATGTAAGGAGCACTAGCAAATTTTAAGCTCATAGACCACTGGGTTGCACTCAGTGGTTCATGAACTGAAAATGTGCTAGTGCTTGTGTGTATTTTGAAAATTGGGCATAATTCTGGGTGAAAAACCTATCTCACCATAATTTAGAAGTAATCCACTCACCCACCCTGTACTATAGATCTACACCCAGGTGAAGTTTTGTTTGATGTGAATGAACCTGTAAGGTGAAAATTGAAGGAAACTCTGAAAATCAGCTCCTACACCTTGTTTTTGCAGCTCCACATTGTGAGTCAACATTCCATTCCTGAAGCATGTAACTGTTAAGTTCATGACTTTTTATCTGCTTCTTTGATAACTTCTCTTCTTTTCACTGTTAAAAACTTATTACAGTTGTCAAATATATTACAAAGCCAACAATATGAATCAGAACAGAAACTAACAATTATTTGCACAGGTCAAACTTACTGGAATGAATCATCATTTACTAGTTAAACCTTAAAGTGCTATTCATAAAAATTACCATCCCATTTTCATTATTTTTTCATTTTTAAGTTATATTCAAGTTTACCCATTTACTATTGTGACTCTCAACTGAAAGAGTACTTATTATTTTGGGTTCTCAGAATTATCAGTTGTGGCTTTGCTATAATTTATTGGAGAGTGAAGTGTAACAGAACAAATCAATATTAATATTATTGTCTTGCAGCCTGATACAGAACAGTCGCTGCAGATTGGTTGTAATCCACGTGCGGGCAGTGATGTCCACTCATGTGTTTACCAGGTAATAAAAATCATCAGCAGCAAAATTTTAATTAATGAAGCACCAGGTTGCACATGGTGCTTCATTAATTAAAGTTTTGATGATTATTCCTTTAATTGGTGTTCAGAGTCTAATACTACTGTGTCCATGGAAATATTGCCTACCCGTGGACAAGCCAGAAAATAAGTAGACTGTCATCTGCAAAATGAGGTCCCCAGAGGGTGAATTAAGTGATGCTACCCTGCAAAGCAGGGTAGCATCACTAAATATACACTCTGTGAACCTCAATCTGCATCATGGTCTCAAAACTAAACAGAAAGAGGTACCCAGAGGATAAATTGGCCCACTCTATGGGATAGCATCATCAAATTCACCCTCTGGGGACCCCATTCTGTAAATGTCACTGCTTATTTTCAGGCTTGCAAGTGGAAAGTGACCAGTCCACAGCAGCTGTACTGTAGCTAGAGATAGACGGAACTGGAATTTTGAGTAGGGGGAGGTGGGTGTTATATATACCATGCTTTAGGTTCGGTATTCAGTATCTGACTTAACGGAGATTAGATGATAGTACCAAAGGGAAAAACAGAATAAGTTGTTCTTACATTATTCTACCACAGTGCCACAAATGCCACTGTCAATGAGCTGAACACTGGCATTCTTTTGCCAACACAAATATAGGAATGGCATTTCATGCCATCCCTATTTGTGCTTCATGACAATTTGCCATTAGCTGTATTAATTTTACTTGTTTCTGATCACAACTGTATGCATGGTCTGCAAGTGCTATTGTTGTATAGGATTACATTCAGTCTGAACTATTACCAATTAAGAGTTCCTCTGTCTTGGCCAGCTGTAAATGGCTACTGGTCAGTAAAGCGTTTAATTATGAAGTGATTCGGCCATTTTTATATACCGACACATGCTTTTGAAGAGTCAATTTTCATCAGCCTTTAAGAAAAGTTTACCGTTAATGGTCGGTGTAGAACTTTGTTTTCACCACAACTGCCCCTCCACCTATGCATGAGGTGCTAGTTGCTTCAGATGTATTATGGATCCATTCATCTTTTGGCATTTTTCATCTGCTCATTTGCGGGTATTTTCTCTTTGGTTTGGGCATTTTCTATCTGCACAACAAGGCCATGTCAGGCGCATTTTCTATCCACCCAAGGAGGACATGTCAAGGGATGGATGTTTTGGTGTATATATGACGTAAATGAGGTGAAAATTTGTTCAGACACATTATGTATTCATTGATCTTTGGCTACACTGTTTTTCCAGTGGATATATATTCATTGATTAAATGGGCAGCGTAGCCTGAAACAACAGTCTGCATTACTTGTTATGAGGCCCAAATCATATTTACAGTAATTTTGTGACTTATTCCAAAGACAACCTAACATTTAAAGGTCTATTTCAGGCCTTTGCGATCTCAGAACATGCGTTCTTAACATAACATCATTAGAAGGTCCTGCTAACATTCGACAAATCACCTGGCACGGAGTTCTAGTGAAGTCTTGGCTGCCTTAACAGGCATCCAAGACTTCACTAGAAATCACTGCTAAGCACCTGGACATGTACAGGTTGCAGTTTAGTGGGAATTCGGGACAATTGCCCAGGCCTTTAAGGGTTAACAACATTGAAAAAAAAAACTCACTTCTTTCATGAAAATGAGTTTGGCATTGTGTACTAAGACGTACTGCACGTCGATGGTGCACTTGTCTTCAACCAATGCTAACCCCACTTGGGTGGAGTATGTTGGAGAGCCTGATGGTTGCTCGCCATTGCTCAGTGGTTCTCTCAGGGTACTCCGACATCCTCCACCTGTAAAACTGTCCAACACGAGGTGATCCTGGCTGTCAAAAGTGTTGTAAAACCTCAATAAAAAAAAAAATAAATATGCCACTGCCTATGAGCTAAACATTATGGCATTCTTTTGCCAAACCAAATCATATCAATGTCCAGTAACTTTGAGACCTGTTTGAAACACTTTTTAACGATTAAAGGGCCTTATTCTGGCTTTTGTGATCTCCGAGCAAGTGCCCCTAACATGCTTCATCAGGATGGCCTGTCGACAACAGACACTCACCTGGGCAGAGATTTCTGTTGAAGATTTGGTGGACTTTACAGGCCCATGGGGGTTAATATAACTGAAAATAAAATCGGCCACTTCTTTCATGAAAATGAACACTTCAGCTGCCATCAAGTTTACCCAACGTAACGGCCAAAACCGGCCAGCGCTATTCTCAAAAATCGCCAATTAATTTTCATTATTTTTTTCATTTTTTGTCTCAAAAACATAGGTTATGACCCCTCATTGGAACGAGCTCGTCGAGCTCGTTCCAACGAAAGGTCATAACCTATGTTTTTGAGACAAAAAATGAAAAAAATTAGTTATTCAAGAATTATTTTTGCAAGTGCCGTCTGCTTTCTACGTTAGGTAAAGGGTTAAACATGGTCTAATTATAAATAGCAAAAATAGGAAAGCTTGAAAATACAGAGGGTTTCAAAATTCAATTATTGTTTTCATTTGTTTTTTCAGTATCCCCATGATATCGGTATCAGTTCTGTCTTTCGGTATATTGCCCATCTCTACTGATAGCTATGCTATGGATTTCATTTGCTTATTGATTTATTTATTGTAGTTTTAAGTTCACTTTAGCATCTTTAACTATATGTGACTAAGTATGAGGACGTGATGTTTCGACAGTCATTATACCTACATGTATGGTGTCCATTTTAGGGGAAAGACTTGCACACTAGTCATTGGCTACTATGTCTAATTACTCCAGTGAAAGAAATAGAGAATAATTGTTTGACTGGACTTGTTACGTGAAATAATTCATGAGAGGTGAGGGACGTTGTACAAACATGAGTGCGCGAATGCACACAAGTGTTTTACAATTTTGTCCCTCGCTTCGAATGAATTATTTCACGTAACAAGTCCATTAAAGTGATTACTCTGTTTATTACTTTTCATTATTAACGATAATTATATTATTTAATCCTTTATGTAACGTAACGACCAGCGCTATTCTCAAAAATCGCCAATTAATTTTCTTTATTTTTTCATTTTTTTCTCAAAAACATAGGTTATGACTCCTCATTGGAACGCGCTTGTCAAGCACGTTCCAATGAGGGGTCATAACCTACATTTTTGAGACAAAAAATGAAAATAATAGCTATTCAAGACTTTTTCTGCTTTTCATATTAGGTAAAGGGTTAAAAAAAAACAATGAAGTCCCCATTACATTCACTGCAAAGTGTCTTTGTTTGCACGCATGGATACATGACACAATTGTTGATTGCATAATTCACTTGTGAAATTATCGTTTATAATCAAACCCGGAAATCCCAGTAAATCACACTTTGGATAGTAAAAAAACTCATTTTCCAGAATCTGACACATTATGAGATGTAAAACACAGATGGTGCAGAAACTGATGTGCCAGTCATAAATAATTTTCGGATTTTACTTTTTTCCACTTGGAAACCATTGCCTGGAGCACTGCTTGTGCCTCTTACAGTTGTAAAAAGATAATACTTACAGCAGGAGGGGAAACTTATTTATTTTTTTTATTCATTTATTGGTATTTACAGGTTAACATATCATGACCACAACATAGGTACAGTTAAAACTAGAAGTCCTGTCATGAAATGCACACAAATAGCATGTCGATCTGCTGACCACAGTAAGGCCATCAAATTCTGTACATATGGCCTGTGCACAAGCAATGTTTCAGCCAATGGACCTCTGGGTAACCCGGACGTTCATTGGCAGAAACATTGCCTGCGTTTGCTATGAGAAACCAGGAGAACCTGCCATGCTTTGGATGCCATTTGATATGCCAATTGTGTGCAATTCCTACGTGCAATTAAGACTAGATAAGCATACAGTTCATGACAGGACTTCCCGTTTTAACTGTATGAAGTCAAGCTTAGCCAATTGTTTATACCTATGCTACCCACTTTCAAGAACTTCCACTTCAGGTGTTGGTTCCAGGGTCCTATTTTACTAGTAAAGCAGAACTTGTTTACCACTGTAAATAAGCACTGCTCCATTTCTGAAGGAGATGGTGGGGGGGGGGGGGGGGTGGTGGTGGAAATTTCACTTGGATGATCTCTATAAAACCTGTTTCCCAGAACATCAGCAAAAGCAGCCACCACTCAATCTGTCTCCTCAGAATGGGGATCAAGTCGATCAATGTGGTTACTCTTCCCATCCATGCTGTTTGGCCACAGCATAACAGCTTTCACATCATCAAACTTATAACAAAAGCCTTGCATGAAAACTAGTGACACAGTATCGACTTTCCAATCTCGGCACTTGTTTGTTTGTCAAAAAGCAAAATATGCTGAATATATTCTTCCATTTGGCTCCAAAAAGTAGGTCTCAGGCCATTTTTTGTAAAATTGAATGTGGGTGGACGTTTTTTTTATTTTATTTTTTATTTTTGTAATGATTTCTTTGCTATCACAAAATTCATGTTCTTGGTTTGTTTTATGTTTTAGGCCTCATAATCTACAGAATAGAATGGGTGGCTGTGTATTTCATCCCTTGAGTGCAGGATGGCTTGCAATGCTAAAGCAATGCAAAGCCTTCCTGCACTCAAGAGTAAAATGCAAAACCTTGTTAAATTATTGCACTCAAGGGACAAATTTATCCATTTTATTAACTTGGGGTAAAATATCAGACATGAACCATTTAAATTTTATTTTTTTAAGTTTGTATTGGTTATAAAAAGGGAGCATACGGAAACCAAAAGGACCAGGCGAGAGGACCTGAGAAACAGATTTTTAACTCTTTAGGCCTTTGTATTGCTGCATAAAGGGTGCACATCAATATATTTTTCACAGACATCAAAGTGTAATCTTTTACAAGCAATCAGTGATTGAAAGGTGATGAAACATTGAAAATCTCTGAGAAAATTCTTTTGTGGAGTACTGTTTATTTATAGCAACATTTTCCCCCACCCACGCCACTCCCAAGATGATGGCAGGTGTGACATTTTTATATGTTCCCAATAAGCATTTCAGAAATACAGTTACATAGAGATCTGTGGAGATAATCCACTCTCCATGTTCAGTGGAACCCTGTTAATTGAATAGCCAATTTGCCATTGAAACATTTTCAGTTAAGAAGGATGTGTCGTTTTTATGTATTCTATATAAACTGAGCATATATTCTGTTGTACACTTGTGTGACACAGCTCATCGAGCTCTGTCAAACAAGATATAATAAACTTGTCGCCTGAGTTCCAATGTGTTCTATGTGCCAGTAGGCACATAGAACACATTGGAACTCAGGGGACGAACTGTCATAAGTTGCTTCAGAAATCTCAAAAAAAATTTTGCGCCACTTATTTTTTCATTTCAAGAAGGAATGTAGGTATGCTGTCTGTGTTCAACTTTCCAAGTAGTTGAGAAGAGAACATTTGCAATGGTGATGGTGCATTCAACAGGACAAGCTTGTATCATGCAACAGAAACAAACAGATCACTCTGTATATGAAAGGACACCTGGAAGAGAATGCACTCAATTCTCTTTGCAATAGGCCTGCAGGGCTCGCCAGCTAGTGCTCATGAAGGATGTTATGAAATGGACTTGTGGAAATAAGTGGATGTCAGAGTAATTGTTCAAAAGACAACAAGTTTTTTAATCATTTAACAGGAGTTGAATTATTTAATCAGTTTGCAAATAACAGATCAAATTTGTACTAATGGTATGGTAAATAGTGCATATGGTATTTTAAAGTTATAAACAGTTAACTTGTACAGTGCTAAAATGTTTTGATCATCAAAATTTGTTAACATGTCTGACATTTTACAATTCATGGGAGAGGATAACAAAGAAATCCAATAACTGTAATATATTAATTTAGCAGAACGGCATTGAAACATGATCTGAAAGTACCCACCAGGAAGCTCTATACAAATGAAAGTGTCAACGACACTGTAGCTTAACTTGACTGTGTGTAGTGTTTGATGAAAAGGATAATGTTCAATTTTTATGAAAGGATTATGAAATAAGACAAGAATTGTGATAATTGAGAACATGTTAATTTCTGTTCCAAACATGCTAAGTTTTCAATAAGAATAATTTGACAGTACTAAAGAACTGAGGCCTGAGTTAATGTGGCCCTCACAGTAAATGTATGTCAACAAAAGTTAACTGGTAGAGTGCTGGAAGCTCAAATATGGGCTTTATTCATCAGTAAAGGTCTGCAGCATAAAGGCTTCATACTCAGCAAATTAACTTCATACTATCTTTGAAGTAACATTATTTCGTCTTTAACCCTTTACCCAACGCAGACAATTTCAAAATTTATTATTTTAAAAATAATTTTTTAAATTTTCAAAAAATTACAACAAAACCATATCATGTGAACCCTCTTTGGGACGAGCTCAACGAGCTCGTTCCAAAGAGGGTTCACATGATATGGTTTTGTTGAAATTTTTCGAAAAAAATAATATTTTTTCAGCTGCTGAATTTGCATATTACGCGGGCAGATGCGGGCGATTCGTTGGGTAAAGGGTTAAGTATTTTCCTTGTTACAATATATGGGAGAGTGCCTTTTGGCACTCTCCCATAAATATTGCAACAAGGCAAAGACATGTGAACAAATTTTGATAACCAAAAATAATTCTGTACTCTACCAGTTAACAAGTTACAGTGGGGAGACGGTGGCTCAGTTGGTAGAGGTGCAGGCTGCAAGCCGAGAGGTCCTCGGTTTGAATCCCACCTGTGGCAACCGCATCGTGTCCTTGGGCAAGACACTTCACCCCCATTGCCCACGTGGGGGCATGGTGACGCTGTGTACTAATGCGTACTGCACGTCAATGGTGCACCTGTCTTCAACCAATGCTAACCCTGCTTGTGTGGAGTTAGTATGTTGGGGAGCTGACAGTTGCTCGCCATTGCTCGGTGGTTCTCTCCGGGTACTCCGGCTTCCTCCACCCGTAAAACTGTCACGTCATGGTTAGCCATTGAGCAGAAATATGTGACCTTAAACACCAATAAATAACAAGTTACATTAAAATCATTCCAAAACAAGTCATCCTACCAAGTTACAATGAAATCCCCTCATAAATACAACTCGTAGACTTTGCAAAAGGAATCTAGGTCACATGACAGTTCAACTGTCATGGTTGACAATCATGACACAAATAGGAGAGTTTCAGCCAGATATCATACCAAGTTACAATGAAATCCCTTCATGAAAACATCCTGTAGACAGTGCTAAAGGAATCTAGATCTCATGGCCAGGCAGCTCTAATGGGCGACCAATCGTGACCAAAATAAGACAGTTTCATCCAGTCATCATTCTGAGTTATCCTTCCAAGTTACAAATGGAATCGCTTCATAAATATGAACTGTAGACTGTGCTAAACAAATCTAGGCCACGTGCCCTTCATAAGTGCAAGCTGCAGACTGTACCAAAGGAATCTAGATTATATGCCCCTGCAGCCATCACGGTTGACTGAGCCTGACCAAAATACTATGTTCTAATCTAGTCAGTTGACCGATTGCGACCAAAAGGGAATGTTCTCATATAGACATTATACAGAGTCATCCTACCAGGTTACAGCGAATTCCCTTCATAAAATGACCTGTAGGCTGTGCTAAATGTTGTCAGGCTTGCATAGCCATCATGATTGATCGATCGCAAGCAAAAGGGGATGTTCTTATCTAGACATGACCTCGAACCTGCATATGAAATATTTTGTGATGATCTGACAAGAACTTCTTGGTGTAGCCTGGGCTAAAGAAAATTTGAACAGACTCAGACTTCCACATGCGTGATGGCAAGAGCTTTTCTTGACTATCAAGTTGCTAAAAGTGATTTCAATATTTTGATCGATAAGTTAAAAAAAAGTGCAGAAAAATGGACAGACAAATGGATGGACAGGCTGATCACTAAAAGGCACCTGCTGTAGACAGCAGGGCCCCCAATAATTCCACTTTCAAAGATGATATGAAGCACATCAACTGAATATGAAGCCTTTAGTGGTGGTACCTTCACTTCAAAATAAAACCCCATCAACCCTTAAAGTCTCATATTATTTTTTATTAGGCCACACAAAGTAGATCTTCTGTTTCTTGGGCCACTGTTTGTGAAATTGCACGCAGACGAGCGTTTTTTTATTTTATTTTTTATTTCAGTAAATACTTCTTTGCCATCAAAAGTTCATGTTCTTGGTTCAAGTTTTAGGCCTTATGATCTACAGAATAGCATGGGTGATGGTGTATTTCATCCCTTGAGTGCAAGAAGGCTTTGCAATAAAGCATTGCAAAGCCTTCTTGCACTCAAGGGACAAATTCATCAATTTTTTTAACTTGGGTAAAATATCAGACATAAACCATTTAATTTTAATTTTTTTCAAGTTTAAATTGGTTATAAAAAGAGAGCATGCGGCAGCCAAAAGGACCATGTGGGAGGGCCTGAGAAACAGATTTTTTATTTTTTTAGGCCTTAAGGTAATTGTTACTTTATATATATGTACACAGCTGCAGATGACCCCACGGTGTTTCTACAACATTGTTGGCTACCTGAAAATAAAACTGCCGATGATAAAAATAAAAAATATCACATAGCTGTGATGTGAACATTCAGGTTCAGTTTGGGTATTGAAGTATTACCTCTGTCTAAGGCTCATATCATTATGATGTATCAGACATAGAGCAATGGCCCTTTAGTGAATTAATAAACTTCACTTGTGTTCGTCTGGGCCCTGCCCATAATTTTTGTGATTGTTGAAAATAACAGACCAGGGGACCACATCTGTAAATCTGAATTTGGCACTGTAAAGAATTAGTGGTGATCAAAACAGCATTTTTCATCTGAAGCAGTGGTCAGAAATGAAAACATGTCAGATTCACCCAACCAGAACTGACTGACTACTGTGGGACGACCCATAGTTCATCGCCCAGGGTTCCTGCAGTATGGGGAGGGGCAAATTCAAGACTTTTCAAGACTCTTTTTAATGCAAATTCAGGAATTTTCAAGGTAAAATAAACCCCTGAGAATTCAAGACTTTTCAAGACTTTTTGTTCTAAAAGACAGGCATTGCAAAACACCAATTCTGGACAGTCAATGAATATTCACAATATACAGAACCTCTGACATATTTCCCGACTTCTGTCAATTTAAGACTTTTCAAGATTAGAACTTTGAATTGAAGACTTTTCGAGAGTCTTAATTTTTATTTTCCAAGATTTTTTAAGCTTTTTAAGACCCTGCGGGAACACTGTCCCCATTTGTTCATCTCCAAGTATTCCTTTTGTGACTGTGTTGCAGATGCTCCGTTAGAAGCATCTGAAACTCAATCACAAAAGAAAAACCTAAATCTAAAATGTTGATTCAAATCTGCCAAAGCAAAATGTGTTTTTGCAGAGGCACACTCATTTAACCCTTTACCTAACCTCATTTAACTGCAGCAAGCGTTTTGCAGACAAAATTTTTTTCAGTTGACAGGGCTGAATTTAACAGGGATCCACTAACTGCACTGTATCAAGGAACCTAGTAAATAATTATCCACATCTTGTTCCGACAATAGCTGTGTCACTAACATTAAATACAGACTGATCAAACTTTAGGTGTGTCTTAATTACATATTAAGATTGATCAGCCATTGCTCAAATTGGAAGCTGGAGATATAAATTGAGATAAATTATCACCACTACTTTAATCTATTTCTACACACAATCATTACTACTCACAATAAATGAAGCACAAACCAGGCTTGTAATTAACCCATGGATGCGAAATGGAAAAAAAAGAACAAAACAAACAGTAGTACATCACAACTACTTTAATCTATTTCTGCACACAATCATTACCAATTACAAATGAAAGTGTCAATGACACTGTAGCTCAACTTGATAAACTTGAACTTGGTAAGTTATAAATGAAACAGCAAAATTGAAGATCATTAGTACCAATGTTATTTGATGAAATATCAACATAACAGCATTGTGTGTGCACAACATCAGAGTAATCCATGCATTTTTAAATGTAAACAGTAAGACTGGTTAAAGGAAGAATGTTGATACACAAATGCAGTATGTTCAGAGATTATTGTAAATGGCAACTTTTTTTCACAGAAATGAATGCTAATCAATAGCTCTTATCTAAAGGACTTGCCTAATGAGCACACCAAGTTCAAAAACAATCCTATGATAAATGTGGCCTGCAGGCCATGTAAAAGAATGTTGATGCACAAATGCAATAAATTCAAAGATTGTTGCTAACAGCAACAGTTTTTGAAGGAAATGAAAAGAAAATCAATAGCTCCTATCTTTGTCACCCTGCATAAGCATACAAAGTTTCAAAACAACCTGATAATGAATGTGCCCTCTGAGGCGTGTCAAAGGAAGATGTTAATGCAGAAATGAACTAAGTAGAAGGTCATTGTTTGTGGCAATGGTTTTATGGGGGGGGGGGGGGGGGGGTATGGAAATTCATAAATATACCCTGCTGAGAGTTCAAAAGGGATAAGTTGATGCACAAATGCAGTAAGTTCAAAGGCTGGTGATAGTATAACAATAATTTTTTATGGAAATGAAAAAAAGCATTAGCTCACATCTAGAGGTCACCCCGAACACACATACCAAGTTTCAAAGTGATCCAATCATAAATGTGCCCTGAAGGGTGTGTTAAAGGGAAATATTGAGGCCTGACTAAACTAAGCTGAAAGGTCAGCGGAACATTTTTTGATAGAAATGGAAGAAAATCGACAGCTCCCATATAGATGTCACCCCACACAAGCACACCAAGTTTGCAAGCGATCCAATCATAAATGTGCCCTGCAGGGTGTGTCAAAGGGGAATATTGATGCTTAACTGCACTAAGTTTTTACTAAGTTCATCGAAGGTCATTGTCAGCTGCAACATTTTTTGAAGGACGGAAATAAAAGAAAATAGATAGCTTCCATCTAGAGGTCACCCCAAACAAGCATGCCAGGTTTCAAAGCAATCTGATTGTAAATGTGCCCTGTAGGGTGTGCCAAAGGGAAATATTGAGGTCTGACTAAACTAAGTTCTTAGAACGTTGGCTGTGGCAACATTTTTTGACAGAAATGGAAGAAAATCGATAGCTCCCATCTAGAGGTCACCCCAAACAAGCATGCCACGTTTCAAAGCAATCCAATCATAAATGAGCCCTGTAGGGTGTGCCAAAAGGAAATATTGAGGTCTGACTAAACTAAGTTCTAAGAACGTTGGCCGCGACAACAATTTTTGACGAAAATGGAAGAAAATCGATAGCTCCCATCTAGAGGTCACCCCAAATAAGCATGCCAGATTTCAAAGCAATCCAATCATAAATGTGCCCTGAGGGTGTGCCAAAGGGAAATATTGAGGTTTGACGAAACTAAGTTCTAAGAACATTGGCCGCGGCAACATTTTTTGATGGAAATTGAAGAAAATCAATAGCTCCCATCTAGAGGACACCCCAAACACGCATACCAAGTTTCAAAGCGATCCTATCATCAATGTGTCCTGTAAGGTGTGCCAAAGGGAAATATTGAGGTTTGACTAAACTAAGTTCTAAGAACGTTGGCCGCGGCAACAATTTTAAACGGAAATTGAAGAAAATCGATAGCTCCCATCTAGAGGTCACCCCAAATAAGCATACCAAGTTTCAAAGCAATCTGATCATAAATGCGACCTGTGAGGTGTGCCAAAGGATATTGTGGACGTACGTACTAACGTACGTACGTACACTGACAGACGAGAAGTGATTGCAATAGCTCAGCTTGATTTTGTCAAGTTGAGCTAAAAATGAATTACAAACCAAGCTTGTAATTAACCCATAGAAGCGAAGTGGCAAAAACATGTAGCAAGACAAACAGGACAACACCGGCTGCTTTAACCCTTTACCCAACGTAACGGCAAAACTGGCCAGTGCTATTCACAATGAAAGTGTCAATGACACTGTAGCTTAACTTGTCTGTGTGTCGTCTTTAATGAAAAGGATAATGTTCAATGTTTATGAAAGGATTATGAAATCTGACAAGAACTGTGACAATTGGGAATATGGTAATTTCTGTTCCCTGCATGCTATGTTTTCAATAAAAATAATAGGAATTGTAGACTGTACTACAGAATTGAGGGGGGTGGATTAATATGGCCCTCACAGTTAATGTATGTGGCCCTCACAGTTAATGAATGTCATCAAATGTTACCAAGTTACAGTGAAATTATTCCAAAACGAGTCATCCTATCGAGTTACAATGAAATCCATTCATAAATATGGCCTGCAGACTGTGCTAAAGGTTTTCAGGCTTCAGGCCTGTGCAGCAATCACGGTTCACCGATCGCAACCAAAAGGGGATGTTCTCATCTAGACATTATACTGAGTCATCCTACCAAGTTACAATGAAATTCCTTCATAAATGTGACCTGTAGACTGTGCTAAAGGTTTTTGGGCTTCGGGCCCCTGTAGTCGTCACAGTTGACCAATCACGACCAAAAGGGGACGTTATCATCAAGACATTATATGGAGTCAACCAACCAAGTTACAATGAAATCCCTCCATAAATAGGACCTTTTGAATATGCTACAAGTTTTGGGGTTTTGGGCGTGGGCAGCCATCATGGCTGAAGGATCGCGAGCGAAAGGGGATGTTCTCATCGAGACATTATTTGGAATCGTCCTACCAAGTTACAATAGCACAGCCTAAGGTCGTATTTATGGAGCGATTTCAAAGGTTTTCAGGTTTTGCGCTCGGGCAGTCGTCACAGTTGACAGATCGCGACCAAATGGGGAAGTTCTCATCTAGACATCATATGGAGTCATCCTACCAAGTTACAATGAAATCCCTCCATACTAAATATGACCTGCAGACTGTGCTAAAAGTTTTGGGGTTTCGTGCTTGGACAGCTGTCGCGGTTGACATATCATGACAAAAAGTGGACGTTCTCATCTAGATATTATACAGAGACATCCAACTAAGTTACAATGAAATCCCTTCATAAATACGACCTGTAGGCTGTGCTAAAGGTTTTCTGGTTTTGGGCTCAGGCAGCCATCACGGTTGACTGATTGCGACCAAAAGGGGACGTTCTCATCTAGACATGACCCCAAACCTGCATATGAAATTTTGTGACGATCGTATAAGAACTATAGGGTGTATCCTGTGCTAAAGGAAAATGTGAACAGACTCACAGACTAATAGACTTCTGCATGTATGATGGCAATAGCTTATCTTGACTTTGTCAAGTTAAGGTAAAAATCACCATTCAGTTTTCATTATTTTTTTCATTTTTTGTCTTAATAGCTTATGAAACCTCACTGGAACACGCACATTGAGCTTGATCCACAAATGAGTCATCAGCTATGGTTTTTGATGCAAAAAATGAGTTATTCAAGAATTCTATTTGCAAGTGTCATCTGCCTTTCATGTTATTTTATTTTTATTTTTAAGCTTATTTGTTTTACAAGTATTGGCGAGCCAGTTATGCAACTTATATTAATGCCTCTCCTTCACCCAATGGCGCAGGTGTGTGGGATGACCTTTATAGCAGTAACTTCATGGCCTCGCACTTCTCGAATATATTGAAAGGATCTTTAGTCTGCACTGAATTTGTCTATTTCCACACAGAGGACAGCCATTTTACATCCCCACCCGATAGGATGGTGCGCTGTGACAGCATCAACCCCACAATTGATGCTGACAGGGAGTGTTTGAACACCTCATGAACTTAATCCCTGACTGAGTGAAGAGATAGATAAACCCATTCGTGTTATGTAAAGGAATAATCTATCTCTTCACTCAATCATTACTGACTAAACAGAAGAACAAAACAAGGTTATTATAAACCCCTGGAAAAAAATTGGACACAATCAGTAAAAAGACAAAATTACATCTATTTCGTCCCACCAAATCATAATTACTGTCATTACATGATGCAGAAATCAAGGTTGTAGCTGTGTTTAGTTTCTTAAATAGACAGATATGCAAATGACATGAAAATATGATGTAAACTTTCAGATTCAGCATATTCTAAGATTTGAATTTTTATAATCCTGTGAAGTTGACCTTTGCTATTTGGATCCAGTGGTTCTGCACAACACATCTTCCCTTTGTCCTTAACCCTTGTGTAAAGTTATGGGAAAACCCTTTGACTATCATCAAGTTATGATGGAGACAAAGTTTTCCAGATGGACCGACAGACAAATAGAAGTATGGACAGATATTCAGTGGGATAGACCTTGTGGTGCCACCTGCACAACTTCCCTTTTGTCCAATTCCATATTAATCCACCAAGTTCTTATAAAGTTATTGCTAAGACAAAAAAATTTTTAAGATTGAATTTTTCATAATTTTGTGACCTTAATCACTACCATTCAGACTAGGTTGTAGGGCACAAGCAGCACAACATACCTTCTTTTACCATTGTGTACAGTTTTCATGAAAATACACCCAGCCATTATAGAGTTATGAATAGAACATGAGTGTTCATAGTAGTCACTAGTCCAGTTCTCTCCCAGTAAGATAGTTTGATCAGTTTCTGCTGGGTCTCTTGCAGTTTGGTTTTCCAGCTTGTCGAGAAAACCAGTACCGAAGGTAGTGTTCAACCGATTACCAAAAATAGCCACAGACTGCAGGTTATCTGAGTTCACAATTGACTGATTCTGATTACGATTGTAATACGGTGCACTACTAGACAAGTCGAGGCTTGAAAGAACTACATTAATTTCAACTTATTTTATGGGTTTTCAGTATGTTCACTTTTAGATAAGTCGATACTTGAAAGAACTACAATAAATTGAACATATTTCACACTGTTAAACTCTGTTGACTCAGGCCCAGTAAAATCACCAGTCGTGCACACATGAGTGGTAAACGTGGCTCTCAGAGCCACGTTTACCACCCAAGTTCGCAACACTGGTAATTTTTATTGTGGCATGAGTCAATGGAGTGCAACCTTCACTTTTCTGGTATGAACTGGTGATTGCTGCAAGTATGCTCAATTGTAAGCTTTACGTATCATTTAACCCTTTACCCACCGTAACGGCCAAAACCGGCCAGCGCTATTCTCAAAAATCGCCAATTAATTTTCAAAATATTTTCATTGTTTGTTTCAAAAACATAGGTTATGACCCCTCGTTGGAACGAGCTCGTCGAGCTCGTTCCAACGAGGGGTCATAACCTTTGTTTTTGAGACAAAAAATGAAAAAAATTAGTTATTCAAGAATTTTTTTTGCAAGTGTCGTCTGCTTTTCATGTTAGGTAAAGGGTTAACTTGTTTATCCCATAAAGGGGTGTCTAGAGAGATTAGGAATACACATTGTGGTGGTTTTTCAACTTTATTGAATTGTGTCATTGACATCTTTTTACATTAACAATTGAACAATTGCGGAAGATAATAAGATGTGGTTGATGAACCAAAAAAATGCTTGGCAACAATCGGTTGAAGCAATGTTCCAGGAGCCGTTGCTGTTGTCATCTGATTGCCCACAATCGGCCAATTGGGGTGGCCAATTCCAATCATCGGTTGAACACTAACCGAAGGGGAAAACTCCAAAAATGCACAGCTTTAATTCTTTGTTGGATTAAAATGACAAAAGTTTGTATACATTAAAGTGGAGCTCTGTTTTCACATACTATGACTGTAACTGTTAATAAACAACATACTTGCTGGGTGACAAATCAAATATTTGCCAAAGTCCAAAAAATGAATGTTACACTGCATGAACACTATATGATGGATTTACAAACACTTTTTTGCATGGATTTTAGCACTAAACCTGTCAAATATGCATAGATTTCCATTTAAACCTCTTTCTTTTATATAGGTAATGTCCAAACCCATCCGGTGCAGTTTAAAAACATTCATAAAAATGCCCAACAAAGTAGATCTTCTGTTTCTCAGGCCATTTTTTTTGTAAAATTGCATGTGGGCAGGTGGTTTTTTATTTCATTTTTTATTTTTGTAAACAAGGGACAAATTAATCAGTTTATTAACTTGGGTAAAATTTCAGACATAAACCATTTAATTTTTATTTTTTTAAGTTTGCACTGGTTATAAAAAGAGAGCAGGTAGCAGCCAAAAGGACCATGTGGGAGGGCCTGAGAAACAGATTTTTAACTTTTCTAGGCACAATAGTTTTTTGTGTATCATTTCAGACTGTGGGTTTGAGAGTAATAGGAGAACTATAGTGCGCTTCTGTAATGAAATTCAAGAGGGCAATTTCCCCATAATTCAGAAGTGATTTCCCAATGATAGGAAATCCTGAACCACGAGCCTCTCTTTAATACCTTCACTTTGGTTCTTGCATGCTTCTGGCAGTTATTATTGCTCAGAACAGAAAAACTCTTGCCATAAATTGAAGTAAAATTTAGGATATTCAACAAATATTTACACTGCAAATTTTATTAACCTTTTGTCCATTGATTTCTTTCTTGAGTTAAATTTTGATGAATTTTTCATCAAATCTAGTCATGGCTGCTGTGAAGATATGATGAAAAATATTTGAACTATAGAATATACCCATAGTAGCTTGGTGTACCAAATGTTCACCACGGGTGAAGTGGTGTTAACCATGAGCCTTCGGAGCACAGTTAACACCACGTCACCACGAGTGGTGAACATTTGGTACACCAAGCTACATTGGGTATATTTTATTTATACCATTTATACCATGATTGATTGGGTATATTTTATTTATACCATTTATACCATGATCGTCTGATTATTAAGAGTTGCTATTATTTTTTCTTGATTTTACTGAGCACCAGACATACATACAAGCAAATCTGTTTTTGTTTACACAGGCATCAGTGGGTGGTACTTCCACTGTCAATTTTATCGCCGAAACAAAATGAAAAGAAGAAACTGAGCCTTTTTCGTTTTAATAGCATAGTATTTCGAGTTATGCATGCTTTATTAACATGAGACAATGCATGTTGTTAATTTTTGGCATCTTATGAGGTAAACCCATTTAAAAACGTAATAAATAATTGCCACTTCCATTTCACTCTTCGCGAGGCAACGTGTGATAAATTTAGACAAGTTTGCATTCAGGTCGACATCACCAGAGGTCACCAGGGATGTAGTTCTACTGTAGGTGTAAATGTTTACTATTGAAATCCCATTGCTGGCGTGTTCATCATTGTTGGTGTGTAAAGCTGAAATTTATGTCATAAGCTTTTCATATATAGTACAATAGGTAACCATGGTATAAAAATACATAGCTGCTTAACAGTTAAAGGCCAAAATCAAACTTTTGATAGCTCAGAACAGGCACTTCTATAACTGAAAAGAATTGCTGCAGATCAACAACAGTCAAATTTCCTAATTAGCATTAGTTTCCAGTAATGTCTTGGCTGCCTCTGGAGGCAGCAATTTAAAGACTTAGATGGAAATCGCTGCTTAGGCATTAAGCTCTGATCATTTAGAATAAAAAGACACTGCATGTTTCCATTAGATTTTTGTCCAAACACGAATTTAAAAACTAGTTTTTCAACAATTTTCTTCTGGTTGGGCATTAACCTTTTACCCAAATCACAGAATATCAAAATTTATTAATTTAATTATTGTTTTTTCAAATTTTTCAAAATATTTCAACAAAATCATATCATGTGATGCCTCCTCGTAACACGCTCAATGAGCCGATTTGAAAGGCAAAGAGTTAACCATTCGAGAGCCAAAATATTTTTGGTAGGCAAAATCTGCTCACGTGTTTGCCCGGTTATAATTCATGGAAGAGTCTCCGTCTCTCTATCTTATAAATTACAACAAGGTAAATCCTTCTGGATTAAATAATTTCATTTCAAAGATTATACAGTAGAACCTGTCTTGAGAGACCGCCCCTTGGGCCACACAAAAGTGGTCTCTCAAGACAGGTGGTCTCTCATAACAGGTTTCAAGTTTTGTCAAGTCAGTGAATAACCAACCACAAAATTCAGAATTGGAGAAGAATGGATTTTTGTAATTACTTTGTAGTTGTTCTTTTTTTATGAAGTTTTTGTAACAAATTGAAATGGACTGTTATAAAAATTATAAAAATAAATTAGTGTTGAAAATCTTCATTGAAGATTTTCAACACTAATTTATTTTTATAATTTTTATAACAGTCCATTTCAATTTGTTACAAAAAGATTTTCAACATAAATTTATTTTTATTTCTGTCACAATTCAGGTATATATGAAATTGTTTATTCAGCAATAATCCTAATCTTTTCACAGGGGTCTTATAAGAACATCTCAATCTTTAATGAGTTAGCAATTGAAACCCAATTAAGAGCTTTTAATTATGTTAGTATAACCACAATGGATTTTCCAATTCCAGAACAGGTAAAAAGCTTTTGTCATGGTTTCAGTCTTCAAAGGAGCGGTCTCTCAAGACAGGTCCATTATGGCATAAAAATACAAGTTGGTACCAGGTCAAAGTGGTCTCTCAAGACAGGTGGTCTCTCAAGACAGGTGGTCTCCCATAGCAGGTCCATTATAGAGTAAAACCAATCGGAGCCTGACAGATGTGGTCTCTTAAGACAGGTGGTCTCTCAAGACAGTGGGCTCTCAAGACAGGTTTTACTGTATGAAGGATAAACACATTCTGCTTTTCTTCCCGTAATATTGTAGAATTTCAACCAATGGAAAACAAGAAAATATCAGCAAAGCTGATGGATACTCACTCTCTTAACCCTTTACCCAACACAGATGATATCAAAATTTATTATTTTAATTAATATTTTTAAAAAATTACAGCAAAACCATATCATGTGACCCCCTCATCGATCTCGATGAGCTCATTCCAATGAGGGGTCACATGTTATGGTTTTGTTGAAACTTTTTGAACAAAATTTTTTTCTTCAACAGCTAAATTTAAAAATTACGTGGGGGATGGGGCCGATTCATCAGATAAACAGTTAATATGAGCCAGTGCTAAGGCATGACGTTGATAGTTTCTAAAGTAATGGAGAGAAACTCAAACAGGTATAGCTGTCAAAATTTCAGTGAAAATAGATTGTGTACAGGTCTGTAAATATCTTTTGGTTTTGGTGAATGTCATGAGAGGTGAAGAATCTGTAACCTTGACATTATAACCTTGGATAGAAATCCTGGACATACTGGAGTCCAACGCAAGTACAGTGTGAAGTATGAATGACACACTTGTGTCATGAGCCACCATAAAATGAAGTATGAACATGATATGCCCATTGAATCAATTTTTCTGGACCAGACAAAGTTAGAACAGTCACAAACGGCCTCCGACATTAACTTCAGAGTTATGACCTTGGGTTCATGACACACCCTCGAGTCATAAGCAACACTGTGTGAGGTATGAACAAGTTCAGTCCATTGAATAATTTTTGTATGGACCTGAGAAAGTTAGAATGGAGGGACAAACAAATGAACAGACCTTCACCTTGGTGTTATGACCTTGCACCAAGGTCATGACACATCTTTGAGAAATAAGCAATCTTTGTGTTATTTTTCACAAAAGTTAAGTAGGAACTTGATCTGTCCATTGAATAACTTTATATGGACCAGACAAGTAAGAATAGAAAAACACACAAACGAATGGTCTGAGACCTTTACCATGGAGCTTTGGGTCAAATTCATGATTCACCTTGAGCCATAAGCAACCATTGTATTAAGTATGAACAAAATTGGTCTACTGAATAATTTTTTAGGGATCAAACACAGTTTAAACAGACAAATGGATGAATAGTCAGATGGAAGGGTGGCTACTATATCCCCCACCCACCCCCACCCCCAATAAAAAACAGAATTTTCAGAGAGCATAAAAATGCAAGAACCCTGAATCTGAGGTGCTATTTTTGTTTGTTTTCTTGATTTGGCCTCAGTTTTGCAACATTTTATTCAAAAAACCTTGACCCAGTGACGTGACTCGATAGGGAAGTGATCAAGGAAAATACCACTTTGGTGAAAAAAGTACTATAAATGTTATTAACCTGATGAACAAATTATTTTTTTCATAATTTAACCCTTTACCCAACACAGACGATATCAAAATGTATTATTTTAAATACCATTTTTTTTTAATTTTTAAAAAAATTCCAACAAAACCATATCATGTGACCCCTCGATGGAACGAGCTCTAGCTCGTTCCAATGAGGGGTCACATGATATGGTTTTGTTGAAATTTTTTGAAAAATATTTTTTCAACTGCTGAATTTGAATATTATGTGGGCGGATGCGGGCGATTCGTTACTAAAGGGTTAAGACAGTATAAAATGGGTCATTCTTGATAAAATCTTCAGACCAACTAATATGAGAGTTAATTTACAAGTCCCTAGTGTCAACACTAAGAGAAAAATCAATATCAGTATTGCAGACAATTCTTGACATGTAAGTCTCAAGATTATTTCATGAAACAATCCACAAAAATAATTCTTCTCAACATTAAGTCACAAACTCACAATAATGTATTAATCATTTCAAACATTATGTAAATTGTTCTCTTAACCCTTTATCTAACATGAAAAGCAGACGACACTTGCAAAAATAATTCTTGAATAACTAATTTTTTTCATTCTTTGTCTCAAAAACATATGTTATGACCCCTCATTGGAACGAGCTCGACGTATTCTTTCAGTTTTGTCCTTTATCTTTTGTTCTCGTGAATTTTACGATATTTTCAACGGTCATTATTTCTACCAAGTCAGCATGGCGGACGACTTTCATTATTGGAAGAGACTGATGGGAAAGTTAGCTCCCATAATTCCCCAAAGCTTTTAAAAACAAGAAAACGGCATTTTCATAATCTTTTAATGTTTTGTAATTTTTGTGTGTGTGTGTTCATTTTATCAACAGTGCGCACATCATGACATATAATACAGACACTGCCCTTTCCATTAATATAAAACTCCAGGGGATGAGATTAGTTCTTTTCTACCTGGCAAGGATGGAAACATGCAAATTACTGTAAAAATGCATTCGCTAAACAGAGAGCCAAGTGGACGCTTATGCTGTGAGGTGTGATACTGGAAGATATCCTTAACCCTTTACCTAACATGAAAAGCAGACGACACTTGCAAAAATAATTCTTGAATAACTAATTTTTTTCATTTTTTGTCTCAAAAACATAGGTTATGACCCCTCGTTGGAACGAGCTCGACAAGCTCGTTCCAACGAGGGGTCATAACCTATGTTTTTGAGACAAAAAATGAAAAAAATAATGAAAATTAATTGGCGATTTTTTAGAATAGCGCTGGCCGGTTTTGGCCGTTACGTTAGGTAAAGAAAGGGTTAATGTACACAATTTTGCCAAATTTAATATAAATATGTTTAGAATAACAAATAACATGAGGGATGCTAAGGCTCCACACTCATCTACATATCACTTTGATACAGTTGTTTGAATAAACACCTATAGCGTATCAAATGAAAGTGTCAATGATACTGCATGTAGCTTAACTTGTCTGTGTTGTTTTTGATGAAAAGGATAATATTCAATGTTTATGAAAGGGTTATGAAATAAGACAAGAATTGTGATAATTGGGAATATGTTAATTTCTGTTCCCAGTATGCCAAGTTTTCAATAAAAATAATATGAGGTGTAGACTGTACTAAAGAACTGAGGGGTGGGTTAATGTGACCCTCACAGTTAATTAATGTATGTGACCCTCACAATTAATGTATGTCAACGAAAGTTACCAAGTTACAGTGAAATTATTCCAAAACGAGTCACCCTATGAAGTTACAATGAAATCCCTTCATAAATACTGCCTGTAGACTGTGCGAAAGGTTTTCGGGCTTTGGGTCTGTGTCGCCATCACGGTTGACTGATCACAACCAAAAGGGGACGACGTCCTCATCTCGACATTATACTGAGTCATCCTACCAAATTACAATGAAATCCCTTCATAAATACGATCTGTAGTCTGTGCTAAAGTTTTGGGGGTTTTGGGCTCAGGCAGCCATCATGGTTGACTGATTGCAACCAAAAGGGGACATTCTCATCTGGGCATTATCTGGAGTGATCCCACCAAGTTACAATAAAATCCCTTCATAAATATGACCTGCAGACTGTGCTAAAGGTTTTCAGGCTTCGGGCACCTGTAGCCTGTAGCTGTCACAGTTGACCAACCATGACCAAAAGGGGACGTTATCATCTGGACATTATATGGAGTCAACCTACCAAGTTACAATGAAATCCCTCCATAAATATGACCTATAGACTATGCTGAAGGTTTTTGGGTTTTGGGCTTGGACAGCCATCACGCCTGAATGATCGCGACCAAAAGGGACCGTTCTCATCTAGACATTATTTGGAGTCATCCTACCAAGTTACAATGAAAACCCTTCAGAAATAGGACCTGTAGACTGTGCTCAAGGTTTTCAGGCTTTGGGCCCCTATAGCCGTCACAGTTGACCAAATCGCGACCAAAAGGGGATGTTCTCATCTAGACATTATAGGAAGTCAACCTACCAAATTACAATGAAATCCCTCCATAAATACTACCTGTAGACTGTGCTAAAGGTTTTCAGGTTTTGGGCTTGGGCAGTCGTCACGGTTCACAGATCGCGACCAAATGGGGAAGTTCTCATCTAGACGTCATACGGAGTCATCCAACCAAGTTACAATGAAATCCCTCCATATTAAATATGACCTGCAGACTGTGCTAAAAGTTTTTGGTTTTCGGGCTTGGGCAGCTGTCACACTTGACAGATCATGACCAGAAGAGGATGTTCTCATCTAGATATTATACAGAGGCATCCTACTAAGTTACAATGAAATCCCTTCATAAACATGACCTGTTGACTGTGCTAAAGGTTTTTGGGCTCGGGCAGCCATCACGGTTGACTGATTGTGACCAAAAGGGGATGTTCTCATCTAGACATGACCCCAAACCTGCATATGAAATTTCGTGATGATCGGACAAGAACTGCAGGGTGTAGCTTGTGCTAAAGGAAAATGTGAACAGACTCACAGACTAACAGAATTCCACACGAGTGATGACAATAGCTTATCTTGACTTTGTCAAGTTAAGCTAAAAATACAACACTGCAGAAAAAAAGAAAAAGATTTTTTTTAAATTTTAACCTACAATCTATTTATTTATATTTATTTATTTATTGGTGTTTAAGCTCACATATTTCTGCACAATGGATAATCATGACCATGGCAGTTTTACGGGTAGAGGAAGCCAGAGTACCTGGAGAGAACCACTGAGCAACGGAGAGTGGCTGTTAGCTCCCCAACATACTAACTCCACACAAACAGGGTTAGCATTGGTTGAAGACAAGTGCACCATCGGCGTGCAGTATGTGTTAGTACACAATGCCACCATGCCCCCACATGGGCAATGGAGGTGACGTGTCTTGCCCAAGGACAACACGTGGTTGCCACAGGTGGGATTTGAACCGAGAACCTGAGGACTTGGCTTGCAGCCTGCACCTCTACCTACTGAGCCACCATGTCCCTCCAGCCTGAAATCAAGAGATTCTGTGGAGAATATATGAATTACCTTCGGTTAGGATTCTAGTCAAGGCTTGGCTACCTCTAACTCTTTACTTAATGAATTGGCCTGAGCTGCATGCATAATTTACAAAGTGACCAATTGGAAAAAAAATCAATACAGTAGATTATCCTGTTAATTGAATAACAACTTTGTTAGTGACAATTATTCAATTAACCCTTTGAACACTGGTGGTATCTCCCATGCCAGTAAGATGGCAGAAATTGGAAGAGTCCATATCCATTATCTGGCTGTAGAGCAATTAATATTTT
The DNA here is from genome assembly GCA_031216915.1 of Pictodentalium vernedei. Classification (NCBI taxonomy): domain Eukaryota; kingdom Metazoa; phylum Mollusca; class Scaphopoda; order Dentaliida; family Dentaliidae; genus Pictodentalium; species Pictodentalium vernedei. The sequence continues at coordinate 111,189,434 of CM062292.1, read as the reverse complement.
CAAAGTGCAGGCTTCATATTAATTGTTCTACCACACACGTTCATTCAGTAGGCATCCTACTTAATGAAATGATGACGTATCAAGTTGCTGAACTGGAAAAGCGGTCTCTCGTGTTGAAAGAGTTAACAGAAGAATTCAATTAAGAGGGATTTGTCAATTTGCTGTATTCTAGAGATAAATTGAGCATTTATTCTATTATATCATGTTTGACAGAGCTCAAGGAGCTCTGTCAAATCTGTCAAACAAGATATAATAGATTAAATGCCTGTAATGGATGTACTGAGGCCAAGTATATCTATAAACAAAGAGAATTTGGTCATTTTCAGGGTAATTCCATGACATAATGCCAGATTTTTTATTCAATTAACAGTATTTTACTCTGTAACCCCAATGCATTTAACAGGGCAAATTTGAACTGATAGGGTAAATGGTTTGGTGTTTGGAAATTATATTCAATTAACAAGGATTATTTACTTAAGAGAAAACAATTAAGTGGGATTCACTGTATTTTCAAAAAATTTCAAGAAAACCAAGTCATGTGACCCTCTCATTGGAACGAGCTCATCGAATATATCATGTGTGTTGGATAAAGGGCTAAAGGAATCAAAGATTTGGCTAGAAATCACTCCTCATTCATTTATTGGTGTTTAAGGTCACATACTTCTGCACAATGGCTAATCATGACCACAACATGGAGATAAAAAAGTCAAGGTCAGTCAATTGTTTATATCCCATGTTGCCTATTTTAGAAGACTTGCATCCCACGCATTAGTAAACAAGCACTGCTTCACTTCCCAAATCACTCCTTAGTAACTAGACTCACAAGGTGTGGTGTAAAGGTCATGTTTTCATCTGATTTGTTGTATGAACCTAGATTTTAGAATATCTTAGTTGATGCAAGATTTTCTTGGTGGACATTTATCACACTTCTTATTTTCAAATACGGTGGGCCACAGAGTACTAGTCTTCAGCCGGTGATTGGAACTGACCACCATAAACAGCCGATTGTGGGTAATCGGATGGCAATGGCAATGGCTCTGGTAGATTGCTTCAACAAATTGTTCCCAAGCATTTTGTGATGATTCATAAACTGTATTATTATCTTTTGCAACTGTTCAATTGTTAATGTAAAATGACGACAATGATACCATTCAATAAAGTTGAAAAACCACCACAATGTGTATTCTTAATTTCTCTAGATCACTTCATCCCGGTTACCTACATGTGGGCATGCTGATGCCAAGTATTAAGGCGTATTGCACGTCAATGGTGCACATGTCTTCAACTGCCGTAACCCTGCATGAGCGGAGCTTGAACAGAGTTGCTCATCGATGCTCGGTGGTTCTCTCCAGGCACTCCGGCTTCCTCCACCCGTAAAACTGTCACGGTCGCGATTAGCCATTGTGCATAAGTATGAGAACCACCGAGCAATGATGCGCAGCTGCCAGCTCCCCAACATCATAACTCTGCACAGCAGCATATGCAGGGTTAGATTGGTTGAAGACATGCACACCATCGACGTGCAGTACGCCTTAGTACATGGCGTCATCGTGCCTCCATGTGGACAATCGGGGTGAAGTGCCTTGCCCAAGGACACAACACAGGAGTCTGAATTGATCGCTCAGACGGTCACCCATCCGAGCATGAACCGGGCTCGACGTTGCTTAACTTTGGTGATCTGACGAGAACCAGTTACCACAACGCCACCGGGCCCCCAAGTTCTATTTAATGTAGTTCTTTTGAGCCTTGACTTGTCTAGAAGTGCATGGTATAACAATTGGAATCGGAATCGGCAAATTGTGATCTCAAATAACCTGTAATCGGTCAGCGGCCATTTTTGGTAATCGGTTGAATACCACAAAGTGCGGGGTAGAACTGGCCGCTTTTGATTTTTCAGATTTGGTTTTAGTTCAGTTTCAGGATAAAATCTTGTTTTGGTTCAGTTTTTCTATGTGTTAACCCTTTACCCAACGCAGATGACTTCAAAATTTATTATTTTAAATATCATTTGTTTAATTTTAAAAAAAAATTTCAACAAAACCATATCATGTGACCCCTCTTTGGAACGAGCTTGACGAGCTCGTTCCAAAGAGGGGTCACATGATATGGTTTTGTTGAAATTTCTCGAAAAATAATATTTTTTCAGTTGCTGAATTTGCATTTTACGCGGGCGGATGCGGGCGATTCGTTGGGTAAAGGATTAATAACATGTAGTAAACAAAACTTCAGGCTCCATAACTTAGAAAGAGAACCACAATAGTTTGTATATCACTCACCACAAAAAGCACTGTCTGCAAGTATCTCCATTGAGTTCAGTCTAACTTCCCATTGATTATTCTTGGGAATTCCAGGGGATCAGTTGCTTAGCCTATTGAGTCAGAAAACCCCATACAGCATTACGAGTACACTCCATATAAAACCGCACTTCGCGTACCCCACTTTTTGTGTAGAAAAGTGGGGTACCCAAGTGCGGTTAGGAGAGAAGCATTACATAATCAATTAGTGCTGGACGAGAAATTTCTTCCAGAGTCTGAACCTGATTAGCAATATTGGTCTTCAGTCAGTGAATTTCTAAAACCTGCATTTCATAAAATAATGACATAAAAATGTTATATCTGTCTTTTCCAGATCATTGTACCCCGGAATAATGTCCGCATTTAAACAATTCGCCCAATATTTTTCGAGATATTTAACTTGTTTCCGTATTAAAATAAAATGTTTTGCCGATATGTCATTTGGATTCCCCCCTGTATAATTAAAGGTAAGTTTATCGCCATCGAATATGATCTTGTCCACCTTCATTCTCGAAACATTTCATCGAGACATTTTTAAATAAAATTACCAAATAGAGGAAGTATTTTAAAATAAAACAAATTCTGTGCGTTGCTATGTTTTTTAGAACAATAATGTGACAGTCTCGGCGATACATCCTGTCTTTACGAAGTGCGGCCCCTATTTTTCAGACTCGGGATCATTACTAACTCTGCATATGATTTAATATCATTGCAGATAAGCTGCTTCACGTTTACCTCAGTAATTATTTTTGACGAACTAAATTGAGAATGAAACAGAATTAATAAATAAATCCATCTACTCCTTCCGGTCATTTTCGTAACAACTCGGGTGGATTTTTCAAATTAAGTTCAGTCTTCGGAATCATGAAATTTTAGAAGCAAGAGACATACGAATCATGGCCTACGGTAAACAAATTTATAGTGCAGTTTAGGAAGTGGAAGGCACCCACAATGGGATTTTCTTGTCAACTTCCAATATCTGAAAAAGGCATGAAAAATTGGTGGCGTCACTGGGGGCCGGGGGAGGGGTAGGTATTTGCCCCTTAAACGTAGATTTTGCCCACATTTGCTTCCCACGTCCATAAGACACACACACACAAACTCTCTCTGTCTCTGTCTCTGCCCCCCCCCCCCCCCCCCCCCCCCAGGCATTACATGTGCCCTGTTGCTGGGGCGCGTATGTTTACCATTTGGTAGATGCAGCCCATATTATACAGCGTCTAGTATGATTGTGGCCAATACCCAGCATCCAGTATTGTGAAAATAATTTTCAAGAAGCTTTTTTTGCGTACCTCTCGGTGCCTCTTGTCAAACAGAGAAAACACGATTTACCGAGAGGTCATTCGCGCGACTCAATAAATAACACCAAGCTGTGATTATCGCGACAAAATTTAATTGCATCATTAATGACCAAATCCCCCGAAATAAATGCATAAAATGCATTAAATATACCGTTTGCATTCAATTTATTGTTAAAATAATCTATAAGAAGCTTTTTTTGCGAACCTCTCGGTGCCTGTTGTCAAACTGAGAAAACACGATTTACCGAGAGGTCAACCGCGCTACTCAATAAATAACTCCAAACTATAATTATTGCGACAAATTGCATCATTAATAGCCACATTTCCAGAAATAAATGCATAAAATGCATGAAATATATCGTTTGCATTCAATTTATTGTGAAAATAATTTCTAAAAAGCTTTTTTTCCGTACCTCTCGGTAAATCGTGGTGGCCGTTCTCATGACCATAAACTCAAGTAATGTATTCCTGGGTGGCATCATTTCGTTCCCGTGGGGACACACTTCATCGATCGGAATGGTCCCGAGTTGAATTATGATACCGTGTTTTGAAGTAGCTCCAGGAAAAAGATGAGAGAAGCACGGATCGGGTTTACCCAAATTGGATCTGATCCGTGTTTTGAAGATAATCTCCCCGTGTCTGGGGTTCCATAGCGGCTGTCAGATAGAATAAAAAATGTATTTTAATTTAACATTTGGGCGAATTATCATGTTATATCCCGGGCGAAAAGCAGATAAATTGCCAGTATGTTCAAAACGAAAAATGTGTAGTTATCTGTACCCGTACATTTCGGTTGGGAATCAGAATGTTTTTTTCAACAACAATGACCTCGATTAAGCGAGTTCAGACTATTTTATATCATGTAAATCCAATAGATGGAAGAGCCACACTGCTTCACTGGATCGTCAAAATTCACATTTTTTTAAAGATTTATTAGAACACAAAACGTGAATTATTGGACCGATTTTCACATTTAAAGGATTCTTTTGATCCAGAAAATTTTCTCCAAAAATATTTCAGGCACAGAAAAAGGATTTAGTGAAGAAAACGTATTATGTAAATTGCGAGGTGTTTTCCCAATCAACACTGATTAATGAGTAAATAACTGCTGTTATATAATCATACATAACGCATTCAGTCGATATTGGAATAATTTTTTTATATGGAGTGTACACGTAATGGTACGTGGAGAGTGTATTATCACTAAATCACCCGCAGACTGGAGATTCCACCCGAACAATAATTGCAAATTTGTTGCAAAGCACAACTAGCACCAGCAAAGTTTCAGCCAATTTACCTCCAGGTTAAACCCGGAGGTCCATTGGCTGAAACATTGATTGTCTTTTTTGTCGATATGTACAAAATTTGAAAGTTATAGCTTGGGTGATAACTCCACTCCATGGGTGATTTAGTTACAATCCACTCTCCACGTACTGTAAATTAGAGTAACAAATGAATAAGGTTCATCTATTCTATGTTGTGTTCTCGGTGTCACATTTTCTCCCTTATTGACTCGTCCTGTGAACGAGTCAATAAGGGAGAATGAGAACACGATATACAGTACGTGGAGAGTATATTACCACTAAATCACTCACAGAGTGGAGATTCCACCCAAGCAATAGTTGCAAATTTGTTGCAAAGCATAACAATCACAAGCAAAGTTCCAGCCAATGGACCTCCGATAACCCGGAGGTCCATTGGCTGAAACATTGCTTCTGTTTTTTGTCCACTTTTACAGAATTTGAAAGTGATACTTTGGATAATAACTCCACTCTGCGGGTGCAATCCACTCTCCATGTACTGTATATCCACCCCTTTGCCCAATAGACTAAGTGGCGAGAGTCCGCATGTACCACTGATCTAGTTCCTTTCCAGTAAGACAGCTGGATCAGTTTATGCACAAACACAGTTTGATGAGTCTGGCCATTCAGTTTTCCACTTTGCCGCAAAAGCTGGAATCCAACGGGGAAAACTGGAAACTAGCTCTAGTGCGCAGGGGGGGGGGGGGGGGGGGGGGGGAGAGATCACTCTCTTGAAAGCAATAGTCCTGACAGTTGATGAGTTTTCCAAAACACAGACAGACTTGACATAAAACAGACCAACTGATATGAGCCATAAAAAATTGTTCAGTGCAAGAATGACAAACCAATTCACACTGCAAGGAATGTGATGAAAAGAAAGAAAAACAATCAATCATATATTTGTAAGAAATAATGGACAAAAGAGTATCAAAGGTCTTCACAAATAATGACTGAGTGTATCATGAATGATTGTGATTAACTGGTAGAGTATTTAATCTTTTTTCAAAGGTGATTTGTAACACGAGTATTTTTTTCCATGATCCTATTGCTGCCAGCAAGGGCAGTTTAGCAATATTTTGTTCATATAAGGAACGATCATTTGTTTCAGTCTATTTCATGAGTTATGAACCCCAAAAAACAAAGGCCAAATGGGCATAACCCATTTACACTAGGTTTGGCCTTTGTTTATTGGGGTTCATAACTCAAGAAATGAGACAGAAAAAAACCATCATTCCTTATAATTAAACCTGAGGAGCAATAAATTTAAACACTCTCTACCTTGTGGAGTTAAAATAAAAACCAGGTAACATCCTGCTTCCTAGTGATAACTGAATAAAAAATGCATAGTTTTCTAAAATTCTCTTTGAAATAATGATACATTTTGCTGAAACATGTTCTTGTGTCATTAAAAGTTTTATTGATCAATGAATTGTGTAAGTTAAAAGGAACGTCATAGGCCATGCCCACTTAAAACTTCAATCCCCTTTTCCACTTGAAGGGAGGGTGCTGTCATTCAAAGCAACGCTGAGTTTTTTTTTTAATTTTGATTTTGACCATTCCCTGAGAAATTGAAAACACAGTTTGTAAAGTGGAGTTCCGATATAAACTCAGATGACATGAAGTTAACTGAACTTTGTCTCAGAAAGAGTTCATTCCGACTATTTGGAAATAGGAAAGTTTTGTTCACGCTAGTTTCGTTTGTGGATTATTATGACCTGCCATTGTTTACGTTTGATTTGGGTAAAACGATGAATGCAGATGATCACCTATTGCGTATAAACAAATTGACCATGAAATAAACAGCATGATAAGGTTTTCATTGTTTATTAAATGTTATTGTGAAAGTCTTTTTGATATGATGAGATTATTTATTTATTTATTGGTGTTTTAGGTCACATATTTTAGCACAATGGCTAAACATGACCACAACATGAGTATCAACTCAAGACCAGGGGTGATTGTTAACTGGTTGAGTGCTAGATTATTTTTGGAAGTCAGCATTTGTTCATATAGATTTGCATTATTAAAAATTATTGAAGAGTGCCAAAAGGCACTCTCCAATAATTTTTAATAATGCAAATCTATATGAACACAATTGTATTTGCTTATGACTGAATAGGAAATTTGTGTAAAGAATATGAAAACTTTAGTATGGTACCCTCATGTTTCTTGAAAGCCATGATAGTGGCTTCCAGCACTCAACTAGTTAATAAGCCCTGTTGCCCATTTTAGAGAGGGTTTGCACCTCCCAAGCATTGGTGACTGGGTCCTATTTTACCAGTAAAACAGAGCCTGTTTACTGCAGTGAACAGGCACTGCTTCACTTCCCGGGGTTCCTGTGGGGGAAATATGAGGAGATAAATATTAATTACTTTTCACATTGAAACAATATGAGCGTGCAGAGGTTCTTTTCCATTCACACTGTGCAACGTAATTTTTAAGACAGACATTGGTGGTATGGTTTAGGGCGGGCCTAAAGCGTTTTTTTTCAGTTCATTGTGTTATGAAAAGAAAAAAAAGAAATACTACAGCAAATCATTTTGCCTGAAAATGTACGAGCAGAAAAAAGGTTTAATTATGAATAATTGATTTGCTACAAATTATTGGAGAGTGCCTGTTGGTACAAAACAATTTTCTGTAAATATTTTTTGTTCTACTACTGCGCAAACATCAAGCTGATACCAACAGTACAAAGCCACTGGGGTGGCTTTTTGCACTTTTCAAAACAGTCATGACAGTGGCTTCAAGCATTCAACTGGTTAATATGATTTTCTCAAGACAAACTATGAATAACTCTGACCTTATATTTATTTATTGGTCTCTGAGGTCACAAACAGTATAGTCACCGTGGACAGGTCATAATCCACACGTGGGCAGTGATGTCCACGCATGCGTTTACCAGGTTATAGAAACCATCATCACCAAAATTTTAATTATTGAAGCACCGAGATTTACCCGGTGCTTCATTAATTAAACTTTTGATGATTATTCCTATAATTAGAGTTTGGAGTCTAATATTATTGCGTCCGTGGAAATATTGCTCACCCGTGGAAAGTGACCAGTCCATGGCAGCTGTACTGTATGTCAGCACAATGAATAACTGTGACTGCAATACAGATATAAAGTCAAGTCCAGTCAATTGTTTATACCCATACTGCTCATTTCAGAGGGCTTCCACGGTGGTAAAATAAGACCGGGTAACCAATGCTGTCTGGGGCGGAAGTTCCACCCCAGGCATTGATTACCAGGTCCTATTTTACCAGTAAAACAAAGCTTGTTTACTACAGTAAACAAGCACTGCTTTACTTCATTATTTAGTTATTGTTGTTTAAGGTCACATACTTGTGAACAATATATAGCTAATCATGACCGTGGCAGTTTTACAGGTGGAGGAAGCCCGAGTACCCAGAGAGAACCACCGAACAATGACGAGCAGCTGGCAGCTCCCCAACATCGTAACTCTGCACAGCAGCACAGGCAGGGATAGATTGGTTGAAGACATGCGCACCATCGACGTGCGGTACACCTTAGTACACAGCGTTATCGTACCCCTATGTGGACAATCAGGGTCAAGTGCCTTGCCCAAGGACACAACATGGGAGTCCAAATCATTCGCTCAGACAGTCACCCATCCAAGGACAAACCGGGCTCGACTTTGTTTAACTTTGGGGATCTGACAAGAACCGGTTACCGGCACGCCACTGCGCCCCTTTACTGCTTTACTTCACCTGGGCTCCCAGGAAGATTGACCTTATATACAAATGTTAACTTTATTGTTTCATTTTCTTGATCCTGTGAACAGAGAATTAAGAAAGAGCATAAGCTTATAATTTCAATACAGTTCGGTGGAACAATCTTAATTGGATATCTCTTAATTGAATAACCCTGTTAACTGGTAGGGTGCTAAATTATTTTTGGTCATCAAAATTTGTGTATGTGTCTTTGCCTGGTTACAATTAATGGGAGAGTGGCTATTGGCACCTTCCCATAAATGTAATCAAAGCAAATCCTAACAGACAAAATTATTTAACTTCAAAGGTAATATGAATCACATCTGCAGAATATGATGCCTTCAAATTGAGCACCTGCACTTCAGAATAAAGCCAAAATATGGACTTCCAGCACTCTACCTTATAATTATCAAATTTGCCTTGTTTATTAAATTTTTGGCCTCAGTACTTCCAATACAGCCATTTAACTTTTAACCTGCTGTATTTTAAATATATTTTTTCATGAAATCTAGGCATGGCTGATATGAAGCAGCCATGAGAAGAGTTGCTGGAAAATTCATAGAATTTATTGCATATCCACACTACAAAGAATGGGTATGACATCTCAAAAACAATAAAACATACAATAAGAACAATCATACAAAGGATATGCAAATTTGATGTATTTTGGTGTTAGGTGTGCACGTGTGTGAGTTGATATCTTGGGATTTATACTGTTAAAAATATATATGTCGGAACAATATGTTAAGAGAGCTTGTTGTCAGTGAAGCAACCCATGGCCGGATGTCGGCGGTGCCAGCTCAGTGGGTGAGCTGTTTCCGACAACATTCACATTTGTATCGCCCACTGGGTATTTAACAATTGATCAGGACAAATTAACAACTGACGACTACCTGCTATTGCATACATATACATTACAGTCATCTATCACCAGTTCCAGTACCTATGATGGTTAACACTTGATTTTGAGGGTAATTGCTACTAAATCATCTCTAAGTCAACAGCACACTAAAATATGGACATTTTGGTCGGCACTTCACCACAAAATAAACCATATCCTGGCTCACCACATGACTCGGATTCAGATTACACCCCTCTATGGCTCAACCAGTAGTTATTATTTATTTTCTCGAGCTCTATTCTTTATAGAGAGTGGTGGCCGAGTGGATAAGTGTGCTGGTCTCTCATGCCAGAGGTTCCGGGATCGGGGAAAGTTCTCAAGCTGTCCGAACACTCCCTGTCAGCATCAATTGTGGGGTTGATGCTGTCACAGTGTACTGTCCTATCAGATGGGGATGTAAAATGGCTGTCCTCAGTGTGGAGAGAAACACACTCCATGAATGCTAAAGATTCTTTCGAAAAATTTGTGAAGAGCAAGGTGACGAAGTTGCCGCTGTGAAGGTCATCCCACACACCTGCGCATTGGGCCAAGGAGAGGCGTTAATATAACTTGCATAAGCCATAACTTGTCAATCCTTGAAAAACAAATAAGATTAAATAATATGTGGGATGTTTGCTCCGAAAATGACAAATCTCGCCAAAATGTAAAATAGCATGACTGTCATAGTAAAAATAGAGAAGGCGGGGAGAAGCATCACAAAACCCTTTTCCTATGGGTTACAACCATGCTACATAGCAGAACCTGCCAACAGATTATGATACTGAGGTGTCCTGTTAATTGAATAGCACTTTGCCAATTAAAAATATTCCATTCACAGGAGTATTCAATTAACAGAGATTGTGTCACTTTCCTGTATTCTAGATATAAACTTAGCATTTATTATATCTTATTTGACAGAGCTCATAGATTAAATGCCTGTATTGGATGTACTGTGGCCAAAAAGGTCTATAAATAAAGGAAAACTAGGGAGAGTCGGGGTAATTTCTCCACAGGTTACAAAATTTTTTTTATTTAATTAACAGGAGTTTACTCTATAACCTCTATTCAATTAACAGGTCAAATTTGGAATGGTAAATGGTTTTATGTTGGAAATTATATTCAATTAACAGGGTTAATCAGTTAAGAGATATCCAATTAAGTGGGCTCCTCTGTATAAGCCTTTTATTTCCATACCTGAACAGGGCTCCACTGTTACAATTGTGAACTTTTTTTTAATATAGTAAACAATTAACCCTTTACCTATCGAATCGGCAGCATTCACCCATGTAATTTACAAAATGAGCCATTGGAAAACAATTATTTTTAAAAAATGTTTGACAAAACCATATCGTTTGACCCCTCATTGGAACAAGCTCGACGAGCCCGTTCCAATGAGGGGTCACATGATATGGTTTTGTTGAAATTGTATGAAAAATCTGAACAAATAATATTTAAAATAATAAATTTTGATACATCTGCATTGGCTAAAGGGTTAACCCTTTTCCCAACATAATGGTCAAAGCCGGCCAGCGCTATTCTCAAAAATCGCCAATTAATTTTCATTATTTTTTCATTTTTTGTCTCAAAAACATAGGCTATGACCCCTCATTGGAATGAGCTCATTCCAATGAGGGGTCATAACCTATGTTTTCGAGACAAAAATGAAAAAAATTAGTTATTCAAGAATTTTATTTGCAAGTGTCGTCTGCTTTTCAGATTAGGTAAAGGGTTAAGCAATCAATGCTCCACTTTGAAGGTGGAGGAGTGATGATAACACAAAAGACTAACACAGTTATAGATGTAGGAGTACCCAGCACTCGAAAGTATAATTTTATGCAAATTATATTCTTGTGTTTATTAAGCACCAAAGAATGCTGTTGCACAACAAATACTCCCAAGAAATGTTCTTAGTGACACCACACTGTCTAACGCATCTCTCAGTCAATAATTCACCAGTGAAGCAACATAAAAATTGCATTATAAAATTAATGCTCCCAAGGAAGCATTTAGTAACATGTACATTGACAGTAAATGTTCAACTGAACTAAGATACACTGTTTGAAAGATTCATAGGAAGAAAAATGCGTGAAAGAAATGTACCTGATTGTACTGATGCACTACTAATTTATGCACAGGCATGAAAAGAAATCAAATTTTACACGATCTTGCACATAAAAAATTAATTGCTATATTTTCAGAACAGTTTTATCTTCGCGTGTAAACATATTTATCGTGAGCAATTACTGGATAAAAAATAATGGATCATTTAGAGCAACACAGTATTCGAAACCAAATACCAGTATTTACAACAAGTGCAATGCCATGGGTAGCTGTGGACTCCCCTCCCCATCACCCCCCCCTCCCCCCCCCCCCCACTACCAAGCATAAAATTTCTAGTCATTTATCTTTGTTGGTATTGTATTAATAAATATCTTATCTTTTCTCCATTAAACCAAAGCACCAATACAGAATGCAACCAAAGGTGTCAGTGGGACACAAATACCCCCGCTTTATTATAAAAAAATAGGTTGATTAAATCGTCAGATGTGTACCCATACGTGCAACTAGTAGAAAGCTGTATGACGGAGGGCCACCCCGGATGCCGACATTATGGACACCATACATGGTGTGGGTACATATAGAAATGGATTGGAGGAGTGCCTAATTTGATGGATAAAGGGTTAATAATACCTCTGGATCAAATTATTAAATTTACATAAAAAACTATACAGCACAGCACATCAGTAATCAGAATACATATATAAAGTAACCTGATAATAGGATTAATATTTTTTGAGTTATCGCATGCCGCAGAAATGGATTGGAGGAGTTCTCAATTTGAAGGATAAAGGGTTAAAATCACAGGATCAAATTATCAAATTTACACCAAAAACTATACAGCTCGGCACATCAGTAACCTGAACACAAATATAAAGTAACTTGACAATGCAAGCAATATTTTTCATGTTATCGAATGCCAAAGAAATGGATACGGGATGCCGGACGGATGGACAGATGGATGGACAGACAAAGGATGGACGAACGACGGAGGACCACCCCGAATGCCGGCATTATGTGTACCATACATGGTATGGGGACACATAAAAATTTAGTGGTTAACAAAGGGGCAATAACTCAGATAAGAATTATCACACAACACTCAAAATCAAACATGTGTGGTATATTGTCTACAGTAAGCTATATTCCAAGTTTGATTGAGAACGGACACCTAATAAGTCAAATTAATGTCCAGAAACCAAAATCAACGTCTTCCAAGTTGGAAAAGGGTCATAACTCTACCAAAAAATACCGCTACTAATATTACTTGAGTAAAGCCATGTTTCTGACTGACTAATCTGACCATGGACAGTCAGCTTTTATCATGCTATTGAAAAACAGTAATCACGTTCAATACAACAGAAGTTACAGTACTAAGTTTGAACTCTGTCAAACAAGATTGAATTGGTTAAATTGCTAGTTGCATTATGGGAATAATTTGCTGGATGAAGTTTCAGTGATTTGCCATAAGTTTGCAGTAGGTAAGCCTGGGGTGTGGTATAGACATTATTAGATACAGCATACTGCTGACTATTCATCAGCGCAGGAAAGTGTACCTCATTCCAAATTATGTGTATCATAGATGTGCTGGAGCTCACCTCAAAGGTTATTTATCTACTGGTGTTTATTAATTGATTGAGTGCTAGAAGCCACAATCATGATTCTATTGAAGAGTCAAAAGCCACTTTAATGGCTTTAAACTGTACGCATTAGCTTACTGTTTGCTAGACAGTATCAATAAAAATGTTTACACAAAACTGTTTTATTATTTATTGGCGAGTCCCTTCAGGCACTCTCCAATAAATTGTTACAAGACAATTATTTATAGCTGTAACCGTACAATATTCCTGTGAACAGAACACTCCTGTTAACTGAATATTTTTACAATGGCACATCAGCAATTCAATTAACCCTTTACCCAACGAATCGGCTGCATCCGTCTCCGTAATATGCAAATTCAGCAGTTGAAAAAATATTATTTTTCAGAAGATTTCAACAAAACCATATCATGTGACCCCTTGTTGGAACGAGCTCATCGAGCTCGTTCCAACAAGGGGTCACATGATATGGTTTTGTTGAAATGTTTTCAAAAATTTCAAAAAAAGATAATTAAAATAATAAATTTTGATATCATCTGCATTGGGTAAAGGGTTAACAGGCAGACTTGGAAATAATCCACGAATGATCATTTATGTTACGTATGGGTTATGTCAATTGTAAAATACACAAATGAACTACAAGTTACAACAACGTAATAGAACACAATCTTTATTAAATTACTAATATCGCATATTCTAAACTAAGACTCCCATAATTGTGGGTATGGTATCACTTTTGAAAAATAATTTAGCGCTCTACCAGTTAAGGTCAATGTCAGCATCTTTGACAATTGCATGACAGCAACGTAGATATGAAGTCTAATTTAGCCAATCATTTATACATTTGCGACTTACTTAAGACGGCTTCCAACCCAGGTGTTGGTTCCGGGTCCAATTTTACCAGTAAAGTAGAACTTGTTCATCACAGTAAACAAGCACGGCTCCACTTCCCGGGGTCCTCATTGGGAGAATGCACCTCAAAATTGAGGTATTGTTGTTGCATGTTTGATAATGGTTGAACCACAGGCATAAACCAGTGGTAAAGACACAACATTGATTAGCAACAAATTCACTCAGGATGAACACCATAAAATTTCAGTAACTTCATGATAAAAAGCTATTAGTGATTGATGAGAGAATTTTCCACTGAGAAATGTTGAACAGCAAGAGATCCATAACTGGCTGACAATAAAATGTTTGCTTAATGTACAAGATTCACTGCAAATGAAAGTCACAGGAGAATTATTGGAGGATTAAACATGAAAGGTCATATGGTGTCCTTGGTTAGCTGTTGATGCAAATGTTTTGATTTTCTCTCCTCACTTGTAATTATGGATTTGATGGCAAGTGAAGAATAACAATGCATTGGAAATGCAAAATGAAGATATCACCTTTCAGCAATACAGCTGAAGATAAAATAGTTGGAAAATAATGGTTTACAATTGGTCAGAATTTTTTTGCTATTATTCACTATTATTTGTTTGTTTATTGGGGTTTAACACTTTCAAGAGTCAAGGTCATATCGTATTGTATAGTTTTATGGGTGGAGGAAGCTGGAGTACCCAGATAAAACCACTGAGCAGCAGCAAATAACTGTCAAACTCTCCAATCAGCTAATCGAGTACAAGAAGAGTTTGCAATGCTTCGAAGACAAGTGCACTATTGACATGTAGTATGACTCACTACACAGTGCTCCCATGTGGGCAGTCAGGTAATCAGGCATCATTCGCTAGCTTTTACAGTATGGCCATCGTGGACTGATGATCACTTTCCATGGGCGGGCAATATTTTCACAGATGCAATAATATTAGATTCCAAAAAATAATTATAGGAATACAGTAGAATCATGTTTATTGAATAACCACTTTGTCAGACAAAATTATTCAATTAACAGGAGTATTCAATTAAGAGGGATTTGTCGCTTTGCTGTATTCTGGAGATAAACTGAGCATTTATTCTATTATATCTTGTTTGACAGAGCTCAAGGAGCTCTGTCAAACAAGATATAATAGATTAAATGCCTGTAATGGATGTACTGAGGCCAAGAAAATCTATAAACAAGGAGAATTTGGTCATTTTCAGGGTAATTCCATGACATGCAAGATTCTTTATTCAATTGACAGTATTTTATTCAATAACCCCTATGCATTTAACCCTTTACCTAACATGGAAAGCAGACGACACTTGCCAAAAAAATCTTGGAATAACTAATTTTTTTCATTTTTTGTCTCAAAAACATAGGTTATGACCCCTCGTTGGAACGAGCTCGTCGAGCTCGTTCCAGCGAGGGGTCATAACCTATATTTTTGAGACAAAAAATGAAAAAAGTAATGAAAATTAATTGGCAATTTTTTAGATTAGTGCAGGCCGGTTTTGGCCGTTACGTTGGGTAAAGGGTTTTAACAGGGGAAATTTGAACTGAAAGTATGGTAAATGGTTTGGTGTTTGGAAATTATATTCAATTAACAGGTTTATTCAATCAAGAGATATACAATTAAGTGAGATTCACTGTAATCATCAAAAATTTAATCAATGATGCACCAGGTACAACCTGGTGCTTCATTAATTAAAATTTTGCTGATGCTGATTTGTATTACATGGTAAAGGCATACATGGATATCACTGCCCATGCGTGGATTTCTACCAGTCTGAGGCGACTGGATTTCTAAAAAATATCTTAAATTTTTAAGGGAATGGGAACCCAAATATTTTTGTGAGAACAAAAATGTTCTTGTCCATAAAAAGACAGCAAATGGACACATTGGCATGACTGACAATAATTCAGCCCTATTTTCAGCCCTTCACAGCTATAGAGGGGTGGACTGGACTAAGAAAAGTTACTGGGGAATGCACCAAAAGGGGTTCCAGACCTTGAAAAAATGTTGATTTTGCTAACTTAACAAATGCGGCTTCCTTGCATCTGAGCAATCTCAGTGGCAGTCCACACAGAGGACATTTTGAAGGCATTTTTGCATCACATTCATCTATCAGTCAACAAAAATGGTTCTAACAGGGGAATGGGAGAGAGGAACCCATTGGGAAGATCATAGTTCAGCTCAATCGGAGAAAATTTTAATTTCTTAGATTGAATGAATACTGCTTTCTTGCATCTGAGCGATCAGCAGACCAAACTATTATTATATCGAAATAAACATTTCGATATACCGGCAGTCTGTACAATCAGATCCATTTCGACTTTTGGTCATTTTCATGAAATCTCACGTTGGGCTTCATCAGTTTTGGGGGCCATGAGGGGGGAACCCAATAGCGGGCCCAACGGGAATTTTCCCGGTGGACCATACGGCCAGTCCACCTCTGGCACTATATAGAGGATCTCTAATAAGTCGCGATTTCATATGAAAATTCTGTGGCGAGTTCATTAAAATCAATCTGAGCCAAGGTTTACAAAGTCTCGGATCAATTTTAGTGAATGATCAGAAATTTCATTTCAAATATTGACGAATGTGAAATTCTTTTTATCACGTAATGTGTAATTTAAAGTTTTAGCTAACGTAACGACAAAAGCTATATCTTGTGAACATCTGAATGATATATTTCATAACAAGCTATCTGATGGAGATTTTGTGATAATATAATTTCTACCTAACCGGTCCTTGCCCTCCCAGGTGAGTAAAGTCCACCTGATCTGAAAACAATGAGAGCGGTAAAAACTCACAAAGGAATTCTTTGATAAACTACAGATTTAAAAAATTCTACCACCATTTTTTTCTGTACCTACAACACGGCGGTCAGACAGGCATACACCCCAAGGCTGGGGAGAGACCGTCTTTAACTGAAGGGCAATATTATGGTGGGACTCGGAAGAAAAATGTTGCAAAAACTGGGCATAAATACAGTGGAGCCCACTTAATTGGATATCTCTTAATTGTATATCCCTGTTAACTGAATATAATTTTCAAACACAAAACCATTTACCATACAAAATTTGATCTGTTAATTGCATATGGGTTGTGGGGTAAACTCCTGTTAATTGTATATAAGTTTTTGCAACAAGTCGAAAAAATTACGGTGATACGTACCAAATTCCCCTTATTTATCAACCTTTTTGGCCTCACTACATCCAATACAGACATTTATTCTATTATACCTTGTATGACAGAGCTCTATGAGCTCTGTCAAACAAGATATAATAGAATAAATGCTCAGTTTACCTCCAGAAAACAGAAAATAGACCAAATTCCTGTTAATTGTATACTCCTGTTAACTGAATAATTTCACTGGCAAAATGGATATTCAATTAAGAGGATTCTACTGTAGAAGTATCTGGAGCTATCCTTGGCAGTTACATTTGTGGTAATTTTGCAATGCACTTCAGAAATTTCTCATCAAGTATCAACAAGCTACAGCACCAACTGAAATGAGAGCAATGCAAAGCGTGGGCTACTGCCCTCAACCCATATGCAAGTTCAAAGTAGCCTTGAAGGTATTGTGGGACAGAAAAATTTTCCAAGTGGAAAAAGTGCAAACAGAAAAAGTTTCTA
Organism: Pictodentalium vernedei; assembly: GCA_031216915.1. Classification (NCBI taxonomy): domain Eukaryota; kingdom Metazoa; phylum Mollusca; class Scaphopoda; order Dentaliida; family Dentaliidae; genus Pictodentalium; species Pictodentalium vernedei. Next base: position 111,171,769 of record CM062292.1, on the reverse strand, counting down.
AGTCAAAAATGGGCCATAACTCTGGGAAAAATTATTGGCTGGAACCCATTCCTTGTGCATATTCATTCCCCCAGGTCTATCAGTATACCAAAGGAGATCGAAATTCGAGTAATGGCTTTGAAATTACAATGCAAAACATTTGTATGGACAGACGGACAAGCAGATAGATGAACAAACAGAGGGCTTCACCAGATAACCCCAAACCCTCCTTCGAAGGTCGAGGGCATAATAAGCTGTGAGAATACAAGAAAATTTGTTACAATTTTCTTCTTTGATTACATTTCCGAGAAATAATGTCAGACTTGGAATTATTAACCCTTTACATAATGAATCGGCAACAACTGCCTGAGGAATATTCAAATTCAGCAGAAGAAAAAAACATTTTTACATTTGAAACAAAAAATAATTTATTTATTTACTGGTGTTTAAGATCACATATTTCTACACAATGGCTAATAATGACCACGACAGTTTTATGGGTGGAGGAAGCCAGAGTACTCAGAGAGAACCACCGAGCAATGGCAAGCAACTGTCTGCTCCCCAACAGACTTATTCCGCACAAGCAGGGTTAGCATTGGCAGAAGACAAGGTGCACCATCAACATGCAGTATGCCTTAGTACACAACGCCACTGTGCCCCCATGACTGGGCAATGGGGGTGAAGTGTCTTGTCCAGGCACACAATGTGGTTGCCGCAGGTGGGATTCAAACCAAGGACCTCTCGGCTTGCGGCCTGCACCTCTACCAACTGAGCCACCGAACCTCTACCAACTGAGCCACCGAACCTCTACCAACTGAGCCACCGCACCCCAACAAAAAATAATTAAAATAAGAATAAAAATTTGGCACTGATAAAGGTTAAGAGGTGAATAATTTGCTTGTGGCATTTCTACAATACTTATTCAAATTGTTTGCAAGCAATTTTCTACATAAAAAGCACATTGTCTTGTCATCTCCAAAAGAAATTCTCCAATGGATGGGTTTACAGTGGAGTGACTTGCACTTGTAACCACACACCCACTTTCTGACCAAATTCAGGCCTCACTTCCAATGCTTTATATCTTTTTAATGGCTCAAAGGGTAGTATTTATTATATTTACTGGTGCTTACAGTCACATACTTATGCACAATGGCTAATCATGACTGTGACAGTTTTACGGGAGGACGTAGCCGGAGTACCCGAAGAGAACCACCGAGCAACGACAAGCAGCTGCCAGCTCCCCAACATTGTAACTCCACACTGCAGCACAGGCAGGGTTAGATTGGTTGAAGACATGCACACCATCGATATGCAGTACGCCTTAGTGCATGGTGTCTTCATGCTCCCATGTGGACAATCGGGATTAGGTGCCTTGCCCAAGGACACAACGCAGAAGTCCGAATCGATCGCTCAGATGGTCACCCATCTGAGGACTAACTGGGCTCGATGTTGCTTAACTTCGGTTATCTGATGAGAACCGGTTACCGCAACGCCATCGCGCCCCTACAAAGGGTAGCAGGAAAGCTATCCATTTGAAAGAATATGTATCCCTCCCCCCCCCCCCCCAAAAAAAAAAAAAAACACTTTCAACATCATTGGAAGTATCCATCGTTCCCTTTTTTACAAGAAAGCAGGGAAGCCGGTGAAATACAAAAATATTAATATATTCAAGTAAGGCATGTATTGCACACACAACTTGAAAAAATTGGCTACCTTGTTCAAGAGTTAAAAACTACATTAAATGCTTACCGTTACATTCTGTGGCAGTCTGTGAATGCCAATACTCAGGTGGATACTGGCCTCTTCCTACTACACAAACATACATCAGTTCTAAATGGAATTCCAATAAAACAACCAAGAATTTATATGTGACACGACCAACAGGATTAATCAGCTGGCAATGCCTGGCAAGTGTCTGATAATATTGGAATGAATTACACACACACACTCTAAGGAAATCTGTTCCTAGATAGCATAACAACTCAGAACAATGGTCTCTTGAAATCTATATACTTATCTCGATTATTGATTAGTCACACAATGTTACAAGCCTTTACAAAAACATATCCAACATTCCTTCAGGATCTTGAAAAGATGTCACTCCTGGTTACATGTGTTCAAGAAATGTTATTCTGCACTGCAAAATATTCTATAATGTACTCTCCTCAGGTAAATTATGACTTCAGCCTCCAGACATACTGAAATTCATAATCTGCCAAGTGAATTAAGTTTGGGAGTAAATTTTTTTCTACTCTCGATTCACTGATGGAATAGTATGGTGGTTTATATATACAATACCCACTTCTTGATTTGGAATGTGGCAACCCAGAAGGTGGACATCCCCATACCATTACCTGCTAGACCCAAGGGTGTAAATGGGGTGGGGTTCAGGATGAGAGGGATGGATAATAGGGGTAAGGTACCCTCCCCTCACCACTCCAAATATAAAGAAGGTCCACTCATGGTTGACATTGCAGTACAGTTGCCGTGGACTGGTCGTAATCCAGACATGGGCAGTGATGTCCACACATGCGTTTAGCAGGTAATAAAAATCATAATCAGGAAAATTTTAATTAATGAAGCACCAGGTTGTACCTGGTGTTTCATTAATTAAATTTTTGATGATTATTCCTATAATTAGTGTTTGGAGTGTAATATTTGTACGAAATAAAAGCAATCTTCTATAGGCATCCAGAAAAATCACACTATGAGGGCTATGAACAGGTAAATATATAGCCATCCACAAACATAACTAGAGCAAAGTCGAGGGTGGCATATACCCCTGCCTGCAATACCATGGATAGCATTACAAAATTGAGACATTTATTACTGGGTGAAGCTGAAGGATGACAGATGACCAACATGTGACAGATTACAGATGATTGAAGGATATATCATGAGAACTATTAAGTGTCACGATAGGGTGACACAAAAAGGTACCCCCCCCCCACCTCTTTACAAAATGTGAGAATGATGATTTGATAATTCTGTGAAAAAAATATTTTTCTGTAAACTTTATATGTGTTGACGATTTGATAATTCTGTGTAAAAAATACTTTTCTGCAAACTTTATATGTGTTGCGCATCTGCAAGACATGTGTAACCGTATCCTAAAGTTTCAACTCTCTTCATTAGAAATTGTGGGATGAGTTGATTACACCATGAAGTTACCCTTAATTAAACAAGTTATTGATGACTGAATTTTGGGACGGACAAAATCAATAAAATGCAATAACTCCTACAATAATATACTGTATAACATATGTCTTGTACTGTAGGTAGACATTAATAGGATAGACTTGCACACCAAATATGAAGTCATTCCACTGAGTACTCTACAAGTTATTCATTAATTACTTTCCAGGTGGACAAATTCGAAGTCCATAAAGGGCAATGACTCTGGAAATAAAATCTCGCACAACACCTGCCTTTCACTATGGGTATACAGCAATAGGATACACTTGCATACCAAATATCAAGCCACTCAACCAAGTACTTTATAAGTTATCCATGACTGAATTTTGGGACAGACTGATGGACAGATGGACAAGGTGATTCCCATATACCCCCTGCGGGGGTATAAAAACAGATCCAAGAATCCTCTGCTGAATGTTCACGAAATCCATGAAAAATATGAAGGTAACTTAAGAGCCAGCATACACCTAGTTTTGAAGAAACAACAGAATCCTCAGGAAAATGGGTAAATCAACCAGCAGAGTGGTAAATTATTTTGGTCATTAAAATTTGTTCACGTCTTTGCCTTGTTACAATTCATGGGAGAGTGCCTCTTCCATAAATTGTAACAAGGCATATCATCCAGACTAAATAATTCCACTTTGAAGATATGATGAAGTAAATGTTTATCCACAGAATATGAAACCGTAAAATTGTGGTCCTGGCACTTCAGATAAAGCCCAAACATGGGCTTCCAGCACTCAATCAGTAAAAAAGCCCTATCACAACAGAACCCAGCACCACTAACACTCCAGATTAATCCTGTCATCTACTCTGGATCAGGTACAATTACATGTATGTCCTTTACAGTTTTCCTTGTAATATGTTACACAGGGAAAGGTATGTGACATAGTTCCTCATAATAAAAACCCATTTAGAAACAGGTCACTTGAGGAATGTAAAACTGTCACCTTATATCTTTATATTGTAAGTGATTTGCAGGCTCAGGTATATGTATCAATTAACCATTTCACTAATAATTACCCCCGTATAGTATATATTTATTTATTTATTGGTGTTTAAAGTCACATACTTATGCACAATGGCTAATCGTGACCGTGACAGTTTTACGGGTGGAGGAAGCCGGAGTACCCGGAGAGAACCACCGAGCAACGACGAGCAGCTGTCAGCTCTCCAACATCGTAACTCTGAACTCTGCACCGCAGCACAGACAGGGTTAGATTGGTTGAAGACATGCGCACCATCGACGTGCAGTACGCCTCAGTACACAGCGTCATCGTGCCCCCAGGTAGGCAATCGGGGTGAAGTGTCTTGCCCAAGGACACAACGCGGTTGCCGCAGGTGGGATTCGAACCGAGGACCTCTCGGCTTGCAGCCTGCACCTCTACCAACTGAGCCACCGCGCCCCACCCCCGTATAGTACTCAAGAGAGTAAATTACCATGAACACACTCCATTAAATGGAGTTTCTATACAGTACGTGGAGAGTGTATTATCACTAAATCACCGGTAGAGTGGAGATTCCACCCGAGGAATAATTGCAATTTTGTTGCAAAGCATAACCAGCACCAGCAAAGTTTCAGCCAATGGACCTCCGGGTTAAACCCGGAGGTCCATTGGCTGAAACATTGCTTGTGTTTTTTGTTGATACAGTTAAAACTAGAAGTCCTGTCACAAATAGTGCACTTATGTAGGCTTAATAGCGTATTGGAAATGCGCGCAATTGCCATATCGAATGGCATCTAAACCACGGCAGGTTCTCCTGGTTACTCATAGCAAACACATGCAATGTTTCTGCCAATGGACCTCTGGGTTACCCGGAGGTCCATTGGCTGAAACATTGCTTGTGCACAGGCCATGTGTACAGAATTTGATAGCTTTACTTGGGCCATAATGCACATATTAATGCGCATATCAATGTGCTATTTGTGCACATTTCATGACAGGACTTCTAGTTTTAACTGTATGTTAAAAATTTGAAAGTTAGAGCCTGGGTGATAACTCTACCCTGCGGGTGATTTAGTTGCAATCCACTCTCCACGTACAGTAAGTGCTGGATGGTATTCTCAAAATTGAAAGTCATAATTTTCCAAGTACATTGGAACCATGTAAAATGAATTGCCAATTTGTTAGTGCAGGGGTTCTTCTGCCTCATTGGGGCTAGGTCCGGGGCCCATGCCATCGGGAAAATCATGGGGTACCAATTGGGAATTTGTTTTGGACGGAAAGAAACATACAAAGACCAAGACATTTTACATTCAGATTGAACAGAGAATATTAAGGCTGATACCTATCCAAATGCATGTATACTACAAGTAAGTATTTATTACAAACAGTCACCCATGGAATCAAGCTCACCTCAGTCTTTGTAGTCTTTAAACTGTACATGTACTTACACTATTAACTGGTAGAGTGCTAGAAGCCACTATCAGGGCTTTAATATGATGAGCAGGACCCCAGCCTGAAGGTGTCATATTCTGTGGATGTGATTCACATTATCTTAGAAGCGAAATTACTTAGTCTACATGGGTTTGCCTTGTTACAATTTATGGGAGAGTGCCTCTTGGCACTCTCCCATAAATTGTAACAAGGCAAAGACACATGAACAAATTTTGATAACCAAAAATAATTTAGCACTCTACCAGTTAAAGAAGAACTTGTCATTTGCCTTTGAATTCAGACACTTTCTAGGCTTTGTCAGGGAATCCAGGGCAAAATGCCCATGGACAAAATGCCCATCAGACAAAATGTCCATGGACAAAATGCCAATCAGACAAAATGGCCATTGAAAAAATACGAAGTTAAGCAACGTCGAGCCTGGTTAGTCCTTGGATGGGTGACCATCTGAGTGATCGATTCGGACTCCAGCGTTGTGTCTTTGGGCAAGGCTCTTAACCCTGATTGTCCACGTGGGGGCACGATGACGCCAAATGCTAAGGCGTACTGCACGTCAATGGTGTGCATGTCTTTAACCAATCTAACCCTGCCTGTGCTGCAGTGCGGAGTTACGATGTTGGGGAGTTGACAGCTGCTTGTCATTGCTCGGTGGTTCTCTCTGGATACTCCGGCTTCCTTCACCCATAAAACTGTCATGGTCATGATTAGCCATTGTGCATAGGTATGTGACCTTAAAACACCAATAAATAAATATTGAAAAAACAACATTACACAACATTTTTACACTCATCACTCTTAATTTTATGTTTTTGCCTAACATGATTGTCTTATCACATTTATAATTATATGATGGTTTAGGAAAATCATTGAGAAAACAATTATGGGACATGAAAAAGGTTATTTTGATTTATGATAGTCAATCTGTCAATTCTAGATGTGCCAATATTAAATAAATTATTAATTTACAGATTGCCTTCAATAATAAATGAACTGATAAAAATAAAGAGGTGAGCAATTTTTAATTTCAAATCCACTGCCTATAGGAAGTAGTTTTTAAAATTAATAAATTGTTTATTTCTTCATTTTATTGCCTATTATTTATTTACTAGCCTGAGTTTAGCAATAAACTGTCCATAATTGTCTTGTTATAATTAATAGGAGAGTGCCATTTGGCTCATTCAAATACCAACATTAGTCTAAAAAGAATTGGTCTACAAGTCATTTAAAAAAAAGAAGCCCCTCATCAAAGTTGACACTCATACAAGCCATTGTACATGACAAATACTGTGAAAAAAAACAACAGCTGGTGTTAAGAAAAAGTCAAAAAAAAGAAGACAATTATCATGACAAAAATGTAATGGGCATTTTATGTATTTTATATATACCATGGTAAACAAGCACTGTTTCACTTCCCAGGATTTTATATCTATGCTGCCCACTTTAAAGTACATTCACCCAGGTAATGTTTTCCGTGCCCTACTTTACAGAAAAATAAAACAGCTTTACAGTAGTAAACAAGCCCTGCTGCACTTTCCATGATTCCCATTGGTATTTAAAGATACTTACCAGCCTGCACAAACCAACCCCCACAAACTATGTCATTAGTAGGTCAAGGGTGTAAGCATGTTACTCCACTCCCCTTGGAATGTACACCCTGCTGGTGTGCAAAATATCAACATTGGAAAGACCAAGAATATCAGTTGGCTACTGAAAATTTGCCAGTTGTCTTCCACTTATATTAGTTCTAATTATAACTGTAGCACATTAAGAAAAATATCTGAGGACAAGATGACTCCATTAAAACACAAAACACCTTTGATGCACTTACAATACCAGATTCATGTTTCTCATTGAATGAAAATTACAATACCCTCTTGTTTGCATGAAACAGGTACATGTCCTGGGAGTAGAAAATTGAATGAAATTAATCCCTCTTCTTACTCCACCTGAATAATCCACATTGTGCCTCATTTAGCAAGGATTAACCCCTCAAACCTCAGGAAGTATTTCAACTCTACAAAACAATATTTATTTATTTATTGGTGTTTAAGGTCACAAACTTATGCACAATGGCTAATCGTGACCGTGACAGTTTTACGGGTGGAGGAAGCCGGAGTACCCGGAGAGCACCACCGGGCACCGACGAGCATCTGTTAGCTCCTCAACATTCTAACTCTGTTCAAGCTCCGCTCAAGCAGGGTTGCAGCGGTTGAAGACATGTGCACAATCGACATGCAGTACACCTTAGTACACGGCGTCATCATGCACCCTTGTAGGCAACTGGGATAAAGTGCCTTGCCCAAGGACACAACGCAGGTCATCCTGGACGGGGATCGAACTCGGGACTTTACAAAACAATAACAATGCCTATCATTTATTTCCTTATAGGGTTTAACTCATAAGATATCACAGAACTAAATATTTTTCCATGAGACATCATTATAACATGAAACAAACAAAAAAATGATCGCTGAACTTTTATTTTGGCATTCAAATATCTTTGTCAAGAAAGAAACGGGACACAAAAAACCCATTTTGGAGGAATGACTAATTACCTTAAGCACAACAATTGCATAGTATCCCTGAAAACCATGATAAGAGCTTGGAGACTCCTCAAAAATAAGGAAATGTTGAGTTTTGCTACAATGCAGCTTTTCTTGTAAATGTTTGCATCTTGACAAAGCCACAAATCTGACAGAACAAGGCAGATCCCACCATTGGTGGAACCATGGTCTGAAATCTGGGGGGTGGGAGGGGGGGGGGGGTGGCATGCTAGTGGGATCTCGGGGAATCTCAGAATTGAAGGTGCTGTACTTGTATTAAAGAATAGAAATAAAAAAAATTCTGGTTGTTGGGGGAGCCAACTGTTGGAATTGGGGGGGGGGGGGGGGGGGGGCAGTGCTGGGCTCTGTTGAACCCACCATGACCCCTCCACTGGATCCCACAAACTTTATTTTCAGGGTTTGACTGATCTGGAACGTTTTACAAAGAATCCACTCAATTGTAAAAACAATGAATTTATTTGTAACTGATAAAAATAATATGTTTTCTTAATTATCCTTAATCGACCCTTAATCAATAACAGTATGTAGTTGGTCTAAGGGGAATTGGTCTTTTTGGAATTGAAATAAAGGGAATTGGTCTAAAGGGAATTGGTCTAGTGGGAAGACACAAAATAATAGCTTGTGACCTAACATTATTTTTTCTGTCTGCTGTCCTTGTAAATATAAATGTGTCAGTGAATGGCTTTATTTATGGACAATAAAAACCAATAAATGATAATATTAATGAACTACCACCCCACCATACAATAAAATCTCACATTCTGTTAGTAAACTTCATAAAAGTTTGAAACTCAATAGGCCTGCACAGAACATAAAATTGATGAGGTGTGTAATGTTCATACTCAGTGATTAACAAATTCCTGTACAACTGAGTCAGAGTGTACTACATTTTTCAAACCAAATTTTATGGACAGACACAGCTAGCACCCCAACTAAAATGTTCCAACTCAGTTAAGACTTTTGCACAGAAGCAAATACAGTGGAGCACCTTTAACTCCTTGCATGCTGCTGGCAGGTATTGCTGCCCAGGACAGGATTTCACTTGTCACTGAAATAAATATAATTTTGGAACGTTTACCAAACTTTTCCCCTGAAAATAGTGGATTTTTACACAAAAAGATTTCTTGAGTTAAATTTGGATGAGCTTTTTTATCAAATCTAGTCATGGCTGCTATGAGGCAGCCATGACTAGATTTGATGAAAAATATGTTGCAAAATACTCAGCGTGTTAAGAGTTACCATAATTATATATATTTCAACTGAATAACCTTGTTAACCCTTTACCCAATGTAACGTCAAAACTGGTCAGCACTATTCTCAAAAATCATCAATTAATTTTCATTATTTTTTTAATATTTTGTCTCAAAAACATAGGTTATGACCCTTGTTGGACCAAGCTTGTTGAGCTCGTTCCAATGAGGGGTCATAACCTATGTTTTTGAGACAAAAAAAAAAGAAAAAAATTAGTTATTCAAGAATTTTTTTGCAAGTGTCGTCTGCTTTTCATATTAGGTAAAGGGTTAAATAGATACACAATACGACATAGAATATTATGACACACAACAAACACACTGTATGTGTTAATAATATCTAGGATAAAAAAAAATCAACAACTTTTAAGGACTGTTTCATGTCATTTTTTTCAGGGCCCTATCAGATAATATCTAAGATTTGACCATCAGACAATGTGAAGTCTTGAAAATTATCTGATAGGTCGGGAGCACAGTGGTTCAGGACCCCAGAGGGTGAATTTGCTGATGCTATCCCATACAGTGGGCTGGAATCCTGGAATTTATCCTCTGAGTACCTCTTTCTGTTTAGGAATAAGTCCTTGATTCTGATTGAGGTTCACAGAGGGTAAGTTTAGTAATGCTACCCTGCTGTGCAGGGTTGCATCACCGAATTCACCCTCTGGGGACCTCATTCTACAGATGACAGTCTGCTTATTTCAGGGCTTGAAGGGACGGTAACTTACTCCCAGAAGCCTTTCAGTAATTAGTCTCCAACAAAGCCTTGGTTGCGGGGTTCTATTTTACCAGCAAAAGAGAGCTTGTTTACAACAGTAAACAAGCACTGCTTCACTTCTCAGGGTTCTCCCCAGAGGAACCAGGAAGCTCAACATTGAAAAGAAGCTTCGTAGGGCCCTACTTGTGCAGTGGCACCTTCTTAAATGTACACTTCTTAACTGAATAATCCTGTTAAATGAATATAATTTCCAAACACCAAACCTTTACCATACCTTCAGTACAAATTTGAACTGCTAAAAAAAGTCACAGAGTAAACTCCTGTTAATTGAATAAATAAAAATCTTGTGATATGTCATTAAACTCCAAACACTAATTACAGGAATAATCATCAAAAATTTAATTAATGAAGCAATGGGTACAAAATTTTGCTGATGATGATTTTTATTACCTGGTAAACGCATGCGTGGACATCACTGTCACTGCCCACATGTGGATTATGACCATTCCAAGGCGACTGTACTGTTCTTGGCCTCAGTATATTCAATACAGACATTACTCTACTATATCTTGTATGACAGAGCCGCATGTGTTCTCTGACAAAGATAACAGAATAAATGCTTGGTTATCTCTAATCCAGGAAACTGACCAAATCACTGACAAATGAATACCAGAGGTGGTGGAACGATTTTCAATGTGGGGGAGCTGGATTGGGCGATGGATGGTCGTCCGTATGAAAAATTTAAATTCCAGGGTCCCAAAACCCCATCTGAGCGGATATTTTGAGATTTTTCAGGAGATGTAATCGAAAGATTTCACACTTTGAGAGCACCGGTAAAGCAGACAACTGAGGTCTATTTATCAGCTTTGGTCGTAATGACCAAAGCTGATAAATAGACCCCACATGTATGCTTACCAGCAATTATACTGTCTGTGGATTATCTTGTCTGGGGGTGGATTTGGTACTTGTATGTCTGTAAGATTTCGATCTACTTCAGTTAACTGATTTTTTAACAGACTGCATACATTTTAGCATTTGCTGCCACTTACTGCAAAAAATGATCCGAAATCTATCGAAACTGAACCAGTACGAGAGAAACATAGCTGGCGAAAATATGGGGGAGGCTCTGGATCTGCCCCTTGTTTCACCAGTCATTGGTTTTATTAAAATATATGCATACAAAAAACATGGCCTGGTTCTGATGCCCCTGAAGACTCATGTTAATTGAATAATTTGGATGGGCAAAGTGGCTATTCAATTAACAGGATTCCAATGTATTGCTTCCACTCAGGGAATGTAAATTAGTTGGAAAGAAAATCCCTCCTTGTGTTATAGCAGAAACCATATAGACTGAACATTAGGGCAAACTGGTAAATTGTATTATTTGAATGGTTAAAGTACATATTCATCATGTGTTGCTTCACTAGGTTTCACATGCAAACTTTCATGAAGTTATCCAAAGGAAAAACGAGAATATATCCAGTCATAAAATGAACAGGAAATCAAATTACACCAAATGAAGACAGTTCCATGCATCAGGTTTCTGATGGGAATCACCAGATCAATAGCTATAAACCACTTCCTTGTCGACAGTTACAACAAATGCCTCTTAGAAGTCTCAAGGAGGAGGATAGCACCATTTCTGTCAATTAATACAGAATAAGAGACCTTTAAGTGCATCATCAGCCTGATAAAACTCTATGTCTTTCACTTTCTCAAATCATGTGTTAGTGCATGTTTAAATATACTTATTTATTTATTGGTGTTTAACCCTTTAGCAAAAGTAATGGTCAAAACCGGCCAGCGCTATTCACAAAAATCACCAATTAATTTTCATTATTTTTTTCCTTTTTGTCTCAAACACAGAGATTATGACCCCTCTTTGGAACGAGCTCATTGAGCTCATTCCAAAGAGACAAAAAAGGGAAAAAATTAGTTATTCAAGAATTTTGTTTGCAAGTGTTGTGGGCTTTTCATGTTAGGTAAAGGGTTATGGTTTCTTTTCAGCATCTAGAGTGCAGTGAGAGGGGATTATCACTTAATCATGGAGAGGAGTTTCCACACAACAAAAACTCTATGTCTGTGAAAAATCATCAGAACAACAAGCAAGGTTTCAGCCAATGGACCTCCAGGTCATGTGACCCCTCTTTGGAACGAGCTTATTCCAAAGAGGGGTCACATGATATGGTTTTGTTTAAATTTTTCGAAAATTTTTCAGCTGCAGAATTTGCATATTACACGGGCGGATGCAGGCGATTCGTTGGGTAAAAGGTTACGGTCATGTTCAGAATATTTGGCAATTATCATGACCGCAACATAGGTATGAAGTCAAGTTTACTAATGTTGCCCACTTTAGAGGACTACCCCCAGGTGTTGGGCTCAATATCAGATTTTACCAGTAAAGCAGACTTGTATACTGCACAAAATTTATTTACTTATTTATTTATTTGTTGGGGTTTAATGGCACTTTTGACAGCCAGGGTCACCTAGTGTGGCTCCTGAAGCAGAAATCAACATTTGTTGTTTTAAAAAACTTGAAGAGTGTACTAGAGATGTTTTCTATGAGAAAAATGACTTTTAGGTTGTGATACAATATTTTGAGAGAAAACTTACAACAATGGAAATATGACATTTTTGAACTGATTGTATCTCTTTATTACTTTCCAAAGTGTGATTTACTGGGATTTCCAGGTTTGATTATAGACGATAACTTCACAAGTGAATTATGCAATCAACAATTGTGTCATGTATCCGTGCGCGCAAACGAAAACGCTTTGCCGTGGGTGTAATGGGGACTTCATTGTTTTTTGTTTTTTTAACCCTTTACCTAACATGAAAAGCAGACGACACATGCGAAAAAAATTCTTCAATAACTATTATTTCCAATTTTTGTCTCAAAAACATAGGTTATGACCCCTCATTGGAACAAGCCTGACAAGCTCGTTCCAATGTGGCGTCATAACCTATGTTTTAGAGACAGAAAATGAAAACATAATGAAAATTAATTGGTGAGTTTTGAGAATAGCGCTGGCCGTTTTTGGCCGTTACGTTAGGTAAAGGGTTAAATAATGTAATTATCGTTAATAATGAAAAGTAATAAACAGAGTACACGCTTGACTGGACTGGTTACATGAAATAATTCATTCGAAGTGAGGGACTATATTATAAACACTTGTGTGCATTCGCACACTCGTGTATGTACAACGTCCCTCACCTCTGATGAATTATTTCACGAAACCAGTCCAGTCAAACGATTACTCTCATGTCATTTTATGACTAGTGCCATTCAATCTAGAATACATTCATCAAGGGTTCCCACCGGTTTCATTTCCACCTATCAGAAACAGGCTGATTGCTTTCATTTACAAGACAAGAATTTGGAGAGAAGACATTTTTGAATCACCATTCCATGTTTTTTAAAATGAAAGTGTCAATGACACTGTAGTTTAACATGACTGTGTGTTGGGTTTGATGAAAAGGATAATGTTCAATGTTTATGAAAGGATTTTGAAATACAACAAGAATTGTGATAATTAAGAATATGTTAATTTCTGTTCCCTGTATGCTATGTTTTCAATAAAAATAATTTAGAGACTGTGCCAACAAATTGAGGGGTGGGTTAATGTGGCCCTCACAGTTAATGTATGTCAACCAAAGTTACCAAGTTACAGGGAAATTATTCCAAAATGAGTCATCCTATCAAGTTACAATGAAATCCCTTAAAAAATATGGCCTGCAGACTGTGCTAAAGGTTTTCGGGCTTTGGGCCCGTGTTGCCATCACGGTTAACCCATCACAACCAAAAGGGGACGTCCTCATCTAGACATTATTCCAAGTCATCCTACCAAGTTACAATGAAATCCCTTCATAAGTACGACATGTAGTCTGCGCTAAATGGTTCAGGGTTTTGGGCTCGGGAAGCTGTCACAGTTGAACGATCAAAAGGGAATATTCTCATCTAGACATTATCTGGATTCATCCTACCAAGCTACAATGAAATCCCTTCATAAAAATGACCGTAGACTGTGCTAGAGGTTTTCGGGTTTCAGGCCCCTGTAGCTGTCACAGATGACCAATCATGACCGAAAGGGGATGTTCCTCATCTGGATATTATATAGAGTCATCCTACCAAGTTACAAGGAAATCCCTCCATAAATACGACCTGTAGACTGTGCTAAAGGTTTTCAGGTTTCTGGCTCAAGCAGCTATAATGGCCGACCGATCGTGACCAAATGAGGAAGTTCTCATCTAGACATCATACGGAGTCATCCTACCAAGTAACAAAGAAATCACTCTATATTAAATATGACCTGTAGACTGTGCTAAACGTTTTGGGGGTTTCGGGCTCGGGCAACCATCACGGTTAACAGATCATGGCCAAAAAGGGATGTTCTCATCTAGACATGACCTCAAACCTGCACATGAAATTTTGTGATGATCGGACAAGAACTACAGGGTGTAGCCTGTGCTAAAGGAAAATGTTAACAGACTCACAGACTAGCAGACTCACAGACTGTTACTTCCGCAAACATGATGGCAACAACTTATCTTGGCTTTGTCAAGTTAAGCTAAAAATGCTTTGGAGATATAACATTTAGGAACTATATGTGAACATTTCAGATCAAAAATCACAATTAGCCCAGATCGACAGCTTCTGTTCACATGCATCTTGTGTAATTGGACCCATAGATCCTGAATTTGTAAAAAAGTGTTTCCCGCCAAAGTGAGGCATACAACCTTTTGGAAGCTCGCCATCAATATGCCACAATTATGGATCCCTTTCCAAATTTTCTTTCCCCAGGACATACCATGGTAAATCTGGTACAACTGGACATTAGTGCAGTGGAGACCTGTTAATGAACAGCCACAGTAGACTAGTCACTTTCCATAGGTGGGCAATTATTTCAACAGACGCAATAACATTATATACCAAACACTAATTATAGGAATAATATCAAAAATTTAATAAAGACAGTACCTGATAAATGCATGTGTGGACATCACTGACCATGCATAGATTACACCCAGTCCACGGCGACTTTGCTGTAATTGTTAAGCCACTTTGCCAAACAAAAATATAATTAACGGAGTATACAATTAACAGGAACTGGGTCAGTTTTCTATCTTCTAGTTATAAATTGAGTATTTATTCCATTATATCTTGTTTGAAAGAGTTCAAGATACAATTTATTAAGCCTATAATGCATGTATTTAGGCCAATAATGGCTTGAAATGTGTTGAATACAGAGGATGTTGGAGTAATGATTTGATAGATTGCAAGATTTTTTATTCAATCAACAGAAGTTTACTCTTTTACCAATATTCAATTAACTGGTCAAATTTGTACTGAACATATGGGAAATGACTTGGCATTTGTAAGCTGTTATTATATTAACAGCTATCCAATTGAGCTCTACTGTACGTACAACAAAAACAAGAAAAACATCACAGCAATTCCAATCCCCCCCCCCCCCCCCCCCAACAAATATATTCGAAAACCAATCAAACAAGCTTGACACAATATTTTTTTTACAAAGGGTAGTAATTCCCATAATTTTCATCACATAGGGGTGGTTTTTGAACTTGATGTAGACATTGTTGCTATCGAGACTAGGAACTTATACTAAAACTAAAAAGAAGTGAAATTCAGTAACTGTTGTTAAAGTTATGCCATAAACAAGCATCATATGGTATTTCTTTTACAAAGGGCGATAACATTGACAATTTTCCTCGGATAATGGTGGTCAATGAACTTGAGGTAGCCACTGTTCCTAAAGAGATATATACCCCCCAAAAAAATTGAAATTCGGTTACTAATATTCAAGTTATTCCATAAACAAGCATTACACAATATTTTTTAACAAAGGGCAATAATTCTTATAATTTTCATCTGATATCGCTTGTCATAAAACTTAGCATAGACATTGTTGCTGCAGAAAGATATAGTGAAAAGAATTGAAATCAGTTAAATATTGTTCAAGTTATGCCATAAATAAGTTTTACAGGATATTTTTATAACAAAGGGCAATAACTCCAATCATTTTCAAGAGATATCGTGGTTATGGAACTTAACATAGATATTGTTGCTATAGAGTCATACACCAAAAAGAATTGAAAACAGTTACCTATTGTTCAAGTTATGCCATAAACAAAGTTCTGGATGGACCGATGGACGGATAGACAGACAGACAAATGGAGGGCTTTGCTATATCCCTCCTTTGTAGGGGATAATAAAATCGAGGCAGGCATCAACAATAAGGGTGGGCAAATGATAAGTAGGAATATTTTATTTTTCTGGGTTTTGTAGACTATCAGAAATTACACTTTGTGTAACAAGAGTATTAGAAACAAGCTATTATTTGAAAATAGAATATGTTTTCATTTTTGGAATTCACTTAAAACACAAATGAGGGTTTAAACTCAGATTGAATAGTACTGGCAGGTTTTGGCCTCTACGTTGAATGAAGAGCTGATATAGATGAGATTTACACTAAGGCCGTACAGTGTGCAGGATCAGTTACTCAGATGAAAATGAAGTCACACGTTCTGGTTATAAAAAAAATGGTAACTGCCTTAACACACACCACAAGAAAAATACACTGAAATCAAGCCCAGCCAATCGTTTATACCCATGTTACCCATTTCAGAGGACTTCCACCCCAGGGTTGGTTACCAGGTCCTATTTTACCAGTAAAACAGAGCTTGTTTATCACAGTAAAACAAGAGCACTGCTTCACTATCCGAGGTTCCTATGGGAGGACAAGTGAACTGACAAGTTGTGAGAAGACAGTGGAGAAAATTTGAGCTAGCTACCTAGCAATCATTACTGTATGGACATAAAGCACTGCACTTGATACAAAAATGAAATGTAAATTTGACATGTACAGAATAAAACTCAAACCAAGCTGATCAATGATTATTGATGATTTTTTTTTTTATTTTTCTTTCTATTCCATTGTTAAAAAACTGCATCAATCTCATGATGTGAAGCTTGTCAGATTTGAAAAACACGCATAAACGTTATATTGACAAAGCAGCTTTATCATGTTTTCTCCATAAAGATCGTCTAATGGAGTGTACAGTAACTACAATGATTACTGATAATATCAATATAAATTTCTCATTCTTCAACTTAATTGTAACAGTACAGTACAGTCGTCGTGGATTGGTTGTAATCCACACGTGAGTAGTGATGTCCAGGTAATAAAAATCCTCATTAGCAAAATTTTAATTTATGAAGCACTGGGTTGTACCCGGTGCTTCATTTAATTAAATTTTTGGTGATTTTCCTACAATTAGTGTTTGGAGTTTAACCCTTTCAACTCTAGTGGTACATGTATCTTCCATTCCAGTTCAATGGAAGCACTTGGACGAGTCCATATTCATTATTTGGGGTAGACCAATCAATATTTTCAATGTGCAGCCTCGGGGCTGCACGTTGAAAATATTGATTGTTCTACCCCACAGATTTACTGAGACATCCTATATAATTACGTTATGATGTATCATTTTCCTGGCCGGAAAAGCGGCTGCTAGAGTTCAACAGATTAATATTATTATGTCTGCAGGCATCTGTGGAAATATTGTCCACCTGTGGAAAGTGACCAGTCCATGGAGGCTGTACTGTACACTTCTTTCTGTAGATGACAGTAACCAAAATCAACTCTCAACCATTTACCCAACACACATTACATCAAAATTTATTATTTTATTTATTTTTTTTTTTAAATTGCTAAAAAAATGTCAATAAAACTATATCACATGACAGCTCATTGGAACAAGCTCAATGAACCCATTCCAATGAGAGTCATAAATGGTTTTGTTGAAATTTTCTTGAAAATAAATATTTTTCCAACTGCTCACTTTGTAAATTACGTGGGCTCTGCATCCCATTCATCAAGTAAGGGGTTAATTAGCCGTAGACTGGTCACTTTCCAAGGTTGGGGAATATTTCCACAGGTGCAATAATATTAGATTCCAAACACTAATTATAGGTATAATCATCAGCAATTTAATTAATGAAGCACTGGGTACAACCCACTGCCCCCGGGTGGGGCGTGGTGGCGTTGCAGTAACGGTTCTCGTCAGATCACCGAAGTTAAGCATCGTCGAGCCCGGTTAGTCCTGGGATGGGTGACTGTCTGAGCGGTCGATTTGGACTCCCACGTTGTGTCCTTGGGCAAGGCACTTAAGCCCGATTGTCCACATGGGGGCATGATGATGCCGTGTACTAAAGCTTACTGCACGTCGATGGTGTGCATGTCTTCAACCAATCTAACCCTGCCTGTGCTGCAGTGCAGAGTTACAATGTTGGGGAGCTGGCAGCTGCTCGTCGTCGC
Organism: Pictodentalium vernedei; assembly: GCA_031216915.1. Lineage (NCBI taxonomy): Eukaryota > Metazoa > Mollusca > Scaphopoda > Dentaliida > Dentaliidae > Pictodentalium > Pictodentalium vernedei. The sequence goes on along the minus strand of CM062292.1, from coordinate 111,153,331 downwards.
TTGGTGGTTCTCTTCGGGTACTCCAGCTTCCTCCACCTGTAAAACTGTCACGGTCATGATTAGCCATTGTGCATAAGTATGTGACCTTAAACACTAATAAATAAATACTGCCCCCATGTGGATTACAATCAATTCACGGTGACTGTACTGTTAGGAAATCAAGTGTCAATGCTATCAGAAAAAGGCTGTTTTTGTAATCACAGTGCTTGTTGTTATTGAAAAGGTTGTAACTGTAAAGACTAGTGTATATTTATATATGCAAGAACACTGAAAAATGGGTTGGAGTTTAATCAATACGGAAATCTCAATTGGGACTTCAGAGCAAAATACAAAAGAGAACACAATTGGCTATGTTCATTACCATTAGAAATAAAAGACACCAAATTACAGATTATCATAGAGAGTTGATTACTATTCTTTTTATCTACTGGTGTTAAGAGTTATTTTCAGCATCTGTGCAGAGATGAAAGTGTCCAGACACAAAAATCTCCGAAAATCTTTTATCAGGAGCATCGAGCCAATTTGGCCTATATGTTATGGAATCAGAACCCAAAACTCATAACCGCATACTCCTATCTCTCGCTTGCTCACTCTTTCTCCCTACCCCCTCTCTCTCTCCCACATGGAATGTGTATTGTCACAGTTTAATCCTTTATCCAACAAACTGTCCACATCCAGCCACATCTGGCCATGTAATATGCAAATTCAGCAGCTGAAAAAATATTTTTAAAAAAAGTTCAACAAAACCATATCATGTGACCCCTCTTTTGAACAAAGCCCATTGAGCTCGTTCCAAAGAGGGGTCACATGATGGTTTTGTTGAAATTCTTTTTAAATGTTTAAAAAATATTTAAAATAATAAATTTTGATATTGTCTGCGTTGGGTAAAGGGTTAAATTAAAGCCAATCCTGTCGAAATCTGTGTGTTAATTGGTAGTGTGTAAAATTAAATCTCTTTTCCTTTTTATACTTTGTAACAAAGAAAATCAATGGAGCTTATGGAGCTCTGTCAAACAAGATATAAACAAGATATAATAGAATAAATGTGAAGTTTATCTCTAGAATACAGGAAAGTGACACAATCCCTGTTGACTGAATACTTCTGTTAAATGAATAATTTTCACTGGCAATGTGGCTATTCAATTAACAGGGTTCCACTGTAGTTGGATAGTTGTATATCCAACAGCTAACTGTTGGATATTTAACATCTATTCAACTATACAACAACAAAAAGTTTTTAAGTAGGATAAATTACTTGTTGATGTTGGACAGACGAGAGAAAGCTCCCTGTCGAGGGACGTTAGGCTTTCTCTAGCCTATACGATATCCATTTGTTATTTATCCTCTAAAAAAAACCCGACAACCCAAGACCTTATCTATCTAATTTTTCAGATCGATTCAAGGTGTTTTTGTGACTTGTTTAAAGTTTCCAGTTAGATTAACAGTTACTCAAAAATGAGAAGAAAATTGGTTTGCTGTTATCCTGCAGATTATTGCAACTGGTACAGTTAAAACTAGAAGTCCTATCATGAAATGCGCACAAATCACAAATAGCACGTTGATATACGTGTTAATGTACGCGTTATGGCCCAAGTAAAGCTATCAAATTCTATACATATGGCCTGTGCACAGGCAATGATTTAGCCAATGGACCTCCTGGTAACCCGGAGGTCCATTGGCAGAAACATTGCATGTGTTTGCTATGAGTAACCAAAAGAACCTGCCGTGCTTTGGATGCCATTCGGTATGGCAATTGCACGCAATTCCAACGCGCAATTAAGCCTATATAAGTGCACTATTCGTGACAGGACTGACTTCTAGTTTTAACTGTATTTTGGTTTTGTCTGTTTACCGGTCTTCAAGATCAATTTCAATGAAACATAGGTAGGTATATGTATAAAACGTCAAGTTCCATCAATTGTTTACACACTACTGTGTATTGGTATGTAGTTATATGTATAAAAAGTCAAGTTTAGTCAATTGTTTACACAGTAATGTGTATTGACGGATGTTTGGATGTTCATTCATCATTGTAGGACTGAGGCTATATTAGAAAAAGAGCAATGTAAATAAAATGGTGACAGTTTCCTGACAGAACCAGTTATGTTTTCATTCCAACTCAAACACACACACGTTTTATATATTTAACCCTTTACCCAACGTAACGGCCAAAACCGGCCAGCGCTATTCTCAAATATCGCCAATTAATTTTCAAAATATTTTCATTTTTTGTCTCAAAAACATAGGTTATGACCCCTCGTTGGAACGAGCTCGTCGAGCTCGTTCCAACGAGGGGTCATAACCTATGTTTTTGAGACAAAAAATGAAAAAAATTAGTTATTCAAGAATTTTTTTTGCAAGTGTCGTCTGCTTTTCATGTTAGGTAAAGAGTTAACCCTCTGCACAATGATATCAAAAAAAGAAGCAGGTCTAGACTCACGTTTGGGCCTGAGATGGTCAGGCGTCCAAATTTTCATCGGACAGCAATAGGCTTACAGCATGCCTGCATGCCAAAAGAATGTCTGGCCCAAGGAACTAATGATAAAAAATATTTTTTTCTGTATATAGTTGTTTCTTGAGGTCACAAAGTATGATTGAAGTCGACTTCAATCGATTATTTTTCTTCCAAAGTCAATCACAAAATTTCATAATCGTGCCCTCCCTACTTATTGTAGAGGAATTCCTCTTCTTTCCTTTTGTTGCCAGAAATAAAGGCTATCCTTCCATAATAGATAGTTTCTTTCAACACTTGTTCTGTACATAACTGTACAAACTACATCTTGATTGACAGAGCTCTGTGTGCTCTGTAAAGCAATATGTAATGGTTAAACACCTAATAATTATTATAAGCAGCAAATGATATTGTTGAAAATCATTAAAGTATAGAATACAAGATATATCGCTTTCAACCATGATTAACCCAATGAATCGGCCACATCTGCCCGCGTTATATGCAAATTCAGCAGCTGACAAAATACTATTTTTCAAAAAAGTTCAACAAAACCATATCAAGAGACCCTTCTTTGGAACAAGCTTCACAAGCTCATTCCAATGAGGGGTCACATGATATGGTTTTGTTGAAATTTTTTGAAAAAATTAGAAAAAATGATATTCAAAATAATAAATTTTGATATCGTCTGCATTGGGTAACTTGAGTATGCCAATAAACTCAATTTTCTGAACTGGAGAAACACCAATATTTATACATACCAAACCCAGAAAATTTTCTAATGATCCATAGGGTATGGTTATGGGACCATTTCACAATGTGATTCAGTCAACACTTGTCCCAATTAACAGTCACAAATTCTTAAATCCCCAACATACAATGAACATTAACTCTTGAAGAAAAGTTAAGGACAATATTCCAAAAATTCTACTGTCCAATAAACCTGTGGGACTGGTCGCCATAGGTAGAAAGAAGAGGTATAACATAAGAACTGTGCGGTATTGGTATCATGCCAGTAACAATTTACAGTTCTAAGGGAATCTCAAAACAAAATTTCAGCTTTGATAATCTTTCCCAACATTAGCTAGAAAATGCACATCGCAACAGTGAAGTTATCAGGGCCATAGTATCACGTCGAGTTGAGGAAGTCAGATCACTGGTCAAACGAGCTGTAGCAGGCAGCGAGCTTGAACTGGCAATCTGACCTCCTCAACGAGATGTGATGCAACGAGCCAGATCACTTCACTGTAGTGATAAAAAGTTTATTACCCCAGTAGATGACTTATAGATCAACATTGCATGCCAATGCTAGCATTAACAGTTCCCCCAACCCTTTTTTTGGTAAACTGGATTGAAGTAAAAAAAGCACTATTTTTGTTTACACTTATTTAAATCCGTGTTTCAGTTCTAGATTTTCAGTCAGAATCACTGCCTTTGACAGAAATTTTGCACCTCTTCAGTGGACTAGGAAGTCCATAATAATTGTTTATCAACATTTGGCAATTGTTCAATGAAGCACTTTCAAACATACCACAGACATATTTGTTCACCTGATTTACTTGTAATTGAATTTCATGAAGTGGTGCTAGCAGATGAAAAGTGTAAACAAACCCGGACCGCTGTTCGAGCACACCCATACCAGCTCGGAGTAAAGTACTATTCTCTGTGACATAAACAGCTAATTAGGCAAATTCGAACGCACCTATAAATAGTCCATCATACTATAGTAATACTGAATCAGATTCCACGCTGTGCATGTTCTGGGGATCAGGAAAAGATTGTCAAACAGTAGTGATATTTAGTGGTTAAATTACATAGTCATATAATAAAATACAAGGTCAGACAGCAGAACATCATCCAAAATGACCGGTGGTGAATGTGTTATTACAAACATTTTGACAAATCTTAGTCATTATTCATAAACCTGGTCTGTCTTATCATCCTCATAATCTATAATTGAATATGACAATTCAGAGTCTCTGACTACTGTAGATGATTACCTACAACTCAGAATGTAGAACAGTGGAGCCCACTTAGTTGGATAATTTCTCAACACAAAACCATTTACCATACCTCCAGTACAAATTTGACCTGTTAATTGAATGTAGGTTATAGAGTAAACTTCTGTCAATTGAATAAAACTCCTGTAACCTGTCAAGAAATTACCTTGACTTTCCCCAGTTTTTCTTTCTTTATAGACCTATTTGGCCTCAGTACATCCAATATAGGCATTTAATCTATTATATTCCTCATAATGCAATAAGTTAAACTTTGGGCTCCCATAGAGAGCCCAAATATTAAGCCAAGGACTCGATTTGAACAAACTTGAATCTGACACCCCAAGAGATGTCACATACCAAATATGAAAGGATTCTGACTGGTAGATCTAAAGAACATTTTAAAGAAATTTCCTCACATTGCACTATGTGAAACTTTGGGCTGCAATAGAGAACCCAAATATTAACCCAGGAACCTGATTTGAACAAACTTGAAACTGACAACCCTAGAGGAGTTGTATACCAAATATTAAAAGATTCTAATTGATGGTTCTGTAGAAGAGGATTTTTTTTAATTTGGAACACAATTTAATGGTGCTATCAGAGTGGGCATGGCAACTTTATTTGCACAAACTTGAATTGACATATCGTCGCCTGAGTGCTAGAATGTTCTATGTCCCATAGGGGACATAGAACATTCTAGCACTCAGGCGACAATATGATAAGGAACATGCATATCAAATTTTATTTAATGCTCAGGCATCAATTCACGCTGAAAAATTAAGTCATATTCCCCTGTCGGTCGGCAAAACGAAATATCAAAATGATATTTAGAAATCGATATTTCATCGTAGGTTCGGATGACGAATCACATGTACTTTAAATTCTACGTATTTATGCGCCGACCATTTGTAAACAATCTCCAGCTGCGAATTTCGCAAAGAGTTGCTTCCCCTGCATCGCTTTCGAGAATTCGTCTGCTGTCAAAATTTTATTGTTTCGAAAGTTAAATTTAATTACAACATCGTAAAAGGTTTATTATCATGGATTCCTTTGATGTCTTCCTGACGTCTTCAGTGCATTGAGTTAAAAAAAAATAAAATGACGTGTCTTGTTATTGAAAATAAGAAAGTGGTGTTTTTTGTTATTGTTCTATTTCTTCGAAACACATTGCGATTATTTCAATTCGCCAGCCTTGGTAAATCGTAAAGTTAGGGGAGAAATAAGACGGACTACTTTTTGTGCGGATAGTCACACATTCCAATGGTTGGAGTTTGGTTGTTGTAATTTTTGTATGGACGCCGGTTCGGCACATAAATTTTGCGCCTTAATGGCAAATAAAGGCCACAAATTGGAGAGTTTGTAGTCGTAGAGCATTAAATAAAAAGAAAATTCACGAAAATTTGATGAATACCGAAAATATCTCGTTCGTGGCTACAAGAAATATGAGGATCTTCACTCGCGACTGCGTCGCTCATGAAGATCCTCATATTTGTTTGTAGCCACTCACGAGATATTTTCGGTATTCATCAAATTTTCGTGAATATCCTCTATTGATTTATTTTGGCCTAGTGGTTTATGAGGAGAAGATGATAAAGTAAAGTTCACACTGGATGGACGTCAGAGAGAAAGTGATCATTTGAGCTCCCCAGACTTTCAGTCAAGTGAGCTAAAAAAGATTTAAAAAAAAAAAAAAAATTCCAACAAAACAATGTCATGTGACTCCTCATTGGAATGATCTCACCATGCATGCTCCATGTGAGGAGTCACAAGATATGGTTTTGTTGAAAGTTTTGGAAAAATTTGAAAAAAAGAATAATTAAAATAATAAATTTTGATAAGGCCCCACAAAATACATCTTGTTTCTCAGGCCATTTTTGTAAAATTGCATGTGGGCTGGTCGTTTTTTATTTTATTTTGGTAATTATTTTTTTGCCATCAAAAGTTCATGTTCTTAGTTTGTTTTATGTTTCAGGCCTCATAATCAACAGAATTGCATGGGTGGTGGTGTCTTTCATCACTTGAGTTCAAGAAAGCTTTGCAATGCTAAAGCATTGCAAAGCCTTGTTGCACTCAGGGGACAAATTTATCAATTTTATTAACTTGGGTAAAATATCAGACATAAACCATTTAATTGATTTTTTTAAGTTTGCATTGGTTATAAAAAGAGAGCAAGCAGCAGCCAAAATGACCATGTGGGAGGACCTGAGAAACAGTTTTTTAACCTTTTTAGGCAAAATGCGTGTAGTGAGTAAAGGATTAAGCTGTCAAGACATCAATCATCAATGATAGTAAGGGAAAAAGTAAATTTACAACCAACTTTTCATAGCTCGACAAAATTTCTAATGTCTTCCCATCGACTGTAAATTCCCGATTTGGACAGGCAATGGGCCCCATTCCCCAAGCGACAGAAAAAAAAGAATCCTTGAATTCCGGACTTGCATTTTCCAGCAAAATGTGGATGCCTTCTACTTGATACAAGTTTGAAGAATTAATATTTCCTGTTTCTGCTACATATTAATGCTCATAGGCTCCTGGCTCAAGCCCAGACTCTCCCCGATAACAGATTTTAGGAGGGTCAAACTTTTGGAAATTTCTGACAAAATTTCCCCCAAAATTGTGAAAATACCCTAAAATGACCAAATGCATCATAAATTCTAGTAACTAGGGGGGGGGGGGGGGAATTTTCTGACAGAGGTGGCTGTAGGAGGGAGGGGGCAGTTTGCCCCCCCCCCCTCCACCTAATAGCTTCTGGTCTGCTCATAACCATGTGATTCACAATACAATTCAGCCACAGTAACAGGTCAAATTTTACTGATGGTATGGTAAATAGTTTGTGATTTGACAATGGCATGCAATTAGCAAGGTTCCGTTACAAAACAGTAAATCGAAAGTGGGACTCCCTTTACAGTTAAAACTAGAAGTCCTGTCACGAATAGTGCGTTTATCTAGGCTTAATTGCGCGTTGGGATTGCACGCAATTGCCATATCGAACGGCATCCAAAGCACGGCAGGTTCTCCTGGTTACTCATAGCAAACACATGCAATGTTTCTGCCAATGGACCTCCGGGTTACCCGGAGGTCCATTGGCTGAAACATTGCTTGTGCACAGGCCATATGAACAGAATTTGATAGCTTTACTTAGGCCATAACGCATACATTAACGCGCATATCAATGTGCTATTTGTGCGCATTTCATGACAGGACTTCTAGTTTTAACTGTATGTGCAAAAAATATGAAAGACAATTAGAATAGTAGTTTGAGCTTCTATGAGAAAATTATTTTTGGTATGTTTCCAGAGAAATGACATTACACGAGTAGGAATTAGTGTCTACTTGCCACCAAAGATTGGAATAATCAATAATATCATCACCATGTCTTCTTTTCTGTCTATCACATAAAATCTACTGAGCTTGCATAAAAAAAACGAAAAGACACACATCCAAGAGGGAATATGTAAAGAGTTTTTCTGCACCACTCACAGGTTCGGAAACCATTCAGATGAAAATCCAAGAAATATTCCTTGATAATTTTCGAGCAGGTTTCCCCCCAAATTATTTTAACCCTTTACCCAATGCAGACAATATCAAAATTTATTATTTTAAATATCATTTTTTGAAAGTTTTCAAAAAATTTCAACAAAACCATATGTGACCCCTTATTGGAACGAGCTCAACGAGCTCGTTCCAAAGAGGGGTCACATGATAGGTTTTGTTGAAATTTTTTGAAAATAGTATTTTTTCAACTGCTGAATTTGCATATTAAGAGGATGGATGGTCGGATAAAGGGTTAAACCTTTATCCAATGGGTCATCTGTATTTGTCCGCAAAATTTACAAATTGAGCAGTTGAAACAAGAGATTACACAAGAGGTGCTGGTATACCCCCACAAGTGTCAGTTGATCTGACAACACCGAAAATCATTCTAGTCTTGGGAAATGTTACAATTTGATCACATACCAAGTTCCATAATAATTTACTTAAGTTATGAAAGTTATGAATATTCTTGGATGGACTCACACATGGATGGATGGACACATGGATGCACAGATGGACGGATGCATGTAATCCAGTATACCCCCTGCCCCCACCCCCCCCCCCACCCCCAACCATTTTCTTCAAAAGTGGGAGTATAAAAATAATTTTACAAAAAATTTCAACAAAACTGTATCATGTAACCCCTCATTCCAATGGATGGTATGCTTTTTAATTAATTTTTTTAAGAAGTTTGTAAAAAAAAAAAATTAATTAGAATAACATATTTTAACCCTTTACCCAACGTAACGGCCAAAACCGGCCAGCGCTATTCTCAAAAATCGTCAATTAATTTTCAAAATATTTTCATTTTTTGTCTCAAAAACATAGGTTATGACCCCTCGTTGGAACGAGCTCGTCGAGCTCGTTCCAACGAGGGGTCATAACCTATGTTTTTGAGACAAAAAATGAAAAAAATTAGTTATTCAAGAATTTTTTTTGCAAGTGTCGTCTGCTTTTCATGTTAGGTAAAGGGTTAATATCACGTGTGTCAGCTAAAGGGTAAAGGATATATCTGATGATCTACATCATACCAGTTGTCAGTTCTTGTACATGTTTTCCAAAACAATACTTTTAGGAATATACCTGAACTCTTAGTCTGGCACAGGTTATTTTGGGGTGGAAAATGTGTACACTCTGAGGAGAGCCATTTTAACATGTACAAGGCATAGTTCCTCCACTCGGGCATATCAGATGTGCATTTCAGACAGATGAAGTCTTGAGGTTTGCAATGGTGAACCCAAGGATCCGACGGGGCGACCAATGGTCGTTCCGTCGGGTCCTCGGATTCCCCATTACCGACCTCAACAATTTTTTTCCTGGCAGAAAGCCTGGTAAAGTGGTAAGTTTCTGCTCTCATGATGATACATAGTATGTTAACAATACACGGGCCTTTTAACAGGATTTGTATCACGAAAACAATTGAATTTGATATTTTGGAGCGGTGTCCTGAAGCATAGTGCATTTTGCTGGTGCATTTTCCTTGACCCACTGCTAACTCTGCATTTGCTGAGTTCATAAGTTGGAAAGTCTGGCAGTTGCTCCCCACTGCTCTGTGGTTCTCTATTAAACACACATATGCCTTATGTGAATACATGTCCAGTAGAGTCACTGTGGACTGGTCGTGATCCACACATGGGCTGTGATGTCTAAGCATGCGTTTACCAGATAGTAAAGATCACTATCAGCAAAATATAAATTAACAAGGGCAGCCTGCAAGCTGAGAGGTCCTCGGTTCGAATCCCACCTGCAGCAACCAAGCTGAGTGCTTGGGCAAGACACTTAACCCCAACTGCCCACTGTGTACTGCACGTTGATGGTGCACCTGTCTCCAACCAATGCTAACTCTGCTTATGTGGAGTTACAGTTAAAACTCTAGAAGTCCTGTCACGAACTGTGCGTTTATCTAAGCTTAATTACGCATAGGAATTGCGCGCAGTTGCCATATCGAATGACATCCAAAGCACGGCAGGTTCTCCTGGTTACTGATAGCAAACACAGGCAATGTTTTTGCCAATGGACCTCTGGGTTATCCAGAGGTCCATTGGCTGAAACATTGCTTTTGCACAGGCCATATGTACAGAATTTGATAGCCTTACTATGGTTATAACACGTGCGTAGATTAACGCTCAGATTGACGAGCTATTTGTGCGCATTTCATGACAGGACTTCTAGTTTTAACTGTAGTATGTTGGGGAGCTGACAGATGCTTGCTATTGCTTGGTGGTTTTCTCCGGGTACTCCGGCTTCCTCCATCCATAAAACTGTTGTGGTCATGATTAGCTATTGTGCAGAAATATGTGACCTTAAACACCAATAAATAAATAAATAACAAGGGCAATGCAAAGCGTGGGCCACTTCCCGTGACCCGTATGCAAGTTTGAAGTAACCTTGAAGGTATTGTGGGATAGAAAAATTATCTTGGCCCTTTACCTAACGACTCGCCCGCATCCGCCTGTGTAATATGCAAATTGAGCAGTTGAAAAAATATCATTTTTAACAAAATTTCAACAAAACCATATCATGTGACCCCTCATTGGAATGAGCTCGTCGAGATCGTTCCAACTAGGGGTCACATGATATGGTTTTTTTTAAATTTTTTGAAAATTTAAAATAACAAATTTTGATATCGTCTGCATTGGGTAAAGGGTTAGTGGAAAGAGTGAAAACAAAAAAAAAATTTTGGGAGAAAGTATTGGATGCATATCTGCTCCCCATGCAGGTCTATCAGAATACCAAAAGAGATCCAAATCCATGCAATAGCTTTGAAATTACAATGCAAATTAAACATTTGTATGGACAGAGAGATGGATGGAGAGCTTCAGTAGCTAGATTAACCCTGAATTCTCCTTCGGAGGTCAGGGGATAAATAAGCACCAGATTGTACCCGGTGTTTCATTAATTAAATTTTGGATTATTATTCCTATAATTAGTGTTTGGAATATAATATTATCCCACCCATGGAAGGTGACCAACCATTTCACGGCAGCCATACTGTACTGTAGGGTAGAGGAGGAGTGGATACATTAAATTTGATGTGGCTATATTGTCAAGTTTACACCCAAAAAGATGTGTCAAACAGCTTTAGCCAATGATCACTGGGTTCAACCCAGAAGACAGTTGGCTGAAACTGTGCATGTATTTCCTAAGAGTTTTTTAAAGACAAGGTGTTTTTGTCAGGGTGGAACCTCCACTCTGTGTTTAACCCTTTACCTAACATGAAAAGCAGATGACACTTGTAAAAAAAATTCTTAAATAAATAATTTTTTTTCATTGAGCTTGTTCCAATGAGTGGCCATTACCTGTGTTTTTGAGACAAAAAATTAAAAAATAATTAAAATTAATTGGCGATTTTTTAGATTAGCGCTGGTCGGTTTTGGCCATTACGTTGGGCAAAGGGTTAATGTTAATTCACTTTTCACAAACTGTATCTTGTAAAAGATACAATATCAGTAACAGCAAGCACTTAGCCAAAAAAACCCCAGAGATCTCTCTTCAATAAATACAAACCCAGAGTACTTACATGCAGTCTTTCAGCTAAAAATGAAGAAATGCAACAAGAACACATTGTAGTTCAGTCCTCTCCTCTTACAAGGAGCACAGCAGCTACCCCTATTATAACAGCCATTTCATGAAGAAATCATGTCCTTCCTGCAGGTCTGTAATTAAGTTATACAAGTAAGATTTGCCACACTTCTCCTTGCTCATTACGTAGGCGAATTAATCAATGAAAAGACAATTTTGATGTAGCTGATCAGTTGAATTGTAAAGTGTTTCAGGTACAAAGTTTCCATCTCGTACTATTTCTACACAATTAGAATCAAAGAATATTTAACCCGCTTCTTCCATGATTGCTCTGTGTATTAAATGTTAAACAACATATTTAACCCTTTACCCAATGAATTGGCCACATCCGCCTGCATAATATGCAAATTCAGCAGTCGAAAAAATATTATTTTTTCAAAAAATGTCTCCAAAACCATATCATGTGATATTTCCAATAGTTCCTTAAATCCTGTACCCTATGTCTCAACATGTAATCAACAAACCCTATGCATTTTAACAGCCTTAGTCAGTGAATATTTTCATGTTATGTGAGATATACCAGTTACCAGTTTTTTACAACCATAAAGTGTGACTAATCCCGTGCATTGCACAGGGCTAGTCACACTTTCTGGTTATAAAAAGATTTTCATTTCTACAGTACAAGTCAAAATAAGTTGTAGGATAACCACTATAAACCATGTATCTTCAACTTCCTACACTGATAAGACCAAAAGCTGACATCATTTTCTGAAAAGCTCTCACTGAGAGCTTTCCAGAAAATGATGTCAGATTCTGATCTTATCACTGCAGGAGTAGCAGTATACTTAGTTTATTGCAGTTATGCTACAACTTATTTGGACTTGTACTGTAACTGAATAACTAACCCTGTGCACTGTACAGCCTTAGTGTAAATCTGATCTGTATCAACTCTTTATCCAACGTAATGACCAAAACTATCCAGTGCCATTCAAACTCAGCATTACTGGTAGCGTGATAAATTATTTAAATCATTTTTGGTCATCAAAATTTATTTACGTGTCTCTGCCTGGTAACAATTTATGGGAGCATGGCTGAAGACACTCTCCCATAAATTGTAACAAAGCAAATCCTAACAGAAAAAATTATTTAACGTCAAAGGTAATATGAAGCACATCTACAGAATATGATGCCTTTAAGTTGAGCATCTGCACTTCAGAATAAAGCCCAAATATCAGGCTTCCAGCAATCTACCAGTTAAGAGCCTTCATTGAGTTTTTTTTAATGAATTGCAAAAATGAAAATGCATTCTATTTTCAATTAATAGCCTGCTGTTACCTGATACAATACAGACATTGAAAATGTGCAAGATACACTATGTGTGGCCTATGTGAAAGAATGTCATGTAAGAACACATCTGCATGGTTGTTCTTAACTCATCCGATAGACATTATGACGTGAATAAAATGCTTCAAAACAAAACTGTGCCAAGCAAGGAAGTTAACCGACTGCCAAAGGTGATATTTTCCTTTAAAAATCAGCTTCATTCACTTAATTCAAGTGTAATCATGGTATGTGTACAGAACACAACATGGAGTATGGAGGGCAGGAATCAATGACCCTTGTTAGGAGCTTTGACTTGTATATTACAGGTGCCTGTGGCACTCATGAAATACAGGAAAACTCCAACTTGGGTCAGCGATTCCAGTCCCTCATGTTCCACTCTCATTGTGTATTTACTGGTGCTCAAGGTCACATATTTGTACACAATGGCTAATCATGACCGCGACACAGAGATCAAGTTAAGTTTAGTCAATCTTTTATAACCATTTTGCCCATTTTAACCTTTCACCTAACATAACGGCCAAAACCAGCCAGCATTATTCACAAAAATCACCAATTAATTTTCATTATTTTTTTCCCTTTTTGTCTCAAAACATAGGTTATGACCCCTCTTTGGAACCAGCTCGTTCCAATGAGGGGTCGTAACCTATGTGTTTGAGACAAAAAATTAGTTATTCGACTTTTTGGCAAGTGTCGTCTGCTTTTCATGTTAGGTAAAGGGTTAAAGGACATCCACACCAAGCATTGGTGACGGGGTTTTATTTTACCAGTAAAACAGAACTTGTTTACAACAGTAAAGCACTGCTCCACTCACGAGGCAACCTTGTTGTGTACTGTCTTAGTGCATGTCTAAGCACAACTTAAAAATGCTACCTTCTTCACACTCTCTTGTCTACTTTAACATTTACTTGACATGATCTGCAGAAGACACTTACTTTATTGAATATCAATATACAGACTCTCATTTCTGGAGTATGTACAGTCTGGAGCATTTGAAACAACAACAATACACTGCATTTCTTTAGAGTTTTCAGCAAATTGTCCTTTATTAATAATTTATGAATTCTTGCAACTACATTGTTGTGTGGACCATCTATTTACTGCAAATGTATTAATATTAACCTTCTGTAGATGCATAAGCCAGGAATCTATATTAGAGGCAGATGGGTCCTTTGAGGGGCTGCATGTTATGCAGATAGAAGTCTTGAGTTTGGGAAAGCTATCAATGTGCTGTCCCACTTATGACGGTGGGGGTTGGAAAGAATATTTTACACCTAAAAAAAAAAAATGCACCAAATAGTGCTATTTTGAGGATCAAAATATCAAATGTGCTCCTTCAACTGTAATTTCATTGTTGATGACTCATGCAGATCATAGAAGTGAGGATTTTTAAGGCACCGGCAGGGATTTTGATAGTTTGACATCAGAGTGGATAGGGTCAGTCGCTACACCACTGACCATCTCCACTCTGATGTCAAACTATCAAAATTTCTACCTGCCAATTAAGTCCTATCATGCAGCTAGGAATTTAACCAATTCAGTATTAAGCTCTGTCAAACAAAACTTAATTGGTTAAATTTGTAGTAGTGATGAGGACTGAACCATCCTGGAATAGACTGGTCTGTGGTCCACTCGTGGACCGCAGTCCGGTCTGGATCGGGTACCACTAGACCAGTTTGAACCGGTTTACACACCTGGTCCAGTATTTTATCTTGAGCCAACTATCGTGAATTTATTGCGTATATATCCCAACATACAAATAGCAACGATGTATTTGTGGGTTCAAGTGGTTAGTCGAATATTTGATGCCATGAAAACATCGCAATCGCATATATAGATGTCATGATCCCCATGCTGCACATGTCTGCGAGATTCAGTTGAACGCGGCTTTGTGGGCAGCCGCATACTTTTCATTTCGCCGACTTATGGCTACTTGCTTTGATGTTGCCTATTTCTGACTTCTTGTCACTCGCAACATTATTGCATTCCTAATATATAAGTTAACAACTTTGAGAAAACTGGCAATTCATTACTATATGAGTGGACCATACCACATTGGATAGGTCATGCATGGGCACCATACCGGCATGACCAGGACCACCTTGACAGAGGACCGGATCATATTGGGTGGTCCAGTCCAATCCGCATACCTAATTTGGAAATGCTTTACGGGAAAAAATGCAGCTTGAAATTTCGGCACTTTGACATTGGTATGCACACAGTTAACAACAATCACACAACTTATTTGCAAACATTCCTCATTTACTGACAAATGACAGGTGGCCAATCCTCAAAGAAAAAAAAAGTGTTCTTGTTGATTAATCTGTGATTAGGGAGGGCCATGTGGTTTATCAGTTTCATAAGTCTGTTTTATATTTTTTTTCCAAATGAAGTTCTACAATTCTTAGCAGAAACTTTATTTTCAGTAAGAAATATTTATTCTTTTTCTTCGCATATTTGTTTTGTTACAATTTATTGGAGAGTGTCTACTCTCCAATTATTTATTTATATATTGGTGTTTAAGGTCACATATTTTAGCACAATGGCTAATCATGAACACAACATGAGTATCAACTCAAGACCAGGGATGAGCATTAATAAGCCATGTTGCCCATTTTAGAGAGGGTTTGCACCTTCCAAGCATTGGTGACTGGGTCCTATTTTACCAGTGAAACAGAGCCTGTTTACCGCAGCGAACAGGCACTGCTTCACTTCCCGGGGTTCCCGTGGGTATACACTCCAATGAATAGTAAGATAACAATTCTTGATCAAACATAACCTAAATACCAAATATACAGTGCGGTTGTTGTGAAAAGGTCAAAATCCATGCCTCGACAATATTTCCAAGCATGCGTTAACAGTAAATCTCTGACATAAAACAGTGGAATCACTCTCAAATGTTCAATGAATGAAGCACTGGGTACAATCTGGTGCTTCTTTCATTGAATATTTGCTGAAAACTACTGATTATTGATTTAGAAAAGCAGCTGTGGGCAGTGGGATTTTGACTATTCCAGGGTGGCTGCAGGCCTGAAAATAAGCAGTCTGACATTTGCAGAATGAGGTCCCCAGAGGGTGTATCTGATGATTCTATCCCATAGTGGGCCAATTTATCCTTTGGGTACATCTTTCTGTTTAGTTTGGAGATCCTGATTCAGACAGAGGTTCACAGAGGGTAAATTTAGTGATGCTACCCTGCTATGCAGGGTAGCATCACTAAATTCACCCTCTGGGGACCTCATTTTGCAGATGACAGTCTGCTTATTTTCTGGCTAGGGTGACTGTACTGTAGATTCTTAACATTCTATCAACTACTTGAGCTTCAGCTAATTCTGAAGCTTGGTTCAAAGATTTATTTATTGGTGTTTAAAGTCACATAGCTCTGCACAATGGCCAATTGTGTCTGCAACAAGGAGATAAAGTCACGTTTACTTAATCGTTTATAACCATGCTGCTCATTTTAGAGAACTTCCGCATCAAGCATTGGTGACTGGGTCCTACTTTACAGGTAAAACAGTGCACGTTTCCCACAGTAAACAAGCACTGCTTTACTTAACTTCCCAGGAGGTCCAAAGATAATGCAGAGTGGATCTCACAACTCCAAAATGAAGGTACACAACTGATCTGTCAGAACACATTTGTTGACTTTCATTGGCAAAGTATTAAAGAAGGGATATTCATCCTTTTCTGGTAAATGGTCAGAAAAATTTGGAACTTCACCCCAACTCTCACTCATGCAGGCCAGCATATTAGAGCTGCACAGTATATCGATAAACCGATACAAATCGATATTCAAACCAGTATCGATTGAATAACAGTATATTTACAAAAATATCGGTTTATCGTCATTATTTATTTACCCCACAATTTAATTTTCAAGATGTCCTAAATTTTAACTGTAGTCCCGAATGAATAATGTTATCCTTTTACCCAACGAATAGGCCGCATCGACACACATAATATACAAATTCAACAGTTAATTCTATTTTGTTGAAATTTTTGGAAAAATTCGATAAAGTGATGTTTAATATAATAATTCTGATATCATCTGCATTGGGTAAAGTGTTATTTGAACTGCATCACCAAGGCATGCTAATGCGTTCCACTGTGATGGCTCAAGTCCCGATTGTGGTACATATATTCGGATATATCTGAACAGTCATTCGATATATCGGTATACGGCAGTATTTTTTTGAATGCCGACACCAGTATTCAGTTTAGAATATCATGCAGCCATACAGCATACAACATCCTGGCTTCAGGTCAACGTCTATAAAACTGAAATTATATTACCAAGACAGTTAACCCTTTACCTAACATGAAAAGCAGACGACACTTCCAAAAAAAATTCTTGAATAACTATTTTTTTTCATTTTTTGTCTCAAAAACATAGGTTATGACCCCTCATTGGAACGAGCTCGACGAGCTCGTTCCAATGAGGGGTCATAACCTATGTTTTTGGGACAAAAAATGAAAAAATAATTAAAATTAATAGGCGATTTTTGAGAATAGCGCTGGCCGGTTTTGGCCGTTACGTTGGGTAAAGGGTTAAGAGATGTTTTGAAACATGAGCGAGCAAAGGAAACTAACGCATGTAGATGGGTAGACAATTTGACTTCAGAACAAGTAGGCAACAGAGATTTCCAAAGGGGTGGTACAAGCCCCATCATATAAGTAATCTTAGGACACTTGTGGGTTACCAATAATTTAGTTAAAATCAATAGTGCATATATGTATTTCCACACAATGGTGAGAATAATTTCGTTTCCATAAATTCAGCATAAAACAATACTCCATATCTGTTCTTGTATAATGTATGGAAAATTATTATTCTTGAAGATTATAGATTTGTAAATTATTGATCTGTTCTTAACCTGAATATGGCAAGATGTTACGCAGATTTGTATGATATCAGTTGGAATATCTTGCTAATATATAAATGACTTAACCCTCTACCCATTAACTCCTTTCGTGCTGCTGGCGGATATTCCCAGGACGAAATTCTTTTTACCACTGAAATAAGGATAATTCAGGCACATCTAATCAAATTTCTACTCTGTAAACTGAAGGCATTTTTCACAAATGGTTTCTTGAATTAAATTTAGATGAATTTTTCATTAAATCTAGTCATGGCTGCTTAAAAGCAGCCATGACTAGATTTGATGAAAAATATCTTGAAAATATTCAGCGGGTTAAGAGTTAATGTACACAAGATCAAAATTTGTTATTCTAATTATTTTTTTTCCCCCAATTTTTTCACGAAATTTCAGCAAAACCATATCACATGACCCGTCATTGGAATGAGCTTAATGAGATCATTCTAATGAGGGTATCACCTGATACGGTTTTGCGAAATTTTGTGACAACTAATTTTTTTCCAACTGTTCGATTAGCAAATTAAATGGGCAGATACATCCGATTCATCCAGTATTTATTTATTGGTGTTTAAGGTCACATACTTATGCACAATGGCTAATCATGACCGTGACAGTTTTACGGGTGGAGAAAGCCGGAGTACCTGGAGAGAACCACCGAGCAACGACGAGCAGCTGCCAGCTCCCCAACATCGTAACCCTGCACTGCAGCACAGGCAGGGTAAGATTGGCTGAAGACA
Source organism: Pictodentalium vernedei (assembly GCA_031216915.1). Classification (NCBI taxonomy): domain Eukaryota; kingdom Metazoa; phylum Mollusca; class Scaphopoda; order Dentaliida; family Dentaliidae; genus Pictodentalium; species Pictodentalium vernedei. The sequence continues at coordinate 111,134,871 of CM062292.1, read as the reverse complement.
TGCGCACCATCGACGTGCAGTACGCCTCCTCGTGCCCCCATGTGGACCATCGGGGTTAAGTGCCTTGCCTAAGGACACAATGCGGGAGTCCGAATCGATTGCTCAGACGGTCACCCATCTGAGGACTAACCGAGCTCAACGTTGCTTAACTTAGATGATTGGATGAGAAGTAGTTACCAGCAATGCCACCACGCCCCCTTGATATTGTGTGTGTTGGGTAAAGGGTAAACAGGGTTATTTGGATATATCCAATTAAGTGAGCTCCAGTGTATTACCAATATCTGGAACTTACAAAATCAACTTGACAGGCTTTCAACTCCCTTTTTGTGAAAAATAAGAGCATTTTTTAGGACAAAGTTTGAAAAAATAAGGTAATTTTTAGGGATAAGCATATTTTCTAAAAAAACAAAGCATCTGCCAATGCCCCTGACCCGCCAAAACTTTTCTAAGTTGAAAGAGTGAAAAAGGGCCATAACTCTAGAAAAGAATTTGTGAAAGAAGCTCATGCTACACAGGTATCGTTCCCCCATGATTCTCTATCACAACACCAAATATTATTCAAATCGGAGTAGCAATGGCTGGGATAAAAGGGAAAATGTTGGTATGGATGGACGCACGAAAGGACAGACAGACAGAGGTCTCCACTGGATACCACTTTGACTTTTCAAGTCGGGGCATAATAAGGGAACTTTCCAAAAACTATAAGGGCAAAATATTCCCCATCTTTCATAAAAATAATTTAATTACTTACCTGTAACCATATCAAATACTGAAATTAAGATCATTACCACAGATGTTGGCTTCCATAGTCATCAACATACCCATTCAGCACTCATCCTTCAAGCTGCAACTTGTATTTTCGAAGAAGCACAATGATCCCACAGTGCATAATGTATTTCTTCATTGGAGAAAGTGAATTAAATTACCTTCAATGGATGTGGGCCATCTTCATCAAATACATCAGATAAATGCTGAATGCATCTGTTTCTGACACAAGCCAACCTCTGGTTGATCTTTCTCAGTATCTGAAAGACTAAAACTATGATCAGATTAGCAATACAGATACTTTACAGTTATTTCCGATTTAACCCCTTGAACCCTCGTTTCCTGGAATGGTATCCATTTGTGTACACTTACAGTGAGATGGGTCAGTCCAATATCATTATACATGGAGAATAAAATAATAACTGCAGTCTGCAGCTGTCTGGCTGCAGACTGCAGTTATTATTTTATCATCAATGTCCTTTTATAGACCTGTATAAGACAAAATGGGATGGAATTATGCCTTGGCCCGAAAAATCGGTCTTACGGGTTCAAATGTGTCTCATAGACTTAGGAGGTTTCATAAAAAAGTGAAATTTTAGGATTGTTACATAAAAATTAGGAAATAAAGGAGCCTGGGTTGGCACCAAAAAAGGAGGAAAATAAATGCCAGTTGAAAGCCTGACTTCACAAAACATCTAACGTTAGATCACTACTTCCACAATCCATACATGTGTTCTGGTGTAAGTAAATATAAGCTAGCACAGCATCAACCAAGTGCAGCCCAACAAATGTTTCAGGATGTACCAGCTATTATATGCACAATTTAACAATCACAGTTAGCTGACTCAGATGTATTAGTAAACACAGTAAATACACATGCAGGGATTTCAAACCTGTCAAGTGACAAAGAATGAAGAATGTACTTCTTTGACAAATCTATAGTTTAGATATATAAAAACATAATTTATTTTATATTCTAAAATGAAAGAGAAGTTTAACTCTTAACTCTCTGAGTATTTGTAAAAATATTTTTATCAAATCTAGTCATGGCTGCTATAAAGCAACCACGACTAGATTTGATGAAAATACAGTATGTGGAGAGTGTATTATCAATAAATCACCTGCAGAGTGGAGATTCCACCCAAGCAATGACTGCAAATTTGCGGCAAAGCATAACCAGCACAAGCAAAGTTTCAGCCAATGGACCTCCGGGTTAAACCCGGAGGTCCATTGGCTGAAACATTGCTTGTATTTTTTGTCGATGTATACACAATTTGAAAGTTATAACTTGCGTGATAATCCGACTCCACGGGTGATTTAGTTACAATGCACTCTCCAGTACTGTATTTTGGGAATTTTTTTCTGACTCAAGAATTCATTGGTCAAAACCTTGATTTAATTATTTATTTATTGAGGTTTAACAACCTTTTCAACAGCCAGGGTCACCTCGTGTCAGACAGTTTTATGGGTGGAGGACGCCGGAGTACCCAGAGAGAACCACCGAACAATGGCAAGAAACTGTCAGGCTCCCCCACATACTAACTCAACACAAGCAGGGTTAGAATTTGTTGAAGACAAGTGCACCATTGACATACAGTACACCTCAGTACACAATGCCACCACCATGTCCCCATGTGGGCAATGGGTGTGAAGTGTCTTGCCCAAGGACACAATGCGGTTGCCGCAGGTGGGATTCGAACCGAGGACCTCTTGGCTTGAAGCCTGCATCTCTACCTACTGAGCCAACGTGCCCCTTTAATTTAATTTACAGGGGGTATCTTTAATTATAAATGTACAAATTTAACATATTCTTGTTGCATTACAAGACATTTGCCGTCGAGGACAGCAATATCCACCAGAAGCAGGATTTAACGAGTTAACCCTGTACTGATAAAGTTAGACAAAAACACCAATCATTTTCCCCCAAATATAACAATAGCAACGCGAAGCATGGCATATGCCCCCTCCTGCAATATCATGGATAGAATTACAAAAAAAAACAAGATCAGTCTTGCAGAACTTTAGTTATAGAGCAGAAACCAATTTCAAGTGTATTTAACATTGGAGGTCACTGTGACCTTTACCTTTGGCACATTGTGGTCGCAATAAATAGGCTTCTTCCACGCATCATACCTAACCTATATATGAAGTTTGGTAAAGATCTGGTTGGTAGAACTTTAGTTATAGAGCGGAAACCAATTTCAAGTGTATTTAACATTGGAGGTCACTGTGACCTTGACCTTTGGTGCACCATGGTCAAAATAAATAGGCTTCTTCCGCTCATCATACTTAACCCACATATGAAGTTTGGTAAAGATCCAGTTTGTAGAAATTTAGTTAATTGATTGAATGCGAAAAGTTATCGGACCGATGGTGACGGATGCCGGGCATGGTGATAACATAATGCCCCCTCCTCAAAGAAGCCAGGGGCATAAAAATTCCTTGACATCTTCTCTGAGAAGGACAAAACATACAATTCACAGTGTATTGACAAGTGCAACAGTATGGGATATTTATTTATTGGGGTTTAACCCTTTACCTAATGCAGACGATACTAAAATTTATGACTTTAAGTATTATTTTTTTCAAAATTTTCAAAATATTTCCAGAAAACCATATCATGTAACTCCCTCATTGGAACGAGCTCGATGAGCTCGTTCCAATGAAGGGTCACATGATATAGTTTTTGTTGTAATTTTCTGAAAATTAATATTTTTTCAACTGCTGAATTTGCATATTATGTGGGCGGATGCAGCCGATTCTTTAGGTGAAGGGTTAACAACACTTTTGACAGCCAGGGTCACCCAATGTCTGACAGTTTTACAGGTGGAAAAAGCCTGAGTACCCAGAGAGAACCACTGAGCAAGCAACCGTCAGACTCCACAACATACTAACTCGACACAAGCAGGGTTAGCATTGGTTGAAGATAAGGCACTATCAACGTACAGTATGCCTTAGTGCACAATTTCAAAATGCCCCCAAGTGGGCAATCAGGACTAAGTGCCTTACCCAAGGACACAATGCAGTACCCCTGTCGAGGATCGAACAGTGGACCTTTTGGTTTGAAGTTCAATTCTGTAACCACTGAACCACTGTGCTCCCAATGGTATACATGTAGGATGGCCAATCTCCCACCACCTAAGTTCAACAGGGACAATATTATGTATAACTCTCAAAGAAATGCATGGACATACAGTATAGAGAGTGGATTGTAACTAAATCACCCGCAGAGTGAAGTTATCACCCAAGCTATAACTTTCAAATTTTGTACACATCGACAAAAAACACAAGCAGTGTTTCAGTCAATGGACCTCCGGATTTAACCCAGAGGCCCATTGGCTGAAACTTTGGTTGTGCTGGTTAGGCTTTGCAACAAATTTGCAATTATTGCTTGGGTAGAATCTCCACTCTGCAGGTGATTTATTGATAATACACTCTCCACGTACTGTACATGTTTCTAGATCACAATATTTTTCTTTGAAATCTGATTACAAGAAATGGTTTAACCCTTTATCCTATTCAGATGATATCAAAATTTATTATTTTAAATATCATTTTTAAAAATTTTTCAAAAAATTTCAACAAAACCACATCATGTGACCCCCCATTGGAACGAGCTCGTTCCAACGAGGTGTCACATGATTTGGTTTTGTTTAAATTTTTTGAAAAATAATATTTTTTCAACTGCTGAATTTGCATATTACGTGGGCGGATTCGGGTGATTCGTTAGGTAAAGGGTTAAGTCCAACAAAGGCAATAACTTGGAAAGAAATACTTGGACACAGCTGTTTCACAATATCATTTCTGTGGTTAACATGTCTAGATATATTCCAACTTAAATGATACTGTATACAAAGATGTGCAGAACTGTATTGTCAGGTTGTTTTTTTTTTCCTTTTACAGAACTTTGAGCAATTAAGAGGAGCAAATTGCTTATCTATTAAATATTTATAATTTATTGACAACATGCATAGATGAAGGAGATTCGATATTGACAAATACAAAATTCACAGGTAAAGGAAGATGCAGCTTTTGTTATCCTTCAATATTTATCATTATACATGTATCCTGCTACTCAATGATAACCCTTTTTCTGACAAATTTCCAATTCTGCTGCACACAAAGGTTACCATTTAAATTTTTTGTTCTTCTAAAAAAAAGTAGCTCATGACTGCTCATTGGAACAAACATTGAACAGCTCACTTCAATGAGTTACATTTTAGATACAGAATATTAAATTTTCAAATACATTTTGACGAAAGGGGCCAGAATTTCAAAGAAAGTGTAACTGGTTGTGATCAGATGAAATTATCTTTCTGCTGTATTCCCTACAGCACTAGAATCTCTAGGGCTGCACGGTATCTCGATAAACCGATATATACCGGTATTCAAACCAATATCGGTTGAATACCGGTGTAATTAGAAAAATACTGGTTTATCGTCATTATTTATTTACTCACAATTTAATTTTCAAGATATCTTGAGTTATTTAACTGTAGCCCCGAATGAATAATATTATCCCTTTACCCAAGGAATCGTCTGCATGTGCTCACGTAATATACAATTTTAGCAGTTGAAAAAATAATTTTCAAAAATTTCAACAAAACTATATCATGCGACTCCTCATTGGAACGAGCTCGTTGAGCACGTTCCAATGAGGGGTCACATGATATTGTTTTGTATACATTTTGGGGGAAAATCTGATAAACTGATTTTTAAATTAATAAATGCTGATATCGTCTGCGTTAGGTAAAGGTTTTTCGAACCGGGTCATCAAGGCATGCTAATTTGTTCCGACTGTGATCTCTCAAGTCTTGATTGTGGTACTTATGTTCCGATATACTGGTATACCGCAGTATTTTTTTTAATACCGATACCGGTATTCAGTTTTGAATATCGTGCAGCCCTAAGAATCTCACCATCTGAAAAGAAATGTTAGAACAACATTGAGTTGATATTACAATACAGTCGGCGTGGACAGGTTGTAATCAACACGTGGGCAATTGTACCTGGTGCTTCATTAATTAAATTTTTGATGATTATTCCTATAAATAGGGTTTGGAATCTAATATTATTGTGTCTGTGGAAATATTGCCAATCTGTGGAAAGTGACCAGTCCACGACGGCTGTTCTGTATATTCATTTCCTTTTTATCACTCGATTTTGATTTCTCAATATTTTATTTATGAAATCTCGACCCACTGGTGTACAGTACGGCCACATTGGAATGGTCAACATCCACGTGTGGACAGTGTTGCCTGTTTGCACTTTTATCAATCAATAATCAGTCCTTTTCAGCAAATATTTAATGAATGAAGCAGTGGGTCGTACCAGATGCTTCTTTCATTGAAAATCTGATGGCGATTCAGTTGTTTTATGTCAGAGATTCACTGTTAACAAATGCATGGAAAAATTGCCCACAAGTGGATTTTGACCTTAGCCATGAGGACCGTACTGTACAAGTGTTCACATCCGTGTCGTGATAACTGATCAAGAAAAATACTACTTTTGTAATAACAGTAGTGAAGTTCATAAGAAACTAAGCCCATTTGTTGCTTGCAAGTCATGTTTCTTTGTTTATTCATTGGTTCTGATGGTATTTTGTAACATATCTTGATAAATTATGACTGCATTACAAGTATACAGATAAGCTCAGCCTATCACTTATCCCTTACAACCCACTTTAGAGAGTTTACACCACAGACATCAGCTGCCAGGTCCTTTCACATGAGTAAAATGGTTCCAGTAGGTAAGGACTGATAAAATTCAAGGCACTTCAAGGCTGCTTCTCCATATATTTCAGGATTTCAGAGTCCTACAACAGCCAAATTCAAGTCAAGAATTTCACTAGTCCAAACTAGGAACTTCGGTCATTACCCCCTCCTCCCACTTCCCTACAAGGGAAGTGGGAAGAGGGGGTAATGACCTGGAGGTCCTTGTTAGGACACTGCATTCACAAACTCTGGCATATAAAGCAATATAGTTATGATGTGTTTCAATAGCATTTTTATTCCATGAACATTCAGGGCTTTTCAAGGCATCTTGACGTTTTTCATGATTTCAAGGTCTTTGTCAAATTCAAGGCCATTCCTTGAATCCAATGCCCCAAAACTATGCTAGAGGTCCTGAGTTCGATCCTCATCCGGGATGACCAGCATTGTGTCCTTGGGCAAGGCACTTTATCCCGGTTGCCTACATGGGGGCACGATGATGCCGTGTACTGCACATCAATGGTGCACATGTCTTCAACAATTGTAACCCTGCTTGAGCGGAACTTGAACAGAGTTAGAATGATGAGGAGCCGACAGTTGCTCATCAATGCCCGGTTGTTCTCTCCGGGTACTCCGGCTTCCTCCACCTGTAAAACTGTCATGGTCACGATTAGCCATTGTGCATAAGTATGTGACCTTAAACACCAATAGGGGGGGGCGCGGTGGCTCAGTTGGTAGAGGTGCAGGCTGCAAGCCGAGAGGTCCTCGGTTTGAATCCCACCTGCGGCAACCACATTGTGTCCTTGGGCAAGACACTTCAACCCCATTGCCCACGTGGGGGCACGGTGACGTTGTGTACTAAGGCGTACTGCACCTGCTTGTGTGGAGTTGGTATGTTGGGGAGCTGACAGTTGCTTGCCATTGCTCGGTGGTTCTCTCTGGGTACTCTGGCTTCCTCCACCCGTAAAACTGTCACGGTCATGGTTAGCCATTGTGCAGAAATACGTGACCTTAAACACCAATAAAAAAATAAATAATAAACACCAATAAATAAATAAATGCCCCACAAGTACCCCGAATAACGCAGAACATGCTTGCAAAACAGGGCCTACGAACCTCAAATTTCAGGTCGAGTTGAATCTTGAATCAAATCTGAGGCACCAGATTTCAAATCAGATTTAATCTCGAATTGAATCTCACCACTTTTCAAGTTGTGGATATTGCACCTTGTTACAACCGTAAATATTGTCAGTCTCCGCTCAAGTGTTGCATGTAATAGCGACTTGTGTTTGGACAAATGGAGAAAAAAAGAAAAAGCCTAATATTCCAGAATGGTATTAAAGTAATTTCTTCGGAGGAAACTCCTTAACCCTTTACCCAATGCAGACGATATCAAAATTTATTATTTTATATATATTTTTTTCAAATTTTTCCAAAAATTTCAACAAAAACCATATCATGTGACCCCTCGTTGGTACGAGCTCGATGAGCTCGTTCCAACGAGGAGTCACATGATATTGTTTTGTTGAAATATTTTGAAAAATAATATTTTTTTAGCTGCTCAATTTGCATATTACGCGTGCGGATGCGGCCGATTTGTTGGGTAAAGGGTTAAACTCCTCTTCTCTCATCAGATCTCCTGTATAAGAGACCTGATGATAGAAGAGTTCAAGAGGAGACATTTTGTAGGATTTTGAGGTTTATTTACTAAACTTGTTATCATTAACCCTTAACCCAATGCAGACGATATCAAAATTTATTATTTTAAATATCATTTTTTCAAATTTTTCAAAACATCTCAACAAAACCATATCATGTGATCCCTCGTTTGAAAAATAATATTTTTTCAGCTGCTGAATTTGCATATTACGCGGGTGGATGCGGCTGATTCATTGGGTAAAGGGTTATAACTTAAAAAGTTTTGTTCATTTCACAATGTGGGTTTGGAGCTGTGGGTAGGGTCTTGTAGGAACATATACATTATTGTCAGGTTGTTGTTTTCAATGAACAACAGAACAAGAGACAACAAAAATATGTAAGCTCATTTTTTAGTAAATTGCAAAAAAAATTAAAATTTCATTTTTGGCTATGTTTTTTTGGTGAAAACTAAAAAAAATAAAATGTGAGAGATTTTCATGAATAGTGCTGGCCAGTTATGGCCATTAAACTTTAACACTCTGGTAGTGCAACAGAATTTTCTCCAATCCTTCTGTTTTTCTCTGGTTTAACTATGAATTTAACCAATTATATCTTGATTGACAGAGCTCACTGAGCTTTGTCAAACAATATATATTTGATTAAATATCAAACTGCATTACGGGAAATATTTTCTGCTGAAAACTTTGCCATTTTGACATCAGAGTTTTAATTTAATCTTATTTGTTTTACAAGGACTGGCGAACAAGTTATGCAACTTATATTAATAACGCCTCTCCTTGGCTCAATGGTGCAGGTGTGTGGGATGACCTTCATAGCGGCAACTTTGTGGCCTCGCTCTTCTCGAATACCACACAGGGATCTTTAGCCTGTACAGAGTATGTCTCTCTCAGCACAGAGGACAGCCATTTTACGTGCCCACCTGATAGGACGGAATGATGTGACAGCATCAACCTCAAAATTGATGCTGATAGAGAGTGTTCGGACACCTCGAGAACTTTCCCTGACTGGGCATCGATCCCGGGACCTCTGGCATGAGAGACCAGTGTACTTATCCAATCGGCCACCCCTCTCTGAGGGTTGAGCTAGGTGAAGTATTAAAAACACCACATATATTACCACCAAGCTACTACGCAACAAAGTCCAAGATTATAGAATATTCTTGTCAACAAAATATTTGTTACTGCTGGTTACTGACAGTTTTGTTTGTCCCTCCATGTGTAATCAACATTCTGAAAGTATATATGAAGTTCAATATGTACACTTCAGGAGCTCCTAGTACAGTACAGCCTGTAAAAAAGTGTGCCAATAGACAAAATTATCCTCTGAATAAATCATGATCCAATTGACAACACTAAGGAAAACTGTTCCAGGCACCAGTAAAAAAAAAAAAAAGTGTGAGATCAATACAAAATCCCGATTTTGGAGATGAGCTGGACATACAGTTAAAACTGGAAGTCCTGTCACGAATAGTGCGCTTATCTCAGCTTAATTGCGCATTGGAATTGTGCGCAATTGCCATATCGAATGGCATCCAAACCACGGTAGGTTCTCCTGGTTACCCATAGCAAACACATGCAATGTTTCTGCCAATGGACCTCCGGGTTACCCGGAGGTCCATTGGCTGAAACATTGCTTGTACACAGGCCATATGTACAGAATTTGATAGCTTTACTTGGGCCATAACGCGCATATTAACGCACATATCAACGTGCTATTTGTGCGCATTTCATGACAGGACTTCTAGTTTTAACTGTACATACTCAACCTTATTTTTTTTTTTTCAATAAGTATCTATGAATTATTTACATTCCCGTCGAAGAAAAACAGTAGGCAATTTATCCTTACTAAAGTCACAATCCTTTTCCAAGTTATGAAAAAATCATTTATTGGCCATTTCACTTGAATCTCTATTTTCTCTCAATTGCATTCAGTTTCTTTACACAAGCTCGTTCCAATGAGGGGTCACATGATATGGTTTTGTTGAAATTTTGTGAAAATTAATATTTAAATTAATAAATTTTGATATTGTCTGCATTGGGTAAAGGGTTAACTGGTAGAGTGATAAAATATTTTTGATCCTTATTTATTCTATTTATTGGGGTTTAACGACACTTTCTGTCACCTCATGTAAGATAATTTTACGGGTGGAGGAAGCAGGAGTATCCAGAGAGAACCACTGAGCAATGGCGTGCAACTGTCCGACTCCCCAATGTACTAACTCAACACAAGCATTGGTTGAAGACATTTGCACTATCGATGTGAAGTACGCCTTAGTACACAGTGCCACCATGCCTGTATTAGATGGACTGAGGCAATTATAGGTCTATAAATAAGGGAATTTGATGATTGTCCGGGTAATTGGTTCACATATTCAGATTCTTCATTCAATTAACCTAAGTGTCCTCTTTAACCTGTATGCAAATAACAGGTCAAATCTGTACTGAAGGTATGGTACGGGTGTCTGGAAAATATATTCAATCAACAGGGTAAAATAAATGTACAGTCAACACAATAAAAGAAGGAAACAAATCTGTTTTGTTCAATAGTGTTCACTTGTATACTAAATATGATGTCAATCCACCAGGCATTTTAAAAAAAAGTTTTAAAACTCAGTGGTCAGACCGACAGACACACTGACCAACAGTGCCACATACCAAGATGCTTGTCACAGCTAAAAAATTCTCATGTTGAAAAATCTCCTGTGAAAAACAACTTGGCACCCAACAAGTCAACCCTTTATTCAACCAATGTAACAGTCAAAACCAGCCAACGTGATTCACTAAAATCACTATTCAATTTTCATTATTTTTTTTCCCCCTCAATGTTGTGAGCTTGTTGATCTCATTCCAGTGAGGGGTCGTAAGCTATGTTTGGAAGGAAAAAAATAAAAAAAATTAGCTGTTCAAAACTTTTGTTCACAAGAGTCGTCTGCCTTTTGTGTCAGGTAAAGGGTTGACTGATATATCAATCTGGTGATTACAGTAGCATGGCATTGAAGGTGAACAAAGCATCTCAGAAATTGCAAACTTGTGACACAAACCTCCCTTAGTTCCTGTGTTAAAAACAAGAAACTTACCGAAATATATTCAAATATATTGTTCATCCACCAAAATGTGAAATTATTCATCTGGCTGTCTACAATCAAAGTTTGTTTACTATTGACTCAAGAAATGACAATACCAATTAACACACTGCAGATAAAAATGTTAATTGGCAACAACATTCAAACTGGAAAAGTGGAGAAGGCAATTTGGGTGGAGATTAGTATAAATCTCTTGATGAGTCCAACATCAGGAAAATCTGTCATACCATAGACGATCAATCAGTAGGTAAAAAATGTGACAGTAATGTATTATTTTCAGCTGTATTTGCAAGTACACTTGGCATCAAATTAAACTGTCTCAAGGCAAGCAAACAGTGAAACTAGAGCTGACCACCAGAGATGGCCAATCTTCCCAAAAATGCCCCGATACATTAGACCAGCAGAACTTAGGAGGAAACTTGGAAAAAAATTTGTATGTTAACCCTTTACCCAACGTAACAGCCAAAACCGGCCAGTGCTATTCACAAAAATCGCCAATACATTTTCATTATTTTTTCATTTTTTGTCTCAAAAACATAGGTTATGACCCCCCATTGGAACAAGCTCACTGAGCTTGTTCCAATGAGGGGTCATAACCTATGTTTTTGAGACAAGGAATGAAAAAAATTAGTTATTCCAAGAATTTTATTTGCAAGTGTCGTCTGCTTTTCATGTTAGGTAAAGGGTTAAAGGACACAATGACCTTGACCATTGGCATAATGATCCCAATATAAATGGGAATCTTCCTCTTATCATACCCAATCCACATGTCAAGTTAGTTTTTGATTGGCTCAGCAGAAACCGAGAGAGGAAACCAGGTAAATTTGTAAGTCAAGAGTTTCGGTTCGTATCCCACCTGCGGCGATCACGTTGTGTCCTTGGGCAAGACACTTCACCCCCATTGCCCACGTGAGGGTATGGTAATGTTGTGTAATAAGGCGTACTGCACGTCGATGGTGCACCTGTCTTCAACCAATGTTAACCCTGCTTGTGTGGAGTTTGTATGTTGGGGAGCTGACAGTTGCTCGCCGTTGCTCGGTGATTCTCTCTGGGTACTCCAGCTTCCTCCACCCGTAAAACTGTCAAGGTCATGATTAGCCATTGTGCAGAAATATGTGACCTTAAACACCAATAAATAAATAAATAAATAAATAAATAAATAAATAAATAAATAAATAAATAAATAAATAAGTCAAGGGTTATTGTGAAGTTCGCCTTTGAAAATGAATAGGGGTCTTCCACTAATTATGCACATTCCATGTGTGAAGTTTGGTTTTGATCAGCACAGCGGAATTTTAATTGGAGAGTGGAAACCAACTTCCAACAAATTTTCAGGTTTGAGGTCACTGTGAGCTTGACCTTAGTTAGGTACAATGACCCCAAAATAAATAGGGTTCCTGCTCTCATGATCCAAGCCTGGAAATAAGCTGACTGCAATCTGCAGAATGAGGTACCCAGGGGTAATTTGGTGATGCTACCCTGCACAGCAGGGTTGCATCACTAAAATTACCATATGTGAACCTCAGTCTAAATCAAGGTCTCACGTTTAAACAGAAAGAGGAACCCAGAGGATATAGTGGGGGATTCTAGCCCACTGTATGGGATAGCAACAGCAAATTCACCCTCTGGGGACCTCCATCTGCAAATGACAGACTGCTTATTTCCAGGCTTGCTCTTATTATTCCTCCACCCACAAATCAAGCTGGATTTTCAATCGCCAAACAGAACTTCAATTTGAGACCACGGCAGCTGTACTGTATTACAGATGCTGAGGTTGTTTAACTCTTAACCCACTGAGTATTTTCAAGATATTTTTTATCAAATCTAGTAATGGCTGCTGTGAAGCTAGATTTATTGAAAAATTCATCTAAATTTAACTCAAATCACTGGTGAAAGAATCCATTCAACTTTCAGGGGGAAAATTTGATTGATTGTGTCCAAATTTTACTTATTTCAGTGGTAAAAGAAATCCTGTCCAGCAGGAATATCCACCAACAGCATGCAAGGAGTTAACTCTTGGAACCCTAGCGGCTGCTTTTCCGGCCAGGAACATGATGGCTGTTCAGTAAATGTGTGGGGTAGACCCATCCATATTTTCAACATGCAGCCCTGAGGCTGCACATTGAAAATATTGATAGGTCTACCCCAAATAATGAATATGGACTCTTCCAAATTCTGGCATGGAAGATACATGTACCACTAGAGGATAAAGGGTTAATGTTGGGAAGTTTTATTCATCAATAATAATACTCAGCAGGGTACATCTGAGGTCAAAACAAAAATAACAGTATGGATTTCTTTGTATGATAATCAAACTGAAACACAAACAAGTGCAAGTGTAGATGAAGCCATGTCCAACTGCCCAGGTGGTGGCATAGTGCGTCAATAATGCACTTGTCTTCAACCAATCCTTACCCTGCTTGTGTAGAATTAGTACACTGGGGAGTCTGACAGTTTCTTACCCTGGCTCAGTTGTTCTCTCAAGGTACTCCGGCTTCCTCCACCCGCAAAACTGTCTGACACGAGGTGACCCTGGTTATCAAGTGTCATTAAACCCCAATAAATGAATAAATAAATAGATGAAGCAAGGACTGTTATTAACCCTTTACTGAACGAATTGGCCATATCCATCCAGAAATTACAAATTGAGCCATTGAAAAAAATTATTTTCCAAAACATTTTCAACAAAACTCATGTGACCTCTCACCGAAACAAGCTTGTTCCAATGAGGGTCACATAATACGGTTTTGTTGAAATTTTTTAAGAAATTCGAAGAAAAAATAACTAAAATAATTTATTTATTTATTTGAGTTTAACAACATCTTCCACAGACAGGGTCACCTTGTGACGAACAGTTTTACGGATAGAGGAAGCCGGAGTACCGGGAGAGTGTCAAGGTGATAGCTAAAAGTTGCGATTTTCTTGTTTAAAAGTGTAGATACTTTCGATAATCTTTTTGAATGGGTTAAACATAAAACGTAAAGATAGGTATATGCCAGACCCCGAAAACGGATTTGTCATTTAAACAGACCAGCAATAATTCGAGCGGTGGTAATAAAGTGTGAAATTTAATGTCCATTATTGAGCATCTGTTGAACACCACATTGGCGGTCTGAATAAAACATTAAAGGTCGGAAAAGCCAATATCCTCCTGCAGTCATTATCTATGTAATTATGGCCAGTTAATAGATAATTGTTGTAGAATGGTACATCGTGCATGCTCTGGGTACACACCCATATTACGCAACTAGCCTGTCATGAGATGTCAGGAAATATCGAAATTCGAGTCTTTGAAAGGAACTTTAAAGCAAATATTAAATTAAGACTGATGATCTAAGCAGCCAAGTACAAGAGAAGCGATTAAACTGAGAATTAATGTTCTGGCTTTGGAAATAAAAAATTGGGGGGGGTTCTCGAAAAATTCATTCCAGTCTGAAGGTGCGTAGGGCTGTGGGTTGTTGCATGAAGATGGGGATGTCCCATGCTATAGGTTACAGGAGGAGCCGCATTGATGCGACTGTATAGGCATGTTGTTATGTAGGGGAGCCACAGAGCTCATATTTAGAATAGGAGCAGTCGCTGGACAAGTTGGTGGCCATATTTGAGAATACTATCAGAAACACAAAGTACGAGCTCAGGGAGCTAATTTGCATTTAGGTAAACGGCATTACCTGTTTTAGAAGGCAAGCCATACATAGGCAGAGTAGGCTTTGCCTGTATGAACGTTATTATTCTGAGACAAACATAAGGAAGAATTTAACCCCATTGGTGGCGACTGCTTGTGTGAAAAGCATCAAGTAAAGTGACAATAAGCTAGTGGTCGTGCGACGGCAGTGGTAGAGTGACATCCCGTCACTTGTTGGAGGAAAGGTGTCCCGACAAAGCGACAATATGTTAGTGGACGTGCGACGGCAGTGAAAGGAGTGAAGTGAAGAGGTGACCAAGGAAGAAATACCAGTGGCAGTGAAAAGGAGGAAAAACCAGCAACAACAGAGAATGCAGGCCCGCAAGTAACTCAAAATCTGTGTGGGTAGGGGGTGACTGACGTTTTGTTTTCTTATTCTTTTGGATTCCATGTAAGTCACAAATTATCATATCTATTTTTATATATATGTATTAAAATTGTTGTTTTCAGTGAACCCCTGTTGATTTATGCTTTTCGAGGAAAAGTTATTACCTAACTCCTTCAGGATAAGAACCACCCCAACAAAAGTGCAACGGGTGGGTTCGTTACGGCGAGACATACGTTAACGCACCGATTCAGGCGACACTCCTTGAGTTTTGACTGAATACACGGCGTGAATCTATTTCCCCCATCAATGACAAAGCCCCTGTTTCCGACAGAGAATCACCAAGTAATGGCAAGCACCTGTCAGACTCTCCAATGAACTAACTCCACATATGTAAGGTTTGTATTTAAGACAGGTGCACCATCAATGTGCATTACATGTACACCTTAGTACACAGCACCAACATGCCCTCATGTGGGAAATCAAGGATTAAGTGCCTTGGCCAAGGACACAACGCAGCTCCTCCATAGTGGGAATCAAACCGTAGCTAAATTATTAATTTCCTTATCATGCGCATTTGGTAAAGGGTTAATGCTTCATTGTAAACAAACATTTGATCACAAAATGGACAGAGAGTGTATTTAAATTTGAGAAAGAAAAATTAAAGTGTCATACAAGAAAAAAAATTACAGCTTGTGGTAAATACATGTATGTCGAGTGACAGAGTGGGCGATGGGATAATAAACTAGCTTATGACTCCACCTCCCCCCCCCCCTACATAAATCTGGGAGAGGGGAACACATACAGTACAAGTCAAAATAAGTTGTAGGATAACAACTATAAACTATGTATCTTTCTCTTCCTATACTGATAAGACCAGAATCTGACATCATTTTCTGGAAAGCTTGCACTGAGAGCTTTCTAGAAAATGAGGTCATATTCTGATCTTATCAGTGCAGAAGCAGCAGTATACGTAGTTTATTGTGGTTATGCTACAACTTATTTTGACTTGTACTGTAACTTAACTTATCTTATCCATGTGGGATGATATATGCAAAAGTGAAGGAAGAAATTGTGGAACATCATAATATAACCTACAGTACCTTAATCAATAAACTAGACCAGGGAATTATTAAATCGCGACCCAATGCATAAAAATAATTTTTCCGCTTTTCTCCTCATCGCACTGTAGAATCTCAACCGTCGGAAAAGAAATCCAAGACCACCGAATTTAAGCTTCAAAATGTGTATTTTCAATTGATTCAGAACTGGTTTTTCAATATTTTATTTCGTCTCTGGCACCCTGTTGCCCTCAATGGATGATTTATGAAATCTTGCCCCACTGGTGTACTAGTGTGTCGTGACCTGATCACAGTACTGTAGGCCAGTTAATCCTTTATGCGATGCACATGATATCATAATTGTTTTTTTTTCCTATTTTTTTTTAAAATTTCAACAAAACAATATGATGTGACTCATCATTGGAATGAGTTTGATGAGCTTGTTCCAATGACAGATCACACAATACGGTTTTGTAGAAATTTTTTTAAAGAAAGTTTTTACAACTGTTCAATTTATATCTTATGTGGGTGGATACGGCCGATTAATTAGGTTAAGAAGAGTTAACTGGGCCATTTCAGTTACATGGACCCAAACAAATCAATTTATCGGTTCCTAAAAATGGACTAGAACTGTTTGCATCATAAGATATCTTGTAGTCTTCTGTTGTAAACAGAACTATTTTTGAAGTGCCGATTGTTAAAAAAAAAATATATATTCCACAGTTCTGAGAGTGCAGTTGCAAATGCCATATGCCTTTATTGATATTATTCTCCTCTCAATAGATCAAGTAATATGGAATCATGCCAAGATTTGATCAAGTGGTACTTCAGGAAAGTCAAGGGACACCCTGTCTGTCACTGCTACACAAATCTTTCATAATCGGTTCAAACAGTATCAATAATATAACAATTTGCCAGCAGATATTAGATCGAGCACTTCCTTCAAGAGTGGTTCTTCGTCCCAGGAAGCTGATGGCATAAATCAATATTCCACTCAGCTGGAAGAGCAATCGCATACACTAAACTTAGACAAGGTGGTTTCTGTCAATGCACAGTAAGGAATTCACATAACAGACTAACCCTTTGAATTCTGGTGGTATCTTCCATGCCAGTTCAATACAGTTAAAACTAGGAGTCCTGTCACGAATAGTGCGCTTTTCTAGGCTTAATTGCGCATTGGAATTGCGCGCAATTGCCATATCGAATGGCATCCAAAGCACGGCAGGTTCTCCTGGTTACTCAAAGCAAACACAGGCAATGTTTCTGCCAATGGACGTCCGGGTTACCCGGAGGTGCATTGGCTGAAACATTGCTTGTGCACAGGCCATATGTACAGAATTTGATGGCTTTACTTAGGCCATAATGCTTACATTAATTCGCATATCAACGTGCTATTTGTGCGCATGTCATGACAGGACTTCTAGTTTTAACTGTAGCAAGAATTAGAAGAGTCCATATTCATTATTTGGGGTAGACCAATCAATATTTTCAACGTGCAGCCTCTGGGCTGCACGCTGAAGATATTGATTGGTCTACCTCACAAGTATACTGAACAGCCATCCTATTTAATAACGTTATGGCGTGTCATGTTCCTGGCAGGAAAAATGTCCGCTAGGATTCAAAGGGTTAACCCACAAGAGTAAGTCAGTCTGTACACAGAGTTCAAACTCCCATGAGAGAAAAAAAACAGGATTTTTCAAGGGCGGTTTCCAGAAACTTCTTCTAAAATTTATTTATTTATTTATTGGTGTTTAAGGTCACATATTTTTGCACAATGGCTGATCATGACCACAACATGAGTATCATCTCAAGATGTGTGAGCGTTAATAAGCCATGTTGCCCATTTTGCACCTCCCAAGCATTGGTGACTGGGTCCTATTTTACCAGTAAAACAGAGCCTGTTTACCGCAGTGAACATTTGTACATTTGTTACATGCAATTATCTGAATACATTATTTAAGAAAGTCCAATTCTGTTGTAATTTTAAGGGAAGGGAATTTCAGTTTTATTTTAGAATTGAAGCATTTTCAAAAACCTGCATGAAACACTGATCTCAATTCAACTGGATTATTGAAACATCAGCAAAAAATATCAACTCAATCTGCCCATCTAAAAAGATGGCATCACGTCAATCAAAGAAGTAACTCCTGACATTTGGTGATGTGAAAACTGTTACTCTGTTCATTTAATGAAAGCCTATGATGAAAACTAGTAACATGATATCCATTTTCAAATCTTGGCACTTGTTTTTTGTCAATAACTAAAATATGTTGTAAAATATTGAATTTGCACAGTACAGCTGCCGTCGACTGGTCGTACTCCATGCGTGGGCAGTGATGTCCATGTATGTTATGTTTACCAGTTAATAAAAATCAGCAGCAGCAAATTTTCATTCATGAAGCACCAGGCTGTACCTGGTGCTTCATTAATTAAATTTTTGATGATTATTCCTATAATTTGTGTTTGGAATCTACAGTACAGTCGCCGTGGAATGGTCAAAATCCACGCGTGGGAAGTGTTGCCCACGGACGCTTTTCTCAATCCATAATCAGTAGTTTTCAGCACATATTCCATGAAAGATGCACAGGGTCATACCAGACGCTTCTTTCATTGAAAATATGATGGTGATTCCATTGTTTTATGTCCGGAATTCACCGTTAATGCAAGCATGGAAGTACTGCCTACGCGTGAATTTTGACCTTTCCACGACGACCATACTGTAATATTATTGCATCCGTGGAAATATTGCCCACCCGTGGAAAGTAGCCAGTACACAGTGGCTGTACTGTGTGAACCTACGAAATTGATTTGAACAAACGTGAATCTAACCTCACTAAGGATGGTGCACAATAAATACCAAAAGATCCTGACTGGTGATTCTGGATAAGAAAGTTTTTAAACAATTTACCGAAATACAGGCTCTTGTTTGGAGCCCAAACATGAACCTTGGGACTTGATTTGACTAGACAGTTGAGATCTTTCCTCTGTCCACTTTTGGTATCACAGTACTGTATAGTATCATATCAATATTTATTTGTCAAAAAATGTTTTGTGATTTCATTTTTCCATAAATGGATGCAGTGAGTAACAAATGTCAGGTTGATAACATCACCAGATTTATGCTACAGTGCAATGTTATGTCTTACAGTAATTTTGGCAGTTACTGTACATAAGTCTTCAAGAATTATTATCAATCAGTTTTAGCTGACTGCACAAGAATACAATGTGGTAAGACGGACTAATTTGTCACGTGACACGGCTCCTTTGTTTTAGCTGTATTCCACAGAAGTGGAGAGGGTTACTTGTGAAACAAGAAAGTAATTTGGCAAAGTACAGTACGTGCCAAGTGTATTACATCTCAATCACCCGCCCCTGTGATGAGTGAAAATCACATTTTTCAGCCGGTGTCACACGGCGTTGATTTTTGGACACCGTGGCATGAAAAGGACTATGAAGATCAAATCTTTGTTCTGTGAAAACAGTAGTTAATTAAATTTGAGAAAACAAAGGATTTATACATGGGTATTGTTGTGACCCAGTGTTCAACCGTGACGCTTTGACTTTGAGTATGTACATGTAACAATAATAAGAGTATGTGCTTCTGTCAACTCGCAATTCACAAAATAATTCACACGTGGCTATTTTCTCTCGACATTTTGTCACATGAAGAAAAAATAAATAAATTGAAAATGCTTCAAATAAAACAAAGTGCTAACCCAGAGTCGATGTTTTCTTTCCCTGGTACGAAAACTGTGTACGCATTCTGTTTGACTAACCCAGACTGGCCTACCTAAATATTATTTATGCAGTTGGTAAGTTTACCCACTGAAAATTTATTTATTAAATCAACCTGGACTCTGGGTTCGACTCGTATCTCAACTTCTATTTTGAAACGTGATTCAGGCGGTGCGAGGGTGAAAAGTATACCGTGGAGATTTTTTTTATGTTTAAATCCCAACAATCTGTAGCCGTTACAAGGCAGAAACAGAAACAAAAGACAGGCGAGTTGAGATGAGTAGGTACCACGGTGCCGTTCCCTCGGCGAACTGTGAGCGTCCCTATTTGCCCCACTGTCTTTCTTTTTGTCATTTTATGGTAGACCCTTCATGTGAATGAACACTTCCATGTCTAGATACTAAATAATAATAACTCTTTGTCTAAACATAAAATGTCAAGTAAAATCAACAGGCCCTATTTAAGGTGGCTCAGAAAAATATATAAGGGACGGGACCTCGGGTAAAACGTTTTCTTGAAACATCACATTTCACCCCCACCACCCGGTGGAAATACGGACGAGCCTCCGAGGACATGCCAGAACTTAATTTCTTGAGAGCTGCCCCCTTGAGCAACCCCCTCCCCCCATGTCATTTAATGGTTATGCTGCACGTTATCACTAACAATGATAAAGAAGCATCGTGGAGTCTCTTCTGTTTTGGCCCAGATGCATTGTAAATCAGCGGAGGAGGGGATGTGGGGGTAAGAAAAATCTCGCCGGTAGGCCAAGTTAAACTTTTATGCGTAGGCCTAACTCCTCCCATCCCAATCTTTTTTTTTTGGAAGAGTCAGTCAGGTTTACACGGCAGGCCATAAATAAATTTCACCCCGACTAAGATTTTTAGTCTGTACCTTGAGCCAAGGGCATCTAGCTAGGTTTTCCGCAATCGAGAGCTGCTGTGGGGTGGGGGTGGGGGGGTTTGAAAAGAAATTATATTCACTGGCGGAAACCTTACTTACCCTCGCCCTATTGGCGCCATTAATTTGTTCACCAGCCCCTACCCTCCATTCTCAACATCGCCATGGTCAATTTTCCGACCACTTTCCGATTTCAACACAAGGCCCCCCCCCCCCCTCCACCCAATGAGGGATTTGACAAAAAGCTTGTTGGACCATCAAGCGAATTTTCAGATAACAGGCCATATGGTAGGTTATCTATGAGCCGCCAGGTTGCTGGACACCCCTTGATAACGAATAAGTGTACAAGCAAATTCTTTTGTATGAGGTAGTCCCATTGTGAATCGTCTCGTAATGGCTGGACGTAATGGTTATTCCTACCCCTCCAACATTCTACATTGGTCATCGCTGTGCAACCCCCCCCCTCCCCCCCCCTCCCCCCATGCCCACCATATCAATTCTCTGGCAACGGAGGGTTGTAGTCATCCCGTCCTCATGGTTCTTGGGGGGAAAAAATGACACAACCCCACCCATCATAAACAAGCTATATATATTCCGTGGTTCTGATTAAACGGGTTTTCACGGTTCTGGTATAAGTTCGTCTTTCTCTCTTCATCTCAAATGTTTTTGGCTGCCAGAGTCTTATTGTCAAGTGGTTCTGTTTTGAAGCAAAATTCGAACTAAACCGTCCATATCAATGGGCTATTAAGAATAACATAAGGTTTATACAATAATCGGTAGCTGTTTGATTAAACTTCTGATCATTAATCCTATTGTAGTGACTAATTAAAAAAGATTATTGCCACTGGTTTTAATTGCTGAACAAATTACTAGAATTATTTATTATAGTTATATGTGCTAACTCAAAAAGGATGTTGAGGTGGGACTTCTCTGTACATAGTCGATTAATTGGGAACAAGTGTCAAAATTATCAGCTGTCCGAATTCAATGAACTATTTCTCGAGTTGAAGAAAAACGCCTGATTCTAAATTTCATCTGTCTGTGTTTTCAAAGCAAGGCTGTTATCCATAATTTGCCAATAGTACACACTGAGTGGCTGGGATTAGACGAGGGGTAAGTATTGGTTGATTATGACAAAAACACTCATGTAGTGAAGTTTCCACTCACACAGTGTGCTCAGGTTCTGTGAAAAAGCTTACAGCACACTGGAGACATACTTCAGTTTGAACGCCTCAAGAATTCGTTTCAATGCCACTAGACCAAAATACCAAGTTTTTTTACTTTAATTTAACCCGGCAGGGCGAACTGAGTGGAACGAAAAGCATTCAGACGATAAAATGGCTGACTTCTCATACACGTGTTGTTTGGAAGTTGTGAAAAAATAATGCCCTCGTATTTAAAAAACACACTTTCTGGTGTGTTCTTTCAAATGATATTGATGAACAAAAAGTCAAAACATACGATCACTGTTTTTCTTTCATTCGAATGCGCATTTCTTTAACCATTTAACTCAGAAATGCATGTCCAATCAGAATATCGATTCACCCCAAACAGCCGACTTTGTGGTGAGAGAAACCCCAACCGTAAAATTGGCCTTTGACTGATTTCTGATGTTGGGTAAATAACTTTTTGGATATCACTGATAGACATGGCTGCCTTTTTATTTGTTTATTTTTTATAATAATTTTACCAATTAACAGTAATATTTCTATCGACACCCAAATGGGAGGGGGGGGAAGGGGGGGGGGCAATTCAGATACAATTTTTTTTGCCCAACCCCCACTTTTGAAAATGAAAGAAGTTTTCATCATTTAATTATTAGTTAACCCTTGGCTGCATTCAATGGTACATGTAGGTTAAACAGATAGATCTATAATAAGCCCAAACAAGTCCAACTGAAAATGAAAGTGTCAATGACACTGTAGCTCAACTTGTCAAGACAAAGACATGTACATGTATAGTATGTGACACACCAATGACAAACATCTAGGTAATGACCTGATAACAAAGGTACATATAAAGTATTGTAACGGTCCGTACATAAATACTGACCGTTGCCTGTAACAAATGTATAGGTAAAGTATTGTAAAGGTGGGTGACAGTCAGATGCTGAACTAGAAAAGAAATATTTGAGTCCCAGAATGGGTCTGACTGAACCCCAAAATATTTGTTCTCATAGCACAGTGATAACAAAGGCACCCCAAAACACACTCGTTCCTGTCCCAAGGTGAAAACAAAAGTACCCAAGAAGTTTTGTGAAGATAAACAAAAGTACCCAAGAAGTTTTGTGAAGATCAGTTCATAAATACGAGCTGTATAGAACTTGTGACAAAAAACTGATTGGACCTAATTTCGGTACAAAATGGCCACTGGCAGCCATCTTGAATTTTGTACCGTACCCAGAAACACTCATTCTCATCCCAAGGTGATAACAAAGGTACCCAAGAAGTTTTGTGAAGATTGGTTCATAAATACAGCCTCTACCCTGAGCCATATTGACATGTGTGCTTACATTGTGTAAGTAGCACTGAATAAATCAAAGTTCATCTAATTTGCATAATTTCTGCACGAAAAAAAAAAACCTTACAATGTGTGATGTATTCCATGTTACTAAACATTCATACAAAAATTTATTCAAATCAGAACTTTCATACAGAAGTTCTGTACAAAAGACTGATTGCACTAATTTTGGTACAAAATGGCTGCTGGTGGCCATCTTGAATTTCAGACCACACCCAAAAACACTCGCTCTCATCCCACGGTGATAATAAAGGTACCCAAGAAGTTTCGTAAAGATTGGTTCATAAATATGGCCTCTAGTCTGAGCTGTATAGAAGTTGTGTACAAAAAACTGATTAGACCTAATTTCGGTACAAAATGGCCACTGGCAGCCATCTTGAATTTTAGACCACACCCAGAAACACTCGTTCTCGTCCCAAGGTGATAACAAAGGTACCCAAGACATTTCGTGAAGATCAGTTCATAAACACAGACTCTAGTCTGAGCCGTATTGACATGTGTACTTACTGTGTGTAAGTCGCACTGAAAAAATCAAAGTTCATCTAATTTGCATAATTTCTGCACGAGAAAAAAACCCGTATTATATGTGATGTATCCCATGGTACTAAACATTCACACAAAAAATTATTCAAATCACCGCTTTCATATGGAAGTTCTGTGCAAAAATCTGATAGCACCTAATTTTGTACAAAATGGCTGCCATCGGCCATCTTGAATTTCGGACCGGACCCAAAAACACTCATTCTCGTCCCATGGTGATACCAAAGGTACCCAAGAAGTTTCGTAAAGATCGGTTCATAAATACGGCCTCTAGCCCGAGCCGTATTGGCATTTGCACTTACAGTACTGAAAGTAACCCCAAAAAACATCAAAATTAGTCTAATTTGCACAATTTACGCACGAGAAAAAAACCCGTATTATATGTGATGTATCCCATGGTACTAAACATTCATACAAAAAATTATTCAAATCAGAGCTTTCATATGGAAGTTCTGTACAAAAAACAGATTTCTGCATCGTTGGTACAAAATGGCGGCTGGCAGCCATCTTGAATTTCGGACCGCACCCCAAAACACTCGTTCTCGTCCCACGGTCATAACAAAGGTACCCAAGAAGTTTCGTAAAGATCGGTTCATAAATACGGCCTCTAGCCCGAGCCGTATTCAATTGTTGACGTTCGGACAGACGGACAGACGGACGACGGGCCATGACAAAAGCTCAAATTTGGCTTCGCCAAAGTTGAGCTAAAAATCTTTTTTTTTTGCATCAACTTAATTATTATAACTCAGGTCGTGAGCTCTCGTTGGACCGAGCTCGTTCCATTTAAGAGTCTACAGACATGTTTTTCCGGAAATCATTTTTAAAAAATAATTGAATCTGCCTAGTGATCGGGCAATCATTTTCTGAATTGGAAAAAAAAATTAAGCCAAAATATGAATTTATTTTCACTTTTAACCGAAACTCGGGACCCGGGGCAAAGTAGGCCTGTATGGCTACACCAAACTGTATTGGAGGACGTTTTGTTGGGAGGGGGGGGGGGGGGGGAGGCAAACTTACCCTGCTGAATCCTTCATGACATTCATTGATAGACCTTGAAATATACTCTGCTTCTCATTTTCAGTAAAAGTGCTCGTCAGTCGTCAATTTTACAGCCACAAACGCAAGATACCATAGGCTATATTTCCAAAAAATAAAAGACAAAAACAATATCCACGTGTCTTTCAATTTTAAGTTTTAATTTTCAAGTTTGTTTTATCTCCGGTCACTAATCTTTTTCACCCTTGAACACGGTATGGACACGGTGATTTATTCTTTCATAATTACACCGTGTGACACAGTGTCTGCCGGTGATTTTAAAAAAAACGACCACCACGTTGGGTGTTGGAGACGTAATACACTTGGCACGTACTGTAGTTCGTCTTCCCAGTTTCAGTAACAGTATCTCATTTAGCATAGAGCAAGTTTAATTATAAAAGTTTATTTTTAAAGCGTATTTTCAACCTTTCACCACCCCATCATTCTCCAGGCCTTACCTTAGGGACATATTTTTGGCCGCCCAGCAGCTTAGTGCTGGTAAAGAAAGGTATTGGGATCAGTCCATAAAGGACATGATCTATTTGACAGATGCTCTTTGTAGTACTATGTATAATTTGTAAATATTTGTGTTGTCATTGGCTATACTTTATTCAAAGCAATTTGGAAAATTTGAAGTAAATTAATAAAGTATAGCCGTCAATCATCAACAAACATCTTTGGAGTTATTTTGCTTTGCATGGGACTAGCATAAATCTGATAGCAAAATGCAGCATCACTTGATGATGTATCAGACAAAAATTGTTTGTGATGTTTTTCAAATGACTAAAAAGGTAACACAGTAATCATTAACCCTTTACCTAACATGAAAAGCAGACGACAATTGCCAAAAAAATTCTTGAATAACTAATTTTTTTAATTTTTTGTCTCAAAAACATAGGTTATGACCCCTCATTGGAACGAGCTCGTTCCAATGAGGGGTCATAACCTATGTTTTTGAGACAAAAAATTTAAAAAATAATGAAAATTAATTGGCGATTTTTGAGAATAGCGCTGGCCGGTTTTGGCCGTTACGTTGGGTAAAGGGTTAATGTAATGTACTCATGTTATGTCAACTGTCCAGATAAACTAATAACATTAATACTGAATGGTTATTTTCTACATGTACTATTATCTACAGATCTACAGGTAAACAGAGGTATATTTGAACAGTGATGATACTGAGTCACCTGAGGTAAATATCAGGTGAATGTTTTTCAATGAGTTGAATGTGATAACATCATATTAACATTTGATGATGCCCTTGAGCAATGAACAAGTAAAACCTATCTGTGTATATACAGTTACAGTATACTTATTTATTTATTTGGATTTAACAACACTTTCAACGGCCAGAGTCAACTCGTGTCTCAGTTTTATGGATGGAGGATGCCTGAGTACATGGAGAGAACCACCGAGCAGTAATTCCACACTAGCAGGGTTAGCATTGGCATGGAATGAACCGTGGAACTTTGGGTTTGAAGTCCAATGCTGTACCACTGAATCACAGTGCTCCCAGTTACAATATACTAGGATTACCAAAGTGGTCAGAGAATTTTGAGGAACTAAAAAAAACAAAAAAATACAAGAGGCCCCAGGGGGCCTAAAGAGCATACTATGAGAGCTTTAAAAAAAATGAGGGTGGCAGAGCAAAAGTCAGTGTTTTCCTTACTCATCTTTCATATTCGGTCAAATGCAAATAATATTTTGTTTTTTATAAATATGTTCTGTTACAAATAATTGGAGAGTGCCAATGGTTATAAAACAAATTTTCAATAACAAATTCTGACCATCAAAAATAATCTAGCCCTCAACCAGTTAAAGATTATTCATCATATTACACTAAGTTATGGGGGCCCAAATATGAATCCAGGGACCTGATTTGAACAAACTTGAACCTGAGCCTGGCTGGGGTATTGTATGCCAAATATCAAAACATTCTGAATGGTATTTATTTATTTATTGGGGTTTAGCGACACTTTCGACAGCTTCTGAATGGTGGTTCTTAAGAAGATTTTAAAGAATATTCAACTCTAGTACCAAATCAAATTTGGGCTCCCATCACCAAATGGAGCTCGTTCTAATGAGGGGGTCACATGATATGGTGTGGCTGAATTTTGTTTTAAATTTCTAAAAAAAAACAAGAGGTTTCAAAGGGTCTTAATCCCTCACCTGATAAAGTGGTTGAAAGAAGATATCACCTTCAGTTAGTCATGGTTCATCAACTCTACAGAGGAATGAAGTCATGAAATTATTCATAACTCTAGTGTCCATGTCAGATGATTATTACATGTATCATTGGTCTTCCTGACTGCTTCCAAGTTTATCATCTGTAGACCAGCACTGCCAAACTTCCATGGGTTATTATTTGAAATGGAAATTGTATGAAAAAAAACACTCAGGAATGGATTTGTACAAACTTGGACCCCCTCTCCCCTGCCTATCCACTTCCCCTCCCACAGAAGAGAGACCAAATATTTAGGTAGGGACTGAATCTCATCTTCACAGAGATGTTATAAACCAAATATGAAAAGATTCTGATTGGTGGTTCTGGTGAAAAAGATTTTTGAAGAAAATCCCTCATATTGCACTAAGTTACACTTCAGACTCAAATATTAACACAGAGACTCAATTTGAACAAACTTGAATCTGACCTGCCCAGAGATGCTGTATACCAAATATGACAGGAACCTGACTTGTGGATCTGAAGAAGAAGATTTTTATAGACATTTCCTCATATTGTACTAAGTTAAAATCTGGGCCCCCCTTAGGAAGACCAAATATTAAGTGAGAGACTTGATGTGAACAAACTTGAATCTGACCCTTGTAACAATGATGTTTACCAAGTATTAAAATATTCTGACCAGTTGTTCTGATGAAGAAGATTTTTAAAGCTTATTTCCCATATTGCCTTAAGTTAAAATTATAGCCCCTGTATTGAGCCCAAATACGAACCGAAGGGCTTAAATTGAATGCACTTGTATCTTCTGCCCCCCCACTCACCTCCATGGATGCTGTATGCCAAATACCAGAAGATTCTGATCAGTGCTTCTGGGGAAGAAATTTTTTTAATATTTGCAAATATGCCGACTCAGCATTTTGTTGTTCCCCACCCCCCCCTCCCACCCCCACCCCTACAGAACATGCTAACAAAACCGATGGCAATTTTTTTTATGCTTCACATACCAAATAACAGTTCTCTGTTCCATGTGGTTTGGGAAATATGGGAGTTCAAAAATATTTTCTATTTTTAGCTCCTGGGGTTCCCACGGGGAACATGGGAAATTTTTAGCTGCGACTAGCAGCTCTATAAGTGGCAATATCGGTCTGTCTGTCAGTCGGTCTGTCTGTCTGTGACCAACGAGTTTGTCTGTGACCAACGAGTTTCAAAACTCAATAACTTTTGAAATACTTGATGGAATGACTTTATAGTTGGCATGTAAGTGTATCTTATTGATGTCTAGCCACTGTTCAATGCATGTGTTGTTCCAAATATTTTTCTTGGAGTTATGGCCCTTGATGAACTTAGAATTTTATGAGATTGCACCACCTGTGGAAGCTACGCATCGACGATGTCGTGATTTTTCTTTAGCATGAATCAAGTACTTATGACCCAATAATACCACATACCGAATTTCGTTCAAATCGGACTAACGGCTCAGAAAATAGAAATTTTGGGTGGGCCCAAAAATCTTGCCCCACCCATTACGATGGCAAATATTGCTTCACGAACTTTGTTTGAAAAAATTTGATTCTACACCTCAGAAGGAAGCTGTATACCAAATATCAAGTCATTGTACCCACTGGTTCATGAGATGGAGATTTTTCTTGAATTTTCCACCACTCCCTCCCTATGGAGCGTGGCATCTTTATTTGAACAAACTTGAATTGGCATATGATAAGGACCATGCATATCAAATTTGCTTCAATTTGGGTTTAGGAGAAGTCGATAATGTAAATTTCATGATGGACGGATGGACGATGGACAGAAAGTGATCACTTGAGCTTCCCCTGATTGATATCATGTGCGTTGGGTGAAGGGTTAAGCAATGCACATATTAATTATTTAATCTAAACTTGCAGATTAGATATGCATGACAAAACTGGTTTTCAAAAAAACTCTAACCTGCAGTCAATAATTTGATTCTTCTTATGTAATATAAGAAACATGGTATAAAATCAATCCTAACTGCTCAGAAAATACTGAACATAAACTAAGTATATTAAAAATAAACAGGACTGTGTATTGATTTGAGGTAAAAATTATGAAAATGATTAGTCTCTTTACTGAATCCACTACTGTAAATTCCCATTTAACCCTTTACCCAACGCAAACGATTTCAAAATTTATTGTTTTAAATATCATTTTTTAAATTTTTTCAAACATTTTCAACAAAACCATATCATGTGACCCCTCTTTGGAACGAGCTCGCCGAGCTCGTTCCACAGAGGGGTCACATGATATGGTTTTGTTGAAATGTTTTGAAAAATAATACTTTTTCAGCTGCTGAATCTGCATATTACGCGGGCGGATGTGGGCGATTCGTCAGGTAAAGGGTTAAGAAATACATGTACAGTACAGTATTGTGAGTTCTCAATCAGATTGCAATGGGGCAGTATCTGGTTGCACGGATATTTATTTATTTATTAAAATTTTGCTGATGACGAATCTTTTTAAAGTACAGTCACCGTGGACTGGTCGTTATCCACACATGGGCAGTAGTAATGTCCATGCATGCATTTACCAAGTAATAAAAATCATCATCAGAAAAATTTTAATTAACAAAGCACTGGGTGAGGATTATTCCAATAATTATTGTCTGGAATGTAATGTTATTGCATCTGTGGCAATATTACCCATCTGTGGAAAGTGACCCATTCAAGGCAGCTGTACTCTACCTGGTAAATGCAAGCGTGGATATCACTACCCACGCATGGATTATGACAAGTCCACGACATCTGTAATGTAAAGTCAAGTTTAGTGAATCATGTATATCCATGCTGCTCATTTTAGAGGACTTCCACCCATTAATTCAGTCCTCAAATTTTGGGAAAAGGGCCATGGCACCAATTTGCCATCATGGCAATGCCATGGCATTTCTAGCTAGTAAGAAATCATGTTACAGCATAACCTTGTGTGCACCCAATTGACCCAACTCATGAAAATTTGTTCTGAAAGTGAAATGAATGGCTGATTTTAGTATTTAAATATGTTTGTTTGTTTGTTGGCGGTTAACGTCACATATTTATGCACCATGGCTAATCGTGACACAACATTGAGATGAAGTCAAGTTTAGTCAATCGTTGATCTACATGTTGCCCATTTTAGAGGACTTTCACCCCAAGCATTGGTGACTGGGTCCTATTTTACTAGTAAAGCGGAACTGGTTTACCACAGTAAACAAGTGCTGCTTACTTCCCAGGGTTCCACGGGGAAGTATTTAAATATAATATTTGAATGGTAACAAGAGCAATGCATGGCATACATGTATACCCCTGACGGTGTCATAAAAGAATAAATAAGTCTCTCGGGGGCATAACCAAATCAAAAGGAAGCTTCCTCTAGACACCAACAATACATAAAAAAAAAAATTGATTTGAGTCAGCATTCATTGGTTATTGGGCAGATACCAAATTTAATATGGCCACCATGGTGGCCCTATTGAATTGTCTAGCTGGACCAAAATCGAAAGGAAGCTTCCTCTAGACACCAATAATGCATAACCAAAAAACAGAAATTGATTCAAAACAGTATTCAATAGTTATTGGACAGAAACCAAATTCAAAATGGCCACCATAATGAATTGGCCACTGGTGGCCATCTTGGATCAGCTGAGTCATCTAAAATCGAAAGAAAGCTTCCTCTTGACACCAACAATGCATAAATTGAAAAATAGAAATGATTGGAGTCAGCCTTCACTAGTAATTGGACGGAAACCAAATTCAATATGGCTACCATAACAGCCATATTGAATTGGCCAGCTGGACCACAATTGAAAGGAAGCACTGTCTAGTCATCCATAAGGTGCCCCTAAAATTATGATTTGATCAAATAAGCGGTTCTTTAGTTATTTGACGGAAACCAAAACTTAACGGATGGACACCCAATGCCAGATGGACATAGTGAAAGCATAATACCCGGAGAGGTTCTCGGTGGCATAATAAAATAATTGCCAAACCAAAAGTGCCACGTGGTCAATATAATTGTTGACCCTACAATCTGAGAGTTTATCAGCAACAGTTGCCATGTTGTAATTGCCACACTGGCAGGCATTTTTCTCCACACTTCCCTGTGCTAAAACTAAATAAAACATGTTTAAATAAAGAGACTCAACGTTTTTAACATATCCTTGAAAATAATTCCACAATAATATCAACAACACGAATATGTAGTAGTGAACAAAAGTAAACTGCTTGATAGATGTCAGAGTCATGCTTATTGTCCAAGAATTCTGTTAACACAGTTACCTTCCTTTGACTGGAATGTGATCATATAATTTTGTTACCAAGCCATTCACCCTTTGTCTTCCACCAGTGCCATAACCTATTACGCAATTCAAATACTGATATGACGTCACAAACAAAACACATTACACATCGTAAAATATGGGCTGCACTCAAAATTCACACCCATGGAGTAGTTACTTGAAATCCACAAACCATGCGCCCTATCATTTGAGTAACATGGGCTAATCCCAATCATTGTAAAGCTTCCATGACTGCTTCAGGCCTCTCTGTGGTGTCTGCCCACACCTTTCATATCATCGAAAAGCATGGAAGATTGAAGGCTTTCACTATGCAGCAATGCTAATTGGATTCTCTTCATCTTAATCCATTACCAAATATCACTGAGAGGTGTGAAAGTTACTAAATGCCGAACACAAGAATTCTACTGAACTCTGAGCCTGACTGTTAAAATAAAAATGTTAACTAGACTTTATGATTCTGGAGAATCATGGCTTTTCCCGATGAGATTCCATGATTTTTCATGACCCCACAGTGTCTTGTTGTTTTTAACTGTCTCACTGAAGTCCCTTCATTGATGTTATGAAAAAGGTGAAGATAGTAATCTCAAATGACAGAGTTTGATAAAAAATTGTTTAGGTAAAAACCATCATTAACGGTGGACTGGTTTAATGTCAATATCGTCTTCCAACAAGTCAATGACCGACAAAAGGAGTTATGTTTGTTTGACACATACCCACTGAGTGCTGTGTCAATTTTAAAATGGTTCATTTTATCTCAAATGTATCCCAAATATTGATGTCTGGCAGCTTGTAGAGGGTTAACAAGTGCTAACAGGAATATTTATTCATGCAACTTGTAATGTCACACCAAGAACTGTGAATGGCCATTTTTTTCTTTAAAATCTACAAGATGTTTTCAGAGAAATCCAGGGAGAACATGAATTTTAAGCTTTTGATGGGTATCATTGTTTATCCGGCCCAAAACGGGTCAAGTGTTGTTTTTTAAATACTCTTATTACTTCCAAAAATAATTCTCAGTGAATTCTACTTCCACTTATTTTGATCTCTCCTCCCAACTTTGGGTGCTGTGGGTACGCAAACACAGCCCATTTTACCAACATTTTGATGTTTGAGAACCTGTATAGGGTTAACAAATGCTTACAGGAATATTTTGTTCATGCAACTTGTAATGTCACACTAAGATCAGAGAATGGCCATTTTTTCTTGAAAATCTACGGCATGTTTTTAAAGAAATCCTCAGATAACACAAATGTTTAACCTTTTGAGGGGTATCTCCCTGTAACCAGCTCTAAAGGGTTAATGCTTGGTTTTGTTAATACCTTCATTACTTACAAAAATGATCGATGGTGAATTCCACTTCTAATGAAGGAGGTTATGTTTATCTCGTAGGTACACAT